>JALHBU010000141.1:0-71623 GCA_024340005.1 Tolypocladium tropicale | reverse complement strand
GCCCATCTGCCTGGGTCTTTGGCGGCCCCCCCCCCCCGGGGCGAAAGTGGGAGAGCTCGACTCGGATCGAGGCGACTGGAATCCGTAGAGGAGAAGCAGCAGCAGCAGCAGCAGCACAAGAAGGGGCACCGAGGAGGAGGACCGCTGTTCATGTCGTCTAACTAGTACGGAGTACCGCCCATCCGCCTTTGGCAGCAGGAAAAAGCACCCGTACCCTGTCTCGAGTCTTCCGAGACCTCGACCGCTCGGTCACCGTCCTCTGCCCCCTACCCCGTACGTTTGGCACGTAGGCCCAAGACCATTTCACCGTCGACGGCCCCGGGAGCCTCGCCTCGCCTCGCTGCACAAACGTGGCCTGCGGACGGGCTGCCGCCGGTGTCATCGCGCGGCGACGATCAGGGCGGGCGCTGGCGGGGAATCGCCACTTGGCTGCGTCACCGACGGGGGGGAGCTTCGTCGGAGCCCCTCTCCTCTTGCGCGATCTGGAGTCGTCGGCCTTGGACTCGATCTTTCTTCATGCTTCGAATTCTGAAAAAGAAGGAGAAGAAGAAGAAGATCCCGACGACAGCAGTATTAGTCACCTCAGCTACGAGCCTGGGTTGCTGGTGGCACCTATCAACCGTCGTCATCTGATATCGGACCCTACCTCGTCACCCAAAGTGCCTAGGTACCTACCTACACTCAATCGCCGGTTATTGAGGTGCTTCTGTACTCGTACGCCTACAGGTGAGCCGTCTCCTTCTGTCACGCTTCCGCCCCAGAACAAGGCGCGTCGTCCTCCCCCTCGTCGCCACCTAGTCCATCCATCCATCCATGCGCACATGCCGTCCAGGGCGCCGTCGGTCCACGTGTCGACGGCAGCACCGCAGCGGGCGCCGCGAGATGCGGCAAACAGGGGGATGGATGGATGGAGGCGCTTCGCTTCCCGCGAGCGCACTCGCGTGAAAAGCGGCGGCCGAGTTTTATATGGGGAACTGCTTCGGCACCTCCGGTTCTTTGTCGCGGGCGGGTGTGAGCCGGAGGCGCCGCGGGCGAGACGAGCGAGACGAGAGGCGTCGCAGCGGCACAGCGAGACACACGGGGCGAGATGGAGGAGAAAAAAAAAAGAGAGAGGACGTTGGAGGCTGGAGAGTCCTGTCGCCGACGTCGCCGCTCGATATCAGCAGCTGGCGACACGCGACGTCAGCCCGCTCCCTCGGTCGAGACCATCGCAGCAGCAACCTGGAACTCTGCCCAGGGCTCTCTCAGTGGATGCTCTCCAGCGCTCTCTGCTGCTGCCCCGCCCGCCTGCCGCCGCTGCCAACGCTCTCCCTCCCGATCGGGCTGCGAGCCTCCACCCACCACCACCGCCCCCCGTCACTGCCCGCCCACTTGGCTCTGGGCACCCTGAATTTCTCGCTCCGCCCGGCCAGCTTCCCCTCCTCCATCCATCCACATGCCTTTGACGTCTTGCGTCTCTCCTCCACCTCATTCTTCCCTGCGTCCATCCTCGCCTCCCACCCCTCAGCGCCCGCCCGTCCGCCCACCGGTGACGGCATCCGCGCGCCCTTGCTTGCTTGCCTGCTTTGCCTGCCTGCTCGTCCCTTTCATTTCTAGAGCTAATACTTCGTTGTCCTCTCTTTCGCCCAGCTGTCGCTGCGAGCCCGTTGTCCTGATACCCGCTGCTTGCCTTCGCTCGCCAGCCAGCCTCGATCCGCCGACCCGTCTCGCCTCCCCGCCGCTCCTGTTGCGATGCCATGGCAGCTGTAATTGGCGACTTCGCTTCTGATCTGTCCCGCTTTCATAACATGATCGTGAACCCCGCGTCCCTGCAGAACCAACATCAGCACCAGCACCCGCACTCGCAGCAGCAACACCAACGTCACAACTCGTCGTCGTCGTCGTCGTCGTCGTCGTCGTCGCCATCGCCGTCGCCGCCGCGCCGCCAGCCTGCGCACTCACCCTCCTCGCAATCGACCGACGACGCGTCCTCCTCGCCACGACGATCCGCCAGCCCCCCGCGGTCAGTGCCAGCCGCCGCGCCGTCACGAGCCCCGCGACGAGACGCTGCCGATAGACGATCCGCCAACGGAGACGCAGGCGCGGACGCAGACGCCGACGCCGACGCCAGAGAGCAGGAAACCGTGTCCCCGACGCGCAGGCGGGCCCACGGCCGGTCCGCTGGCGGCGCCTCGCGCATCCCTTCGCCACCGCCCTCGTCGTCGCCCACTGTCGCTACCGGCCCCTCCAGCGCCGACGATGCAAAGAGCGCATCCATGGCCTCCAACCTGTCCGCTGCCCGGCGCCTCTCGGCCATGATTGCGCCCACGACGCGGCAGCAGCCCTCGCCTCCTTCCGACGACTTGCAAATACACAACCCTCCCGCCCCGACTACGACGCGGCAGAACCTAGAGCAGCCGCAGCCGCCCACCGTCGTGCACGTGCGCGATCTTTCTCACATCCAGACGCTGGCCAGCACCCATATCCTGGGCAGAAGCGACCCCGGCGCCGCCACAGATGCCCAGATCAGATACGAGATCAGCGGCATGCCCATCGGCGACATCATCGAGATGGTCGCCGCTCTCCTCACCAAGATTACCACCACCAACGACCTGCAGCACGATGCCATGCAGCGCAACGTTACCCACCAGCAGCAGGCAAGCCAGAACAATGACACTCCCGGCGGTTCCCAGATGAGCCCCCTGAGCCACTCTGTGCTCGCCTTCCACGGCAAGAATGTGCCCGCCATCACCATCCTCAGCTACCTTTCCCGCATACACAAGTACTGTCCTACCACCTACGAGGTCTTTCTGAGCCTGTTGGTCTACTTTGACCGCATGACGGAGCGTGTCAATGACATGGTGATGAAGAGCGAGGAGTCGAGGAGTCGACCGTCCATGTCGCGGCCGCTATCGTCTCATCAGATCCCACTACGGCACGACGCGACGATGCGCGATAACGGCCACTCGGTGCAAAATTCCGATGAGAGCGACTCAGACCTCGCCGATGATGACGATGACGATGACGAGGACGAGGATGACGAAGATGACGACGATGAGATGGTGGACTCGCCCAGTGCGCCGTTGCGTCAGGACACCGCCAAGATCACGATGCCCCCCGAGCAACCGTCATTCGTCGCATCCGCGACGTACTTTGTCGTTGACAGCTTCAACATACACCGATTAATCATCGCCGGCGTCACCTGCGCGAGCAAGTTCTTCTCCGATGTATTTTACACCAATTCGAGATACGCCAAGGTATGAATGCTTTTCCTTACGGGACTCTTGCTAGCTTGTGCGGTGGCGTGCTGACTTGATGCCCTTGCCATAGGTCGGAGGCCTTCCCCTCCCCGAGCTCAACCACCTCGAAATTCAATTCCTCATCCTCAACGACTTTCGCCTCGCCGTACCAGTGGAAGATCTCGAGGCGTATGCGACGATGTTGGTGGAGTTTTATGCGCGAGAGGTGATTGCCCAAGACACCGCGTCAGGGTCCGGACCAGCTGCATAGAGGGTCACACACCCGATGCGACGGCCACGGACTGATGACGATGCCCTCGGTATTGGGGAGTTGTCGACAACCGGCTAAGTTGGGCAACACCCGCCAACGTGGGCGGCAGATTCGCCACCGAAAAGCGGCCGAAACCAATAGACGAGCTGGTTGGGCGACAAGATCAGCGGTTCACCAGACTCGCGGGAGAGAAGCGGCGGCCCATCCTGTTCTGCCCGTGCGAGGCAAACGCAGGCGGTTGGGCCTCGAGGGCCCCCGAGAGACGGGCCCACGGAGACGTGAGACGTGTACGAGTCGGAGGGTGAGGCGGGGCACCCACAGCAGGGTGAAGCGAGACCTGTTCGGCCGACGCGGCGTTGCTCGCGACGAGGCCGAGTCGGGGATGGCATGTTTGGCTAGACAAAGAGGAGCTCCCGCACGGTAGCACGAGGAAAGTCGCGACCTCGTGCTGAGGGAACAAGACCCGTGGTGCCGGCGACGTTGGTGAGGGGCGTCTCCCCTCGTTGGTAACGCGGTGCCGCGGTGTTGGGGATGCGACGACGGTGGCGATGATAGATTTTTCATGACAAGCAATCACGGCGAATGTAATGAATCCAGCGCATAACCACTTATCCAATCCTCGTGGTCTTGCCCGACCACTGCGCCCACCGCGTGCTTGATGTATTCTGGCGAGTCCCGCCCACCCTTCCCCAGATCGGCCATCAGTCGAACCAACCACGAAGACGATCCCTACCTACCTGACGGTGGCTGCGTAATACCGCAAAGAGGCAGGTACGTATTCGCTCCGCCAGCTCAGTCAAGGCACGTAACTTTGTGGTGAACACTGCGGCCTGTCCTCGGTGAAAAGGGGGGATCTAGGGGACGCACACGTCGATACAAGATGGCAAAACGCTCTTAAGGTGCGAGGCCATGTGTCGCGAGCAGTACTCGCGGTCTGACGCATGCCGGGATTCTAGCACAGGTAAGTCTGAGAAGTCTACTCGTCATGAACCAGTGGCCGGGGGGAATCAGGCTTTTCCATTTGCCAAGCCAGCGGGAAGCTTGATACGCGAGCTTGAGCACATCGCCTCGGATACTTTCCGCGTGGCATAAGAGTTTCGTATTCTTGCCATGACATATTAGTGCTTGGCCCTCAGCAGAGAGCGTATATACTTCGCAGTTGCATGATCCCGTAGAACCCAGCCAGGTCCCTCACAACGCCATCCCACGTCTTCCGTCGATGCAATTCGCGTGTGCCACCATGAGATTCTAATCCACGACCGGGTCCACAAGCAATTTGGACTCGGTCAATCGTTACCCCTGATATTAACCAGCCCTTTCCCCCATCAGTTGCATGCAAAACGGCGATCGCGCTTGCGTGTCCACCACGGCATTTCTAAATATAAAAAGGGCAGGAAATAGAATAGACAGTAATATGTTATCATGACGTCGTTATGCCGTCCCACATTTGACTAATAGCACAGTAGATGCCGCCGTGTCTCGCGATCGCCCGCAAAAGCGGGACCCAATGCGAGCCGTTGAGATATTACCGGGCTGATATGTATAGAGTGGCGCCCTCGTTTCATGTCGTAATGAATGTCCAGATCGGCCGTGAAATATATGTAGAGAAATGAGGAAAGCAATGGGAGAGAAAGTCGACAGCACCCGTCAAAGGTTTGCTTTGGATTTCGGCGCCGGCCAAGTATCCTTGGGAGAGTCGAAGAAGAGTTCGGCGTTTTCCATTTTGAGCCCGAGATGCCAGCGGCCAAGCCCGGGCCAGAAGTTTTCATACTCACCAACAGTCCCACCAGCTTCGTCGCGCTGAGCGAGATCGAACCAGCCGACACGTGTCGCGCGGCTGAACTGATTCGGGACGACGGAGCACCACGTCTCGGTGCTGGGAAGCTCACCCTGGCTACCTTTACCGCGAGGCAGCGGAGGCATGACGAGGGTCGTGTTGAAGCCGAGGTAGTTGACCCAGTTGGTGGCAAAGGGGAACGACGGCGTGTACGACACGGGCTTGAACGAGGCCTGGAACCAGGGGACGGTACTGGGCGCCGACTCGGAGACGTCTCCCGCTGTGTCATGAGGGTATACTTTGACCGAGACGGAGTCATCTGGGCCAAAGTCCCAATCAAACTTGGCGAGGTGCTTGGGGCAGTTCCAGTCTGCGTGCGTTAGTCAACACCATTGGTGACAGAACTGCGTGCGTAGCCCGGCGAGATGCCGGTGGCCGGCTCACAACAAGCCCAACGTCCGCACAGGGTAGAAAGGAGGACAGGAGATAAACGTACTGACCCTGCCGTTGAAGCAGGTGTGTTTTTGAGAAACGTAGATGCGAGAGATGCGCGGGTTGCGCCCCACCTCGGGGCGGCCGTCCGGCCCGTCGCGGCACCAATCGTAGGAACCGGGCACGACCAACAACTCGTCGTACGGACCAACAGGGGAGTCGCGGTACCGAATAATCTGTATCATGCCGAGGCCCCCAACCGCCCGGCCGCCCGGCGGACGCGCGAACTCGGTCCCGGCCTCGAGGGGCGAGTAGGCGTGGTCGTCGCGCAGGGTCCTGGCCGAGGCCCCTGAGGTCCAGAAGGAGATGCAGTAGACATCACCGCGAAGGTTCCACGGCGGCGGGACATGTTCAATGGGCCCCGACTCGGACGAGACTGCATGTTCGGCCGGCGGTGACTGGTCCTTGCCGGCCGCGAGGGATGCAGATGTTGTGTTCGCCTCCTCTCTCCTGGGCGCCGTGACGTCTTTCCGAGGAACGGCGCTTGCGGCAGGTGTCGTCTTCGTTAAGGCAGCCATGGGGAAAGCGTGACATGGAGCAACTGCCGGCTCGTTGCAGTGGATAGGTGCGACAATGTATAATTACTGGCACTGGCAATGAGTTCGAGGCGAGGAGAGGAGCGGGATATGTACGATTATATGACCAGGGCCGCCGGAGCAGCCGGGGATCAAGGATCGAGAGGAAACAAACGGAATGATGGGAGTGGCTCGAACTAAGAGCCAGTTCGCGTGCGGACCCTCGGCGCCCCCCTTCGAGCATCGAGTCCCATTTGAGGCCAAGACCCGGCGGCGGCGGTAGTGACTGACGGTCCGCCAGCCAAGGCACGGTGAACTGCTACGGAGTCATGGTGGATGTACGGAGTACCAGCTTAGACGGAGCACCGCGCAGTCGGTTCCCCGTAGCCGGCACAAGATGCTCGCAGATTGTCCCGCAGGTCCGGCTGTGGGATAGCTGACGACAGATCCCGGCATCGACGTTGTGACAGATGCGCCGCCCTGCAAATGGATGCAGATGGTCCAGCCAAGGCCATGTGTTTCGGGTGCGGACCCCGGGCTTGGGACCCAGGGAACGTGGCTGACCCACGATTAAGAGCATCGTGGCGAACATGGATTCCGGGAGTGGGATGGAGCCGGTGGAGAGAACCATCGAGCCGGGGGCATGGGTTGGTGGTGGGTGGATGGACGGATGGCGTGTAAGACGCGACGATAGCGCGAGCTGGTCGCTTCTCTTTGGGAATAGGCACGGGCACACTCGATGGGACTTGTGCCATTGCACGTCCTCATAGCCCAGGCCAGCCGACCACTTGCAGACAGACGGCGGGCGCAGGCCAAGCCATAATTGACACGCATTCCGCCAGGGTCCTGGGAGAGGGCACATCTGGCGGCGCTCGCCGAGCCGAGGCCACAAAATTACCGACGAAGCACGGCAGCCTTCGTGCCTATGCGACGGGCCACTAATTGTCGGCGCGTTTCAGTGCTGGGGCTTGGAGGACTCCAAGAAACGACGTATGCGGGCCGTCCATAGCCTTCCTTGCCTCTGGTCAGCGGGCCGTCCTGGAGTGAGCAATCACAGGATGTCGTCTGTCGACAGGTCGAAGGACTCGATCAGATGTCGAGCCCGTTTCGGAAGTCCTGTCTCTCCTCTCTCGATCTCTAGACTCTTCGCATCAGCGACTGAGAGATACGAGTAAGGATCCATACCCGACGAGCGACGGGACAGCGCCAAGCGGGGGCTCGGGCGACTCAGATCTTGCTGCCCACGTTGCCACCACGCTCGATGCGGTCATGTCCTCGACTCCCGATTGCCGCTATGGGCAGAGTGCATCCGCGACGCCGGTAAGGTGCAGGTGGCTGCGACGAAGCAGCAATACTCCGTTCGTGGCGCCCAGGCCATGAGGAGTCGACGGGGATGGCGCACAAGACACGAACCACGAGGGTTGAGTTGGCTGTGCTCGAGCGGCGACGTCGAGGTTTTGGGCCTGACGGTGTTGGGAGCCGCAGCTGACAGGCGCGCCCGCGCTGGCCTCTGCGCCTTCCGCGGGGAGGCCAGACCCGTCCACGTCCACAATGGGAACCGAAATGCCGGAGGCGCTCACCCGACCCGACACCAGCAGCAACGTCAACCCTGCCTGTCCCTTTCACGAATCGCGTCACGTCTCCTCGCAGACGAGCAATTTCTACGGATCACAGATTGTGACGTGGTAGTTCCTCTCTGCCGTCTTCTTCGGATCCGAGCAGTCGCCTTGCCAAGCCGAGCAGAGGCAAGCTCAAAGGCAAATCCATTTATACTTTGGCGCTGTCCCTGACGAACAGGCCACATCCACCACGCACATCCCTCCGCGACATCTCCACCGGGGATCTTCCCTGGCGACTCGCCCAGGACGAGCGTCGGCGCCGAGGGCGGCGGCTCAGAAGCCCTGGTGGAAACGCAATCGAAGGTCAGCAGGCGGGCGCCCGGCCTACTCAACTAGTCAACTCTCGGTCGCGCTGCGGCGTAATAATACAGCATGCTGACAAGTCACCGGGCAGCTCGTGGCAGGGGCAAGGGTGGGATGACCTGGGCTCGAGTTACCCGTTAACTGAACCATCTATACAACGTGCTAGCTGACCATCGAGGCAGGGCAGTAAGGCGAAGGTGCAGGTGCTGAGACTTCCCGACAATCGACATTGGCGGGATCCGGCGAGGGCGTTTCCTGGCTTCCGGTGCTCGCAGTGCTCCGTACGAATATTGCCCCGTGCTTGGGGGGAGCACAGCTACTCCATACTCGTACGAGGGAAGCGAGGTCCGTGCACCAATATGGTGCGCAACGGGCAGATTCCGTTCGGCTGGCAACGCCGTTCCCTTTGTCCCCATGACGTCCGTTCGCCGCTACGCAGGCCAACCCCGCCACGACGACCATCAAACGGGAAGCTCGACCAGCAACTGCCTTGTAATTACGTTGTGGCCACTGACTTCCAGGGCCAGCTAAGCGGGAACGGCGGCATGGCGGATGCCCGACGAACGAGTAAGGTGACTCCGGTTGGCCCAAACGCTCCAAAGCAAGTGCCCAAGCGCCCGACCCAATGCCGCCGGAACCGGCTGGATGGATGTCTGCGGGTACGAGTAAATCCATCCCCAAGTTTGGTTTGAATACCTGGCACCTGGCAAAGGCAAGAAGCCTAAGCCATCAGCCTCAAATTCCCTTGTCCTTTAAGGCTTATTATGGAGGGGTTATATGTATGCCCTGTGGCTTGAGAGACGGCTCATACGCCTGAGATGAGTGCTTCCCAGAACGCCCGGATTTTCCTTTCACCATTCGCCGCACGTAGCAACGCCCGATTATAAATAGGTTAATGATCAAGAGATTGACGCGAATTCTGCATGCTCTTGCTGCTGCTCATGGCCGTGTTGATCTGCCGCGTGATGACCCTTGCAGTGTTGCGCCGTGACATTGGCCGACAAAAACACAGACCGAACCTGGAATTATCTTGCAAGAGGCTCTTTCAGGTTTTAGGAAAAATGTCTTGCGACCAATTATTACCCCCTCCGTATCTCAATCAGTAAACCATACGGTTGCACAAACATTACAGACGAGACCCAAATCTCCCAAACGACGACATGAAAACCCGGCCACTCCATCCTCACCCTCTGTTCGTATCACACCCCGACCCTTCACTCCCATTGTGTGAGCCTTGTCACCGCTGGACCCCATTCGGGCAATTCAACCTCACTTTCAGGCGCTCTGACATCCGAGCTGCTGATACCCACGTACAGACCGTCAACCAATTGAGGGTCAACCGTCTTGTCGTTGCTTCCAAGCACGCGAAACTGCAATGTCGCCTCTAGGAAGGGTATAACCGCAGCGGGCGACAGGTTTCTAATGGCTCCAGTGGCCGCCATCTTCATCAGAGCAGACGTCAAAGGCAGCGCGCCGGAAATCTTGGACTGCGATCCCGTCAGACGATTCATTGCAAATATTTCCACCGAGCCTGCCCGATTCGGAGCCAGCTCCCACTCAGCCTCATCAATAGGCGGCTCGCCAAAGAAGAAATGGATCCCAAAAGAGCCATCCAAGGCTTCCACATTTACATGTACGTTGGCAATCCACTCCGTATAGTGCCCGTCATGGAGAATTTGCGACGAAGGTGGGTTCGCTGCCGACAACTTGACGTTGGGTTTGAATATGCTTCCCCGTATGTGGCGTCTTCGTGCTTCCCCGTGCTGGCGACGATGCATTTCCGCGCGCTGCGCCTTGACCATCAGGCCAATGGGGCTGGGTGTTCCATACCAGTCGTTGATCTTCTGAATAAGCGACGATCGGATGTCATCATTGGAGCCAAGTGAAGTATCCGTGTCGGCATACGTGTACCCGAATGCTTCCGTGGCCCTCGAATCATCCGAGTCCCAGAATGTGCCATTTTCAGACGAGTAAAATGGCGTCAGTGGGGTGTCAGAAGACTGCATGGACCCCTTTACGGCGGTGAAACTCGTCTCTCCTGCAGGCATTGGGGTGATCCAAGCCGAGGGGTTGATTATTTGCCAAATGGCAACGAGACGATCTGTCATGAGGTGGTGAAGAAAAAAAAGAGGGTCAAAAGACGAGAGAGGGACGTAAGTCATGTGCCCCTTGGAACCGCCATATATGTGGATGATGTCGTGGATGGATTCGATAGAGTCCATCGTGGACAAGCCCTGCGACACTGACCAAGCCTTGTTGCTGAATGAGTTGAAGTCGTGATAGTTGGAGAAGAGTATGTAAAGGCGCTGCTGGATTTCCGGGAGCTTCGAGAGCAAAGCAGCGTTGACCCTTTCATTGTTCGAAGGAGGCGCTGTGACGCTGACATTAAGTTCCGGCCCCCTTTTCGTCTCGTTCCACTGCTTCAGCTGATTGATGTTAGCTGACGCAACCAGAAACGCTGCATGGTCGAGCTTACGGGGTTCCATATCAGGGCGTCAGTATCGAGGGGGTGGAATTGATACGAATACAAGGGATTCCTTATATTCTGGATTCCGTTGGGACCGTTTTGGGCAATGATGGGGCTCCAGAACACATCTGGAAAATGTGTCTGGCCTGCAGGAGCGTTTCTCGACCAGTCCCAATAGGGCACTCTGAAATCCGACGCCGCCTGCTGGTACAATTGCCGTTGAGTTGCGTTGGGAAACATGCCAGCGATGGCATTGGCCATTTTGTACATTTGTTGCTTCACGTAGCATGAGCCATCCACGTGCATTTCCCCTGATGCCACCGATTGGCGGTTCAGTACTCACCTCGAATAGCGCGAGATACGGCCTGTGCCACATTGGGAACAAAACCGAGCTGTGTGTACAGTAGCCCGACATGTCTGCCCCGGGCACTGGTGCCACACTGTTCCACGGCACAAAAGGCACGCCGTGTATTCCTTTGCAGAAGTTATCAGTACTAAGAATTTGCTCTCACCGCATCAGGCGTGGCTCACCGGCAATCTGGTACCACGACAGAGGATCTTCTTGGTCGGCGGACTGGAACATGCTCAGCGCGAGGATGAAAAGATCCCATTTGTGCGGATACGTCTTCATCTGGCGGATCTCGAATCTCCGAGGAACGCTGCCATTGACCGCAAGTGGCAGCTTTCCAATGATAATAGGGCCATCACCATCTTGTCGACGAGTGAGGCGAGAGACGTCGCGGCCAAAATTGTATGATTGGGCGCAGGCAAGGGCGAGCAAAGCGCTGAATGCACAGCGTAGAAGCAAAGAATTTCCACCCGTCGGCCACATCATTTCTTCAGAAGGGCAATGATAAGCGGCTGAGGCACATGGGAAACCGTCGCAAAATGTTTCGGCACTGGGACGCAGCCCGGCGTTGGAATAGGAGAGTCGTGCCTCAACGATGGTCCTGAACGATGGCGACCTTGCTCGATCCGGGGGTCCAACGAGCGCTCGTCGTGTCCAAAAGCGACAAGGGTGCTTTAAGAGAACGATGCCTTAGGTCCTGAGCCAAGGAAGGACTGGTGGTTGACGCGCGGATGCAGCGAGGAGGCATCCGAGTCTGGGTCACGCAGACTGATGTAAGAAACATGGCAGGGAAGCAACGCAGGTCAGGAAGGAACGGTGGCAAAACGATGCAAGAGACGAGGCAGGAACGGACCGATCTTGTTTGTATGGTGCGACTCGGCGTCGTACCTGCCTCATGGACGGGCAGTGTACCACAAGATACCTGCATTCGAGTCTCAGAGGATCCTCTACATTCCTACTGCTCAGGTTGATGAACTACGATATGGGGCCAGCTGAACATGCCAGTAGACATGTTTCTGTTGCTCTTGACAGGATGGGACAGCGACCGGATCTCGACATTCGGCACCGCATCCGGACCTGGAGTCCCACGCGTGCCATTCTCTCGGTTGTGGCAACGTTTCTAGGCCCCCCCTTTCAGAATGGCTCGTCACGCAGCAAATCCTCGACGGCACGTTGTCAAGACGGCCATGCTAGGGACGGGGCAAAGAGACTGCAACACTCCAGTCTTACAGGCCAGGTATAGCTCTCAGGACTTGTACATGCTCTTCTCCCCAACGGCACCCCCTACCTCTTCCTCTGGCTCCGCGAAGACCCTTCTGAAGACCTGCTCAAGCCGCCGCAGCACCTCGTCGCCGTTCTGGGCAACCTGGTAGTGCGTGACCAGACGCGAGCCCATGACTTTGAGCCCGGCCTCGGCATTGAGCCGATCGAAGCGTTCATCGCTGCAGCGCGCAGCGTCGAGGTCCAGCCAGCACATGTTTGTGTGGGCAGGGTGGACGAGCCTGCCGCCCAAGCCGACCCAGAGAGCCTCGACCTTTTTAGCCATGTCGTGCGAATTCTTGAGCAGCCCATCGCGACCGTCGGGTGTGCTGCCGAACGTCTCGTCGACGGCGACCCTCGCGGCGGCCGTGATGAAGCCGGGCTGGCGCATGCCGCCGCCGATGGACTTGCGAACCCAGCGAGCGTGCTTGAGCGTCTCGTGGGACCCCACGATGATGCTGCCGACGGGCGCCCCGAGCCCCTTGGAGAAGCAGAGGCTGATGGTGTCAAAGTGCGAGCAAAAGTCGGGCAGGCTTCCGGCACCCGAGACGACGGCCTCCCAGAGGCGCGCTCCGTCGCAGTGCATCTTTATGCCGTGCTGCCTTGCGAATTCAGCGATGCGTTTGACCTCGCTCAGGGGCATCACCATTCCGTTGAGGGTGTTCTCGAGGCTAATCACGCGTGTCGGGCACGCGTGGACATCGTCGCTGAGAACAACATTGGCGACAACGTCCTCGAGCGTCAAGTGGATGCCATTCTTGGGAACAACGGGCTTGACGGTGGCACCCGTGAGGGTTGAGACACTGCGGTTCCGCGTAAGCTATCACTGCGGCGAGGCGAGCGAGGGATTCGAGGTGACGAACCCACCGGCCTCATAGACGATGATGTGCGAGCGGTGGTCGCACAGAACGCCGTGAGGAGGCTGGACCAGGAGGCTTCTCAGTGCCAGTTGGTTTCCCATGGTCCCTGACGTGACGAATAAGCCAGCCTCCTTGCCGGACAAGGCGGCAACGTGCGACTCGAGGTCAGCCGTCGTACGATCCTCCCGGAAGACATCATCCAACAAGGTACATGACTGGATAGCAGCCAGCATGGACGGTGTGGGAGTCGTCATGACATCGCCTGCCCGCGGAAGGTCAGCTCCATGCACCGTCGGTCCACGTGGTAGCAGGATTGAACGTGGTGTCTCACTTCTCAGGTCGAGCGAGCTTGGGCCCTTTGCTCCAACCCAGGCATTGTGCGTCCCTCCTTGCTGAACGGCGGCCATGGCTGCCGAACTGGACCAAAATCGAGAGCAAGATGGTTGGCTGAACCGTTGCAGTGTTGTGCCTCTGGCAAGCCGTCGACACTGCGACGAGAGGAATGATCTGGCCGCCATAACGAGGAGGGGTTGCCTCGCGAAACTATCGGCACACAATTGGCTCCGGTTCTTGGCTGCTGGCTGGCGCTTCCGCCCGCAATGATGATGTATGCCGCGCCCTCCGTGCGCCCTTTGAGTAGGTGCCGAAGTGCGGAGAACTCGCGTGCCAGCGGGTCCACAACCGAGCCGCCCTCTTTGCTTCCACAAGGAGCTCCGACGTCAGGACGGCTTGCCGATCGGGTTGATGCAGCCGCCTTCGGTCTGCTTTCCTCGCGGCAGAGCCGGCGCCACGGCGTCCGCAAGGCACGAGTACAATGGTCGCAGGCAAATCCCAGGCCGATTCTCACTACACAAAGATGACGACGAAGACGATGGGGCGCGACGGATGGCCAGTTTTGGATGGGTTCTGGATTCGCCTTGAAGGTCGCTGCGCGGAGACGGACGTTGCAGCCGATGTCACCCTCACAGACCCGGGGGTAGCATCTGTTGGACAAATACGCCTTCTGTGGGGCCCATCTGCATCGAGAAGGCGTCGATTGCGAGCGTTAAGCGCTCCGTACGCCTGGGAGATTGCGATCCCCTGCACGGCCTGCCCAAAGGACCCCAGTGCCGGCTCCGACATCCGAGCTGGGATGAGGCTCCGCCGCGAATCTTGCACGGATGTGGCATTGACCAACACCACCAACGCCAGGTGCACTTACACGCGTGACGATGCATCATCGGTTTCTTCATCTTCTTGCCAACGGGCCTCGCCATCATCTTCCAGCCACGGGCCTCGCCAAATACGAGACGCCGATGGGGCTGGCCCGCGCCGGAGGCGCCTGGACTGAAACAGGCCATGGCGCGCCCTCCAATTGGTCTGGCTCACGCTCGGAACCACCGCAAACGTCGCCCGTCAGCTACAAGCCTGGACCGAAGCTCAGCCTCCGTGGCTAAGGACCAGGTACTCCGTACCAGGGAATTAGGTTCAGAACGCCAAGTCCACGCCAGCCAACTGTACGATTAGGGGGCGCGCCCTCGGCCATCATGGAAGTTGCGAGACCATCCATCTCTGACCTTTCTCTGGCTCACACCTCGGCCAGGAGAGACGTCGCGAGGTCACCACCATGTGCTGCGTCTCGACACGCGCTGGCAAGAGGTAGCAGGGCCTGTCTCATCCAGACCGTGACGCCATGGTTGCCGGCAGGCTGCTGTTCCTGGGCATCGTGGCCCTCGCGGCCGTTGGCTGGCTTGCCGTCACGACGGCCCCCTTGCGCACCGCCGCGGCAGCGCACCGCATCTCCGACACGGATCTCAGCTTGCGCTTTCCAGCGCTCAACTTTTCCGCCTCACGCTCACACCGCGACTACTACGCCTCGGCCGCGGCCGCCGACTTCTGCACCGCGCATGGCTACGGCGTCTTCGCGCCACGCGCTGCCTCGGGCGAGCGCAAGGTGTACGACCTCATCATGGCAAACTCGGAGCTCGACTTCCTCGAGATCCGCCTGAGCACCATGTATGACCACGTCGACTACTTCATCATCGTCGAGTCGGTGAGGACCTTCCAGGGCACCGAGAAGCCGCTCACGCTGCGCGACAACTGGGGCCGCTTCGCCGGCTACCACGACAAGATGATCTACCACGAGCTCGAGTTCCCGCTGGGCTTCGCGCCGAGGTTGACGTGGGACTACGAAGACCTGCAGCGCGACGCCAGCTTTGAGCAGGTGCTGTCGCGCCTCGAGGGCCGCGCCGCGCCGGTCGATGGCGACGTGCTTCTCGTGGCCGACGTCGACGAGATCGTGCGGCCGGCGACGCTGCTGCTGCTGCGCACCTGCGCCTTTCCGCGCCGCCTGACGCTCGCCTCGCGCTTCTACTACTACTCGTTCCAGTTCCTACACATCGGCGCCGAGTGGCCGCACCCGCAGGCGACCTTCTACCAGGGCGTCAACGACACCCTTCGCCCGACCAAGCTGCGCGGCGCCGACGGCGGGACCCGGTGGGAGCGCGCGCGCGAGTCAGGCACGCTGGGCAACGCCGGCTGGCACTGCAGCAGCTGCTTCCCGACCATGGCGCAGTTCCTCAACAAGATGGCTAGCTTCTCGCACCTGTGGATGAACAAGGAGCGGTACCGCGACCGCGACCACATCGCCGCGGCGGTGCGCGCGGGCCGGGACGTCTGGGGCCGCAGCGGGGACCGGTTCCTGCGCATCGAGGACAACGACGACGTGCCGGCCGTGCTGGCCCAGGGGCCTGGAAGGGAGCGGTTCGCGTACATGCTCAGCCGCGACGGGGAGAGTGCTGGGTTCAGCGACTACCCGTGAAGCGGGTTGCTTGCCATGAGGACCGTGTTTGCCTCGGACAGGCAGGAAGATGCAAGGGCGTAGGCGTATCGGATAGAATAGGCTTTGTATATCTCATGATTTGCATAACAAGCCCGTGCTGGCTGATGTTTTAAAGTCCGGGAATCCCTTCTCCAGCCCAGACAGACCCGTCATCTCATAGATGCCTCTTTTAAGCAAGTGATAGAAATCCATGTCGTCTGTCAAAAGCGTTCCTCACCCGCGCCTGCCTGTCCAGTGCTGCTCGTGACAAACCTTATCAAGTTTCCCATAACTCAGTAAACGTCAAGCCCACGTCTCAAGCGCAACAAAGGTAGCAAGCAGCTGGAGGTAGGTCTCTGCCGACGCGGCCCGATACATTCAGCTCCTTTGCTTCATGCGTGGCACGGCCAAAAATAAATAAAACCATAAAGGGAGAAACACGAATAAAATAAAAAAGGCAAAACATGTACTCCGTACTCCGTACGACGATGTCACCCGGCAGCGCCCACCGAGCAGCTAGCTAAGCGCCGCGCGCCGCGGAGAGACAGGCGCTCAAGCCCAGCTTCGGCCCGCGGGAGAGGCGGCGGGGAAAAGGTGTGGCGGAGGCAGCCAGCGCGTGGTGGGTTGGCCAAGGTAACGCGGAGGCTACTATCGTTGAATCCCATCTGCCGTACCCGTATGCCAACGACACGACGCGTATTCGTGGTCCAGCGGGCGCAAAGGAAGAGAGGCACAAGGGGCAACAATCTGGCCGCAGGGTCGAGTCGAAAGCTGTAAGAGCACCAGTACGACGAGTAAAGGTGCAGAGCGAGCATCCCCCGACCCCGCGGCCCGCTCCACATGTCGCAGATGGGCGGGCAAGACTTTCCAATCCATCCATCTTACAAGCAGCAGCCCGCCAGCTCATCAACCCCCATGCCGTCTCCATGCCATGCCATATGCAGTTGCCGCCCCCCGTAACCCGTCGTCCCGTTCCAGCGTCGGGCCCGTCACGGGGGCCATCGAACCGACCGCCCTCCCTGATGCGCTGGCAGTACATGCGAGCACACATGGATATATTGAATGGACGCTGCGCGCGTCCTCGTACGAGGATGGATGCCTCCTTACATACGACCGCAGAGATCCGGGCGCTCTCGTCGCCCGAAAGAAAAGAAAAAAACAAAAAAAAAGATAGCCCCGTCGGATGAGCCGTGACTGCTGCATAGCGTGGCGAGAACAGAAAGCAGCAGCATGAATAAAAAAAGGAACCCGGGGCTCCAGAGGGCGGCGCTTGTCGACGTCCTGCTGCTGCAATGCTGCGTTGGCCAACGCATCAAAGTGGTCCGTGTGCAGTAGCCAGCCCGGCCCAGCCTTGTCGTGCTGCCAGCACACAAGGTACGGAACGCTTCGTGCGCTCTCCATGTTATACCAGTCCCTCCCTCCCCGGCGCCAGCCATCTCTGCCCCTTCTGCCCTTTGTCCTTGTCTCTATTTTTTTTTGCTTTTACTTGTCCAGTCCACTCCTTTCCTAATAGTCACCGACGCTCGCTCGTTGCGCAGTCACATGCCTTCTGCGGCCTCTTTCTGGCTTACTACCTGATGGCACACACTCCCGGACTGCCGCCCACTTCCCTTCGGCTTCTCTGGATGGCGCCAACATGAGATGGCTACCGTCGCCAACCTGGAACCCTCACGCCTGGCTTCCATGGTAGCCATGCCTTCCCCGTGACTGCCAGAAGGTTTACCTATCACGCTTCACTCTGCATCCCGAGTCGTTGCGAGACAATGTCCGTGTCAGGCATTCACTTGTCACAGCTCGCCTCGCTTCCTACACACAGCCTTGAGCCTGACACGTTCCCCCCGACCGCGCACCACTTCATCCACAAAGGAAACAAGAACCAAGACAACAAGGCACCGGAACAGAGAGGAAATGGCAAACATGGGGCCAGTGTCTGCATGCCGCCCGACCCACGGCCCTAGCTCCGCTTCTACTCCTGCTTGAGAACCTCGCTATGCTCCATCTCAATCAATAACCGACAAGAATCAGAAACAGCCATCCCCGGTAGTTGGTCTTGTGCCCGTGGCTCCGCCGCGCTGCATGGCTTCGTAAGTTCGTGAGAGAGGAAATTTATATCCGTCGTCGACAACCCCTCCGGGCCAGAGCCGTAGCTGTCGCCATGCATGGCCGACACCGCTGTGCCCGTCCACAGTCGCCACGAGCTAGGCGTCGTGGCTCTGTCTCCATGGAGCAAGAGCAACGTCCTGCGGCTCATTCTCTCGTCTGCCGTCGATATCGTTCGTCATCATCATGAGGGAAAGGACGTCGAGGCCCGCCGTCCGACGACGCGGCACCGCGTGCTCGTCTCAACGGCCGGCCCATTTCACCAGGAACTGGACCACGGCGTCGAGGTTCGTCTCCTCCTTGGCGCTGATGCCATAGCAGCAAACCTCGCGGCCTTGGATTACCTTCAAGTCCAGCTCATCGATCAGCTCGTCGACCGATAGCTTCTGCGGCAAATCAGACTTATTGCCCAGCACGAGCAGAGGAATCCCGCTCAGCGACGAATGGTCCATGAGCGCGTGGAGTTCGTCTTTGGCTTGCGGGATCAGCGCTACGTCGGCAATGTCTACGATGAAGACAATAGCGTTGACGCCCCGACAGTATCTCTCCCACATCGACCGAAACCGCGGCTGACCACCTATATCCCAGCACTTCAGCGTAACATGGCCTCGCTGCACGCGCTTCATGTTGAAGCCCACGGTAGGGATCGAGCTTCACGGGATCCTCGAGTCAGCCAACGCATTCACATCAAATCTGAGGCTGCGGGGGAGAGGCTCGACGTGAGACCACGCGTGCCATCATAGTGCGCAGGATGTGCTTACTCGAGGGTGAACTCTCCGCCCTGCAAGCGAAGCCTGATGTCAGCTACGGCTGCTGCAAAGGGTTGGAAGAGACGACCGTCTTACCGCCAGCACCCGCAGCAACGATGTCTTGCCGGCGTTCTGTAAGCCAACCAGAGTCACCTCCATCTCCATCGCCCTAGATATCGCGGAATCAAATCAGCATATGGGACATACAGCAGATCGTTGCACCCGTGTGGATGGATTGATGAAAGGCACAGTGAGGCCGGTTGTGGATAAATCGCTTCCTCGTGGCGCGGCAGCTGCCCCGGTGCCCACTCACCAAAACGTTCGCAGAAGCCAATCATACACCTTCCGGAATAGCCCTGCCATGTTGAGGTCGAGTATCGGTTATCAACTGTGATCGATCGAGTGTCGAGCTTCCGCGGCGGTATATATCCGGTGGACGGTGCGACGAAACGCGACGAGGTACGCTTGATGAGGGCGAGGGCAGCGCGACTTGAGTGCTAGACGCTCGGGCAAGAGTGCGATGCATTAATCAAAGAACATTAAGAGTTCCAGTGCTGCCGCTGCTGGATCAAAAGAGAGACAAGGTTGCGCCGTGTTGAATGCGAAGTAGATTGCGGAGGGACGGTGGGGCTGGGCGGAGGAGAGGATAACTGTTGCTCTGCTCGACGATGGCCGTCCGTCTCCAGCGTCGGCGTGCGTTTGCGCCGAGTAATAGGCGAGAAGGGACGACGAGGAGGCGAGGAGGAGCTGTCGCGGAAGAGACGGCGGAGCTGCACCAGGACGGCGGCGGACGGAGCAGGACAAGTGCGAGAGCAGCGATGCCTCGGGGTGGAAGCACGAGGAGGAGCCAGAAAACCCCACTCGAGACGGGATGGCGGGCACCAGGCAGGGTACCCGCTGGGCTGGCTTGGGGCGGGGACCACCCGTGCCTGGGCGACGACAAGTTACGGAGCTTCCGTCGATAGCGCGCGAAGCCTCCGTCCGTGGCTAGGCGAGCAGGTCGGTTGCACGTCCAAGCACGCACGCCGGTAGTGTGCTCCAAGGCGGGCTTGCGACGAGGCACGATGCGGTATGCGAGCGTCTGTAGCGCTAGGTATCGCATGCAGTGGCCTTGTGGTCGACGTACGTGTGCATGTGCTTGTGCGCGGCGGTGTTTGGCTCTGTAGCACTGCCGGTGTCCGAGCCAGCCAGAGAGCGCTTGTACTCGTAGTGTCTTGAACCGAGTCACCAGACCCTGCCGCCAATGACGGCTAACCGCTGTACCCAGGCGCAGCGTTTCATCCGTTCGCCGAACCGGGGTGGTGATCAACGCGCAATGGCCAAGGTTGGCGTGTATCAAGCCTCGCTTCCGGATCGCTCAGAGACGGATGCGGACCAGGGCCGCCTCTTTCTGGGCGTCGGCGGCTAATTGCACGCAGCCAGGGCTTGTAGCAGGTGTCGGCAGCTGCTGGATCGGGTCTGCAAGCTGCGGCGGGTCGAGATGGAGATGAAGACGATGCGGCACTGTCGCTCGTCGCGGGCGCTGCAGGGTCTCGACCTGGGGGAGCGACGACGGGCGCCAAGCTGCACGCACTAGCCTAGGGACAAGCCCGGGCTGGTATTGTTGAGCACAGAGCGACGCGGCTGTGCCCGGTGCTCTCGTCGTGATTGTTTCAACAGTGTTGGGCCCTTTTCTGTTGAGAGGCGACGTGTGAAGAACGAAGGATCGCGGATGCTGCCTAAAGCTCGGGGTGCTGCGATCTCACTCACGTCAGTCAGTCAGGTAAGAAGGCAACTTACGGAGTACGAGCACTGTAGTTACTCCCTACCTGCCCTGTAGCTGGCCAGCCGCCGCCTGCCCTCTTACGGCAATGTCGCAGCTGGAGGCATTGGAGGGACGGGAGGGCGTGACGTCGACGGCCAACACCACTCTGCCTAGGCTAGGTACCCTTAGCCTCCAGCCTCCAGCGGCTAAGCTGGTGGACAGGCTGTCTAAAATTTGCCTAAAATGGCACGCGGCAAGAGACGACTGCTAGGTAGTAACGTTAGTTGGAACTGGGCTATCCGCAGTTTCACGGTAGATGGACCTGGTGACGACGACTTCCGTGAAAGAGCTCAAGGTGCAAAATAGGAAGTAGAATCGTGGCAGCTCATCGGAAGCGAAGTGTTAGCAAGAGCAAGGTGCTGGGCGTCGACAGCCAAGGGCAATTAGCCCATAACAATTCGGTGGACAGCACAGGACGACGACCTTCCTCATTGCACCGTGGAGTGCACTACCCAGTCAATCCCCTTGCTACAGCATATCTACGAAGTGGGTGGTGTTGGTCTTGGATCGGGTCCGGCGCCGTCTGAGGTTGACGCGGGTGAGGTGAGCGAATGCCTGACTGGTTGTCGCATCCTCTGCAGCCGATCCTCGCCATGGACGTCAACGGTAGCCGGTCGACTGCGAGTAACGAATCTTGCGTCCGCACCGCGCTCGAGTTCCTACGGCTCCCTTCTTCGTTCGTGGGCGAGGAGTGCAGACACGAGGCACATCACACGAGCCGTGATCCGGGCAGTTGGCTTGCGGGACACTCTGCGATGCCTGCAGATTGGGCTTCGAGACACGTCTTGTACCTTGTGCTAGTCAACCGCCATAATTGGTCATAGCCCAGGTCGTTGGATTGAGCCGCCGTCACGGGGGTGCGATGCATATAAGTGATGGTGTGGGAGAGGCGGGGATCTGTATGATGGTGGTGGACATTACGGACTAAGTTAGACATTGCGCGCCGGCACGAATGGCGGAGACAACCGCGAAACGAGGCCGCCGCATGCTGGCCAACCGGCCTATGAAGGCCATGATTTCAGTTGCCTACTCTGGTATGGGCTTAGCATCGCCCTGCCCGGCCTCGTTGGGCGCACTTGATGGCTTTCATCAGAGGGAGCCGGCTGACTGAGACTGACTGGCTCTTACACAACTGGGGTGGTGCCCAAGATGAAGAGCATGCGCATCGTTCGGGCTGAGGGACCAGACAGCAGATGATATATGCAGACAGTGCGCATGACGGCTGAGCAAGGCACCTATGCATCCTGTCGTGAGAGTCTCCAGCCCGAGCCGGCGTCTGACGGTGCCGCCGTCGATGGTGTATGCGGTGTATCCCACTGTCGTGACATTAGTGCAACAACACGAAGACCTTCCTCCGGCACCTCGAGTTGATGAGCGAGAATGCGACAAAAATATTTTCAGCGGTCCAGCGGCCAGCCGCACGTTAGATCCGTCCAACTCGGCGGGCGGGCGGCGTCGTTGCTGTTCGTCGTGCTGTGTTGACCAGGCTCCAACGCTCTGCCGTCGAGGGCCCCGCTCCAGCGCTTATCGATAAGCGCCCACTCATGTGACTGATCTTATCAGCAACTTTTTTTTCCGCCGATAGCGAGGCCCAT
Organism: Tolypocladium tropicale; assembly: GCA_024340005.1. Lineage (NCBI taxonomy): Eukaryota > Fungi > Ascomycota > Sordariomycetes > Hypocreales > Ophiocordycipitaceae > Tolypocladium > Tolypocladium tropicale. The sequence goes on along the minus strand of JALHBU010000141.1, from coordinate 49,444 downwards.
CGAATTGCTTGCAGCGGATTCTCGATAGCTTCAATTTTTGCCGTCGAAGCAGCCAATGTCGCCGTGAGCCCCGGCATACAAACAAGCGCTTCAGCCAATCCCTGAAGCGTCCAACGCCTCAATTGAGCTCGCTCCTCAGAGCTCTCTTCCCTTCCACCCCAGCTCGGCGCAACGAGCTTCAATCGCCAGCCGGCTTTTAGGTACTGCAGCACCTCGCCGCAGTCACCGCCAGTCATGGCGCCCGCGGCCACAGAGACGCAGTGGGACCACGAGTACAATGTCCTGCGCCGCGAGAACCTGTTCAGGAATCCTCCGACCGACCACAGCGCCTATCCTGCCCTGCAGCTGGCCGTCGACCCTCATATCGAATCCTTCAACGGCATCTTTCGCGATGACGGCAAGCCGGGCTTGTTGGCGCATGGCATAAAGGACATCGGCACCAAGACATTCCTCGACGGGGACGATAAGACCGGACCCTCGGGGAAGAATCAGCTCAGCATCCGGATCAAGGACGTGTCTCTGCAAAAACCCCAGGTCCCGCCCTCCAACAAGAATGCCCGAAACAGAGAAATTCTCCCGGCGGAATGCAGAGAGCGCCATGTCACGTACAGGGGCCGTCTGTCGGCCACCTTCGAGTACACCATCAATGGCGGTGATCCCATGGAGTTTGTGCGAGAGATGGGACAAGTGCCTATCATGGTCAAGGTAACCACACTGCCTCCTCCCCTGGTTCCGTCATGTGGAGTGCCTTGCTCACAACCTACAGTCGAATCGTTGTCACCTGGAAAACAACTCCCCTGCGTTGTTGGTCCAGCGCAAAGAAGAATCCGAAGAACTCGGTGGATACTTCATCGTCAACGGCATCGAGAAGCTCATCCGCATGCTTCAGGTCAACAAGAGAAACTTCCCCATGGCCATCTACCGGCCCAGCTTCCAAAACCGTGGCGCGGGATACACACCATATGGTATCATCGTCCGATCCGTCCGCCCAGACGAAACGTCGCAGACCAATGTGCTGCACTACCTCAACGACGGAAACATCACTTTCCGCTTTTCCTGGCGGAAGAACGAGTACCTCGTCCCGGTCATGATGATCCTCAAGGCTTTGGTGGAAACCAATGACCGTGAGGTCTTTGAGGGGCTCATTGGCCCCATGGGCTCGAAGGCTACCGAGAACACTTTCCTGACGGATCGAGTGGAGCTGCTGCTGAGGACTTACAAGAGCTATGGCCTCTACAGCAAGTCAGCTACGCGCGCTTATCTGGGAGAAAAGTTCCGAGTTGTGCTCGGCGTCCCCGAGACGATGTCCAACTACGATGTTGGCACCGAGTTCCTGCGCAGAATCGTCCTGGTGAACCTCGGTAACGTTGACGTTACGGAGAAACAGGACAACGACAAGTTCCGCATGCTTCTCTTCATGATCAGGAAGCTCTACTCCTTGGCAGCTGGAGAATGCGCCGTAGACAACCCCGATGCCATTCAGAACCAGGAAATCTTGCTTGGCGGGTTCTTATACGGACAGATCCTCAAGGAGAGGCTTGACGAGTTTCTCAGCGTTGGCGTTCGCACGTCGCTGAGAGACTTTGTGCGCAGAAACCCGACAGTCCCATTTACGTCCGAGGACTTCCGCAAGGACTTTCCGACCACGATCTTCAGAAAGGCCAACGAAAATGTCGGCAATGCGCTCGAGTACTTCATGTCCACTGGCAACCTCCAGAGTCCTTCAGGCCTGGATCTGCAGCAGACGGCCGGTTTCACCGTTGTCGCGGAAAAGCTCAACTTCCTGCGATTCATCAGCCATTTCCGAATGGTGCATCGTGGTGCCTTCTTCGCCCAGCTCAAGACGACTGCCGTGCGAAAGCTGCTGCCGGAGTCGTGGGGCTTCATGTGCCCTGTCCATACGCCTGACGGCTCGCCCTGTGGTCTCCTGAACCATCTCGCCCACAAGTGCAAGATAATGACCCAGGCGCTTGACGTCTCGAAGCTGCCCGCGCTGGCCGCGGAGCTGGGTGTCGTGGAAACCTCGTCTGCCTCCACCGATGAGAGCGTGGTGGTTATGCTGGACGGCAAGATTCTCGGATTCTGCACACCTAAAGAGTCTCGCCGCATCGCGGACTGTTTCCGCTACTGGAAGGTTGAGGGAACTCATGGTGTTCCACTGCATCTGGAGGTAGGGTATGTGCCACCTTCGAATGGTGGCTCGTATCCCGGCATCTACATGGCCTCGACTCCGTCCAGGATGGTGCGACCAACCAAGTACCTCCCCTTGCAAAAGGAGGACTTTGTGGGCCCCTACGAGCAGCCGTACATGTCAATTGCCGTGGTGCCGCAAGAGATCGAGTCCGGCCAGTCCACTCATGTTGAGTTCGAACCGACAAACATGCTGTCGATTTTGGCCAACATGACCCCCTTCTCCGACTTCAACCAGTCGCCCCGAAACATGTACCAGTGTCAGATGGGTAAGCAGACGATGGGAACGCCGGGCACCGCCATCCGGCACCGAACCGACAACAAGTCGTACAGGATCCAGACCGGACAGACACCCATCGTCCGCGCGCCCCTGCACAACACCTACGGCTTCGACAACTTTCCCAACGGCTTCAACGCCGTGGTAGCCGTCATCTCGTACACTGGCTATGACATGGACGACGCCATGATCATCAACAAGTCGGCGCATGAGAGAGGGTTCGGCCACGGTACCATCTACAAGACCAAGAAGATTTCGCTCAAGGATGACTCGAGAACAAAGGCAAGCAAGAGCGTGACCAAGGCGTTCGGTTTCGCCCCCCACAGCTTCGTCAGCTCCTCATACCAAGGGATGCTGGACGACGACGGGCTGCCGCACGTTGGTCGCATGATTCAAGAAGGCGACGTCATCTGCGCCTGGCACACGGTGACGGCCGACTACAACGGAAACCTGGTGAACCTCGACGGCATCACACACTACGAAAAGTACAAGGACTCGGAGATAGGATTCGTCGAAGAAGTGCGGCTGATCGGTGCGGAAACGGGGTCGGAGCCTCTGCAGACCATCTCGGTGAAGTTCCGCGTCCCGCGTTCGCCCATCATCGGTGACAAGTTTTCATCCCGTCACGGACAGAAGGGTGTGTGCTCGCAAAAGTGGCCAGCGGTGGACATGCCCTTTTCCGAGTCCGGCATTCAGCCCGACGTCATCATCAACCCTCACGCTTTCCCCTCCCGAATGACCATTGGCATGTTCGTCGAGTCGCTGGCCGGCAAGGCTGGCGCGCTGCACGGCCTGGCCCAGGACTCGACGCCGTTCAAGTTCGACGAGCAGAACACGGCGGCAGACTACTTCGGGCACCAGTTGATGAAGGCCGGGTACAGCTACCACGGGAACGAGCCCATGTACTCGGGCATCACGGGAGAGGAGCTCGGCGCGGACATCTACATTGGTGTCGTCTACTACCAGCGACTGCGACACATGGTCAACGACAAGTACCAGGTGCGAACGACGGGTCCGGTCGTGCCCACGACGGGCCAGCCCATCAAGGGCAGGAAGAGAGGTGGCGGTATCCGTGTGGGAGAAATGGAGCGCGACGCGTTGCTCGCCCACGGTACAGCCTTCTTGCTGCAGGACAGGCTGCTCAACTGCTCCGACTACTCCAAGTCGTGGATCTGCCGCCGCTGCGGATCCTTCCTGTCGGTGCAGCCGACCGTGTCGCAGTTCGCGCCCGGCAAGAAGAAGGCGCCGAGCATGGTGCGCTGCCGCAACTGCGCCACCAGGCTGGACGAGACGGAGGGCATCGACCTGACGGAGATCCAGGGCGAGATCTGGGAGGACGGCCAGGGCAACTGCTGGGTCGGCGGCGATCAGACGACCCAGGTCGTCGTCCCCGGCGCCCTCAAGTTCCTCGACGTGGAGCTGGCGGCCATGGGCGTCAAGCTCCGGTACCGAGTCGACAAGGCCGACGAGCCTCGCAAGGGGCCCATGCGGCCGATGGCGACTCCCAAGTTAATAAAAGCATAAGGGGCGGCTGCTGCGGCGGCGGCGGTGTATTTAGAGAGGTGTTGGGGTTCATGAAACGGGCTTTTTGTTGTTGGCATAACCTCCTCACAATTGCAGGAGACATCATTTACAATTGTATTCAAGCTGAAATTCATTCAACGTGGTCATCAATCCCCCGTCATCAAGGGCCCCCTCGTCTCGGAGGGGGGCCAGAGTAGTTAACCCTGCGTATATACAAGTACTTCACTTCACCCGGCCCAACGTCCACTCGTCGACTGTGCGCGGCAACACTAGACCTGACCCAGGGCCCTGCGGCCAAACTTCTTTGTCCTGCTCGCGTCCCTGGCGTGCATCTCGACGGCGCTCCTCCGCTTGGCGCTGCCGCCCTGCGGCTTGGCCGCCTTGATGTCGCCGCAGTCGGGCCTCTTGAGGGCGTTGCCGAAGGTGTCGGCGGCCCAGATGAGGACGCCGTTTGTCCAGCCGAAGCCCTCGACGACCTCGTACTCGCCGCCGCCGCCGGCCACGTTGGTCGAGTTGTCGTTGTACTTCTCGAACATGATGCCGACATCGCTGTCCGACAGGCCCTGCAGCTTGGGCGTCGCGCTGGTCGAGCCGCCGGTGGCGTACCAGGTGCAGAAGGCCGAGTCGAGGTAGCGCTGGGCCAGCGTGAGGGCCGTGTCCTGGACGCCCTGGTACGCCGGGTCGTCTTTGCCAAAGGTGGCGGGCGTGTTGAGCAGGCCCTGCATGAGCGCGTACATCAGGGGCGGCCACACGTTGGGCTGGTCCCACTGCTGCGACGTCTTGTAGTTGGTGGCGGGGATGCCGCCGGGCCGCAGGCCGAGGTACTCGCTGACGCGCGCGTAGGCCGTCTTGACGGCGTAGGGGTTGTTCTTGAGGTACTTGGGGGCGGCGCCCAGCCAGAAGGGGAAGAGCTGGGCGGCGTGGAAGACGACCTGCTGGCCGGCGGGTGCCGTCGCGTTCTCCTGCGCCGTCGTGTCCTGGTCGGCGGGGATGTAGATGTTCTGGCCGGACGAGGTCGTGTTGTAGTCGAAGTAGCTGTAGAGGGTCTCGTTCCACATGACGGCGTGCATGGCCTCGCTGCGCTTCTCGGCCAGGTCGGTCCAGCTCTTGGCGGCCGTCTTGTTGCCCTGGAGCTCGAAGAAGTGCCCGATGGCCAGCTCGTTGGCGTAGAGGATGGAGTTGAGGCACACGGGCACGACGTTCTGCGTGTTGAGCGAGCGCAGCGGGAAGTAGCTGTCGCTTGCCGAGTCGGCGGGGTTGGCGATCCAGCGGCTGCTATAGTCCCAGCCCGTCTCGGCGCCCGAGGCTAGGTTGGCGTACAGCGTGGCCGTGGCCAAGTCGTTGAGCTTGTTGACCTGCGGGTAGATGATGCCCGACTCGGCGTAGTAGGAGGCGTTGGTGGCCTGATTGTAGTCCTCGTAGTAGGACTCGGGGCGCGGCTGCGTGTTCTTGACGTTGTAATGGTTCAGCGTGAACGTCTTGCCGCCCTGCTTGACGTCGACGGTGCGGTTCGTCATGAAGAAGGCGTATTCCTTGACCAGGAGCGGCAAGGCACGGTCGAGGATGCTGGTGTCGTTGGTGTGCTCGATGTAGATCTTGACCATCTGCGAGAGCATGGGCGGCTGCGAGCGGTTGAGGTAGTAGACGCGCCCACCGTTGGGGACGAAGCCGAACTGCTCCACGAAGTCGAGGAAGTTCTCGATGGTGTTCTTAGCGATCTCGGTGAAGGAGCCGCGCGTGCGGAGCAGCCCCTCGAGGATCCAGTACGAGTCCCAGTAGTAGGGTTCGCGGAAGCGTCCGCCGGCGACGACAAACGTGCGGTTCACCGGAATGAAGCTGCTGGGGCAGTCGGAGCAGTTGCTCGACGAGCCCGAGTACGAGCGCGTCAGGTCGGGCCAGATGTCGATGACCTTGCCGACGAACTCCTTGATGACGGTGTCGTTGATCTTGCTGAGGAAGGTCGGGTCCGTCTTGAGCTGGTCCTTGGGCACCTCCTTGAGCTCGCCGCCCGCTTCGCCAAAGTAGGTGCTGAGGAAGTCGTTGAGGGCCGTGTCATTCTTGAGCGGCTTGGAGAGCTTGTCGAAGGCGGCTTGGATCTCCTTGAGGGGGCGGAGAGCGGGCCTGCGAGTTGACGGTGTAAGTGGTCGTGGGCTTTGTCGAGGCAAATGGAAAGAGAGGGGGCACTTACATGTCAACAAACGTCTTGGAGTCGCTAAAGGGGCGGGCAAGCTCGATCTGCGCCAAGATATCGCCGTGGCAGTAGATGGGCGAGTCGCACGGCGCAACGACGGAACCATTGGTGTACAGGGCCGTGACGGCCGGCGCCGCAATGGCCAGCGCAGCCACGAGCTGTCTCAGAGGAGCCATTGCGAATCTGCTTGCGGCCTAGAGTGTGGATCGAGGTCCTCCCAAGCTGGATCTTCCGGCGAGAAGAGACGAGATATGGCAGCCTTCCTCTCTCGAGGTCCGGGAAGTGGGATACTGGGAAGGCTATATATGCTCCCGGCTGTCAGCGGCGGCGAGACCGACAGGGCAGGCACAGGAGCAACAAGCAAGGATCAGGGCTGTCGTGACAACGTGGCATGACATGGCGCCGATGCTTATTACGAGACATGCGCATCTGGGGAACATGGAGCTGCAGGCGAGTGCAGATCCGGCTTTCGCGGAGAAGGATGAGCTGGCTGCGGTGTGGACGGGCTTGTGCTCCGCGGGCGGCCGGGACGCGGTGCCTCAATCGATCTTGTCCGGTCTCGCTTGTCTGCCAGGGGGGAACGGGACAGGCTCGGGAAGCTTCTTGCCACGATTCTGATTTCTCCACAGCTGACTCGCGGCGGCGTCATGCGGTCTTGTTGACTCTCGACCCCCGGTTGAGCCTGGCTGGGGACGACGTCTTGGCTTACACGATCAGACTGCGGCGCCGCCCCGAGAACGGTTTTGACGGATTAGACAGGTTTGCCCCCGTCAAACAATTCCAACCTCTCTCCCTTGGCCTTTGGCCGGCTTCGCAGCGTCCAAGCAGTCAGTCTCTCCGTGCATGGCGGCATCCAAAGCCCAGTCTCGCAGCCGGCACAAATGCGTAGCGAACCCGTCGTGAAAGCCGCGATGATGCCATGGCGCGCAACCTCACCAGGGCGCAAGCCTCCCCCGCAGCCTTCCGTCGAGGAACGCCTGCCACCCGTGTGGCCCCGCATGCGTTGGGGCCGCAGAAGAGCCGTTGCTTGGACATATCAGGCTTGGTTTGGCGGCGCTGCCAGGACCAGGATTCGAACGCTGACGTCAATGCCGGACGCCATGCCCCTGCAATGATGAGCGCGTTTTACGAGTACGAAGGTCGCGGATTGTTGAATATCAGCAACGACCGAGAGCGCGCCCGGGCTTGTCCTCCATTGGTTTATTGTCTTAGCGGCATGATGCGGACGACGCCTCGAAAATTACCGCCGAGTGCTCGAGTTCGGACGGGGAAGTGGGAAGAGACCGGCGCGGCTCTGGTGGAACAAAAGAGCGGAGAGTCTTGCTATGCATGTTGCTCCTTTCGTAGGGCCAGGCAGTGTGTCGGCCAACGCTATTTTGCCAAAACCTTAGCAACGGGCCGCCGATGGCATCGTATCATGGGAAGAGGGCTGCGGCCGACCTGAATAGCGACCCAATTGCGACGTAATGGGACCGAGAAGCACATCCACAGTGACTCCCCAGTGCCGCCGAAAGCCAAGCTCGGGGCAAGGCCGTCGCCTTTTCGGTGCATTGAAAGGACGACCGATTGCCGTAGCTCGACCCCATCCAGCGCGGTCCCGTTCCCCAGAACCCCGGTTTCCGGCGAAGATGGGGGCCCCGGTAGACTTTTACCCCGGCTTCTTTGCAAGGACGCCTGTCTGTGGGATTGACTCGCCGGCGAGGCTGAGTTTTTTTTTCTCTCTCTTCCTTCTCCTTTCGCTTGGCAGCCATGCAGCGTGGATGAGTAAGGGAAGGGGATGTGGAGGAGCCAATGTGCGCCCTCCGGACCCGTCGAATTGGCAGCGCAGATCGCGCAGTGCCGGCCCGAATGTCAGGACGCGGGTTTCCCTACTGTGGACCGGCTGAGAAATCGAGAGCACCCTTGATGTTGTTGAAGTCGGCCGTGATCGGATTGCGAATGGCGTCTGGCTTGGGTAGCACGTTGCGTCCCCTGGACAGCCATGCGCAACAGCTGTGGCGCCACTTGCTGCTTTGTAAGATACGGAAGCGTTGTCTTGTCTGCGTTTTCGGGCCTGCTATTCGACAACGCGGTAGCAGAGCGAGCGTGTCGGTGTTGTGAGGTCGAGACGAAACACGGTTGAGGGATGAGCGCCGTCTCTGTGCTGCCTCCTTCTGGCCTCCGCATCGCCCTTCGCTTCGGGGAGCTACGAGGGGTGTGCAGCTCTTGCCTTATCCGTCCGCATGGAGCAGTCTTTCCAGCACAGCCGAGTAAAAGAACGTTGAGTCTCTCATCTGAGGCATATATATCCGTTAAGACGACGGCTTTGCTATCGGAATGTTGATGCGCCTTTTTCAGAGCAATTGGCGCGCTTCAGGCCCGGCGAATGATCACTCCGCAGATTGCCAGAATGGCAAAAATTGGAAGAAGCTCTCTGCAAGGGCGGAATGAAGAGACAACAATGGCAGTACTCAGGTAGCTACATCGGATTAGCGAGCTTGGGCATGGCCGCACCAGCACGGCTTATGTGAGAAGCATCACGATGGGTATATGTGTAACATGGGCTGCATCCAAGACGCGTTGAGCAATCTAGATACGAGGAACATGAGTGATTGCCGAGTTTCAGCCGCACATACAGCTCGTACGGCGTACGCACTCTTGTACGGAGTACCAACCAAGCTACTATGGTGGCGTGAAGGATCAGATAGATGTTGCATCAAGTACGTGAGGAGGACGAGATTATGGATGGACAGATCCTGTACACAACAGGCCATGCACCGCGTTTCGCTTGAATAAAATTGCCTTGTCTCTTGCGAAGGATCTTCTTACAACATGACAGAAGACTTCTAAACGAAAAGCAATGAAAAGAGTGCGCCGATATATCCCGGGTATCTTGATGCCGCGCAACGATCATCCGCCTCCCCAATCCCGTCAAACCTTCTCCAGCTGAGGCGGCACCTTGACGGTATCGTCTATGCGCTCCACGATGGCGGCAGTGCCGTACGCTGCCGTCTGGGCGAAGCCGCCCATGTCGCCGGCGTCGAAGCGCAGGCAGATGATGGCGTTGCCGCCGCGCTTCTTGCACTCGTCGACGGCGCGGGAGATGGAGTCGTTGCGGCACGAATACAGCATCGACGTGAACCAGCTCAGCTCGCCGCCGGCGAAGCTCTTGACGACCATGCCCAGGCTGGCGGCGATGTTGCGGCTGCGCACGCTGATGCCGTAGATAGTCCCGAGGACCCGCACGATGCGGTAGCCGGGCAGATCATTCATGGCTGTGGGAGGGGGAGCTTGATGTCAGTACAACTACTCGTATACGTTTGATCCATGATGAAATCAGGGAGGGAGGCGAACTTGTCGTGATGACGCCCTCGGTCTCGGTGAAGCAGTGCAGGTCCGACAGGTACGGCGGGATGTTGGCCACCGGCTCGGGCGACTTTTCCTTGGAACCGAAACCCATCATGGGCACAGATTGGCGCGGGTTGGCGATCGGTGCTGCGAGGTGGTTTGCGTATCGAAGTCGCTCGGTCTCAATGCCCTGGTACGTAGGATGGTAGGACGGTGGCGTGCGCGGGTGTGGTATTTGATGGCGAGTTTCTGAGATTCGTCGCGCGAGTGATGCCCAAGGAGGGGCGTCTACGGCACTGCATTCATTTATAGTCCCACGAGGCACGCGCGCGGTTTGATAGTCCCGTCATCACGGCCGTCTAGCCGGCTCGACCATCAACCCGTGGCGCTGGCGGTGGCCGGACGCCTGCGATGGCAGGTGACAGCCAGCGCCATTGAGGCTGGATCGAGCGCCCGGCCCATATGGTTGGCCAATCGCCACTGGCCGGCGCCGCCGTAGCCGGTCCATTCAGTGGGCTCCGGGCCTGAGATGCCGTGGCTGGGCGCTGCGTATTCGTCGTATCTCGCAGCATCTGGCCCTTTACGGCCCTGCGGGCGTCCGTGTGCCTTATTCCCGCAACGCTGTGTTCAAGAAAAAGAGGGACGGAGAGGGAGCATACGGAGTAGCGGTGGAAGGTCACAGTATCAGTCAAAAAGACGCAAAGGGCCGTGGCTGTGCCAGCTCATCGAGATTGTGCGGCGGTGACCGGAGAGAGGACGGACGCGGTGACGCAATCTGAGGGCATCGCGACGACTCCGGGCGGCATCGCCGCCAGCGTCATCTGTCGAAGCTCATCTTGACGACGACCAACTCTGCGGGAGCTCCAAATTGCGTCGGCCCCGCGCGTGCCCTGCGAGGCAAACACCAGCTTGCGCATGCCCCCAGGGCCTCGCGCGCCTTGGCGCACGGCCTCGACCAGCGACGGTCGTCGGGATGACGGCGCGCGCTGACAGCCAACCAACCCGTCGACACCTCTGATGCCTAACAAGTCAGGAAGGGTTGCATCAGATTGCCTTTTCATCGCAAGGCGTACCTGAGGGCCCATCGAGGTACGGAGCAGGTACCGGCCCTCGCGGCCAGCGCTCGGCAGTCGACAGGTACCAGCCGCCTCGCAGGGACGCCTCGACTGCTGCAGGCGGCAGCTGGCCATGCATTGGATCCATCGTCTGTCTCTACGGCCGGGCTTGGAGTCGCGGCACGGCGGGCGACGAGCGACACCCGCGACCCGGCCGATGTGGGTGGGATGGTGGATGGTGGGGTCCAGGTGGCAGGTGGCAGGTGAGATGGGTGGGACGCTCTGGTTGACGTCGGATGGGTGGGTTCCAGGCAAGTTAACACCGCCACCAAAGCTCTGCGCAACGCTGAGGTGCATTGCCTGCCCTGCCCAATTCTATTCGCTATCCCGGGCTGCCAGACCGCGTCTAATACCGCACGAAAGGGACTGCGGCGAGCTGTGCCTCGCTCTCTGCGCCTGCCCCCGCGGAGATGCAGAGCGGCAACATGTCACCGACGAGCGCGCGACCCAAGCTGAGAGCGGTGCGAGCAGCATGGCCAAGCCCAATGCCTCCCCCTCCGCCCATCACCGTCGCCCCTGTCCCCCAGCCGTGCAGGACGCCATGTCTGCCTCTCTGGCGCGGCTCGGTGTGCTGGCGTGCGGTGGCCCGACGATCCTGTCCGACTGGTCGAGGCCCGGCCCGGGGCGTGAAGGCGAAACAAGCGCGGAGTCGACTCGTCCACTTTTCCCCTACCGAGCCTGCGGCGCAACCATGAGATTTCCACTAGGAAGGGAGCCAGGCCCGAGATGCTGCGGATCCATGGCAGTAGGCCAGCGCCGGGACGGGTTGCGTGCGAGCGAGTACTTGCTTGGTGCAGAGCAGATGCGCAGAGCCCGAGACGTGGCCCAGCTTTCGCCGACAGCCAATGGCTGACGCATCGAAATCACCGAGTGCGTGTGCCCTCATCGGGCGTCCCATATCCGCAGGGCTCGCCCACGGGGTTTCCACAGCGGCGCCGGGAAGCGCCGTCGAACCGCACGCGGGCACCGCGCCTCCTCGGCCGATGCTCCCCTCATGTTCACCACACTCGTCACCTCGGGCTGGCCTGAACTACTCGCCTCAGGTGTGCTTGGGATCGGGCTCCATCCAGCCCCTGCGCGTTGGGTCTCCATAACGGGCCGCCTCGCCGCGCGCATCTGGAATCCGGGGTGTGGCAGCGGGCGGGTCTCGACACGGATGACGATGCTTAGCACGGAATCCTTGGGAGGCCTGCGCGCGCAGCTGTGGCTGCTTGCGAGCACTCGTACCGATGAGCTTCCGCACGAAAGCCCCAGGAGACTCTGTACTCGTACCGAAGAGCCGCTTGGGCCGCCACGCCTCACCGCCACCGTCCGTCCTCTCTCGCGCATGCGCTCGCAGGCAGTGCTGGCATCCCGCTCAGTTTATGTCTCCCACGCGGGCGATGCGTGTCAGGGCTAACTAGGCTGTCAGAACTACTCTGCATCTCGCAATCGGCGGGGACGCCAACACATGGCCTCCAGCAGTGGTCTCCCCTGCCAGCTGCCAGATGGACCGGGACGACGTCGGCGGCCAAACCGCAAACCGACGCCGACAAGGGAGGGAGCGATTCGGAGCCCAATCGCTCGGTGCAGGCCCCGGTAACGCTCGTCCGTGTGGCCTGCGAAAAGGGCACGTACACGTGGAGTGCCTACGGGGCAGGCGGTGCGGCGCGCGCAGTAGGCGTTCGACGAGCACGCCGTCGCGGCCAGTGGCAGCAGCCAATGCTTACCGAGACGGCCTTGTCGGTGCGTGGTTGGCCGCCAGACGCTGGTGACGCACGCTGTCGACCCTCGAGCACCGTCGCCGCATCGGAGAATACAGCTCCAAGGCTGCCGGGGGCCCGGCGGTACATTGTAAGCCTGCGCCCGGCAGTTTTGCTTTGTCCCCAGGCCAATCTTTGCAATTCTTCTTCTTCCCTTTCCCCGCCAAGCTCTCTTCCGACCTGGAGCTTCGAGTTTCGCGCCCGTGAGCCAGATACGGACATCATTTCGTCGTCCACGGCCGACTCCCAGCACGGCCCGAGCGGGTGGATATAACCTCTGAGCATATTACGTCCCTTGAGCCGTGTTGTGAGCTGACGCAGGATCTGCTTTGCCCGGACAGTGTTGTTGTGTCCCTCCCCGGCCATCAAGCCGCCATTCTCGTCAGATCAGATCAGCCTACTCGAGCGAGGCCACCCCTTCGAGCCAGGCAACTTCTCCGAGCCATATCAATATCAATCCACGCCGACTCGCCGACCTCGACACCCTTTCCCTCTTTTGCCCAGCATGGACAGCAATACAGATGGCCAATACTGGACCGTGTACTTCCCCGGGGCCGACCTTTCTGCGACCTACTACCCCATGCCCGGGCCCCAAGGTGGCCACCGGTCCAACCAGCAGGCCGCCAGGCCGGTATACATGATCCCGGCCCTGGACGAACAACAGAACGGGGGATCAGCGTCTGTCAGGCGTGGTGATTTTAACGAATTCGAATTATGCCATATCGGCTCAAGCGACGCTGTCAACTCGGCATCCTCTGCCCCGCCAACCACGATTCACGTGGAGGGGGAAGAGGCCACCACCGAGACGATCGAACACGCGGCGGTGACCGTGCAACAGCAAGTCCGGACAGACTCATTACATTTCGACGTGCAGAACGTTGAGGAGGCCTTCCATAACCCCACCGATGGCGAAAATGACAGTGACACTACCTCGACGCACACCCTGCAGCCCGCGGCCGGACCCTTAGTGATCCCATATGACAACCCGACGACGGGCCCGATGCCGGGGACGTACGGCGAGCACATGTTCCAGTCCGGCGGGGTTCCGGCCACTTACAGCAGCGACGTGGGCGGTGCCGACTACTACGGCTCCGCCGCCCTATGGCCGCAGACTGGTGATATGCTCATCCCTACATGGCCTGTTACGTCGGCCATGCCGTGGCCTCAGGAACCAATGTACCAGGGGCAGTACAATGCTTCACTCGCGTCTTCCCAGTCTGCCGATCCCTACGGCATCTCATGTGCTACGGCCGGCAATGCAGGACCGCAGGGCTTTGAACAAGGGCTCAGCGCCATCGGGGACCAGCATCTCCACGGTGGCGTTGGGCAAATGCCCTTCACCAACGTCTTCCACATGCCCGTTGGAAACCATTACATGCCCCCGGCGTATACCCCTCCACAGTCCCACGCGTCCCTATCCTCCAACAACACGGGTGGAAGCCTGCGGGCGCCTGTGGCCTTGGGGCAACGCAATGTATGGCCCGGGCCAGCTAGTGCTGGTCACCATCGGGCACATGGGAACATCAACCACAATCACCAGGGCCGCACTGCGCGAGCTCTGGTGCTGTCGGCGGGCAGCTCCGCAGGCGGCGGTCAGCGGCACTTGTCCTCTTACGCGCGAACCAACGGACGCTTGACGTACGCCGGTTACGCATCCCAAGGCCCGCTCACCAGCTACTACTCCCTCGGAAATCAATTCCCGAGCCCGTACCTGCAGCGCAACCTGTCGAGTGGCGGGCAATCCATGGTCTCCCAGGAGCCTTCCTCCGACACGGGTTCCATGTACTCGTGCCCGACTTCGCAGTTATCCGAGGCCCTACTACCGCCGAGGAGGCGACTCCAAGCCGGTAACAGCAGCGGAAGCGGCAGCGGCAGCTACGCGGCGTCGCAGCAGATGAGCCGCTTGAGCAGCTCTCAGAGCTACATCCCGCGCCGCATCGCGCCCAACCACGCCCGCGCCGAGCACCAACCCCAGGGCTCGACACAGTGCTATACTACGCCGCCGACGAGCCAAGCGAACCAGGAGGCGCATGCATCGTCGGCTCCAAGCACCCGGGGAAAGAGGAGGCGACCTCTTACGCCAGAGACGAAGAAAAACTCAAACAATCGCCGGGACGAGAAGTCCGTGTGCATCCGGTGCAAGCTGAGTAGCATCCGTGTACGTTCGCTCGCCCCTTTCTCTCCGGCCTTGTTCCCATAATTGAATCCATATTTCCTCGCTTTTGACCTCCATGCTGACGTGCCAACGCGGCAGTGCAACAAGCTACTGGCCACCTCGGACGTCTGCGCCGGCTGCCAGGATCGCGGTGTCGAAGAGACGTGCAAACGCTTCTACTTCATGGACCTGGTGGACGCGGTGAGCACACAGTTCTCTGTCCAGCAGTATGCGGGCTCGCCTCTGTTCGAGGGAGACGGCAGCGGTTTGCTGTTGACGACCGGCATTCTCCAACACGTCGGCGAGCTGGCCCGCACGCGTGACATTCGCGTTGTGACACACGACGGGGAACCCGTGTGCGAGCTGGGCCTGAACGAGAGCCACCAGTTCCTCGCGTCCGCATGTAGAGGCCTGCCGTCACTTTACGCGGTGCAGACATTTATCGACGCGCAGGCTCAGGAGGACAGCTGGAGACGATGCATCGTCGCCGCCAGTGACAGCGAGACCCACTCCGGCCCCGGCTCCGGCTCCGGTTCCGGCTCGGCAGCACAACGGCAGCAGGACCCGTTGCGAATGCTGGCTCTCTTCGAAAATTTGCTTCCCAGCCGGGTCACATACGAACTTGTCCATCGCTCCAACGGTAGCGTGGACACGGTCACGGATGGGCCGACGCTGCTTGTCGCCAACCTGTTCATGCTCACGTTTGGACGGCAGATCGAGCACGCCGCCTTCCTCTCGCTACACAAGCGCCTCTCCAAGTCCAACCGGTTCAGTGGCGACGACCTGAACCAGCTGGCTGATCGACTTTTCGCCCTGCGCTGGCGCGTCTGTGTTTGCGAGCGCCGCCTTAGCCCGCAGCTCTTCGGTGCGGTGGCCAGCGAGCCCTTCCGGCGCATCGAGCGCCTCCGCGAGCTCGCCCAGAAACTCTATTTTTGCTTCTGCTGTGTCCGCCAGAAGCGCCTCGACCGCTCGTCGCGGAGCAGCGAGCTTGGCCGCGACGAGCGCACTTACCACTACGCCGGCACCATGCGCCCCGTCACGGAGCGCCGCCCCGAGGTGGACTCATACAGCATCGAGGGCTTCGAACAGTGGATGCGCGATGGGGAAGTGTTGGTCCAACAGGCCGGCCTCGTGGAGTCTTAGGGTTGCTCCACGCCAACACAGGAGCGGAGGAGGAGCAGGGCTTGCCTGGCGCAGCTCATGTGCTTATGGACAGGTACCGGATTACCTGATGTCTTTTTAATTTGGGCGTTTTTGAAGAGGGATGGGTTAAGCGTTGTTTTTATTTGCGGGGAGGTAGGGAGGTTTGGTCCGGACTTGGGGCTGCCCTATTTTTGCATTTACGCTCTCACCAACGCACCGAGGCCGAGGCGATTCGGCGGGCTTGCAAACAAAGCAAACCCAGCTTCTGTACAACCGGCGAGTGGATATGGTCATGTTGTATGATTGATGACGAGACAAGGACACCACCGCATAGAGACAAGAGGCTCGCTGCCTTTATGAAGTCACCTTCACTTTTTTCCTTCACAAAGCATCTTGAGATCAATGTCACTTGCACTTGTACTGCTGTGTTGCAGAGATTACTTCGATCGCTTAAGCACCGTGATTAGATGGCCTGACGTGAGCATGGACGACGAAGAGCAGCAAATATACGTACACGTAGGTGTCATGGTCAAAACATGCCATTTGAGTACTCCGTACGGAGTAGTCAACGGCAGATTGCAAAGTGGTTGCGGTGGCGTACTACTTTATCAGGAACCATCCTCACCGTTATGGATCGAGCGATCGGTCGGCGGGCCGCCTTGAGAGCTAGCGGGGAGGGGGCCGAATGAGACAGCGCCGAGGGGGCTGGCTGACCAACTGGCCATCTGACCTACAGGGGCCGTCCAACAAGGTCCACTGCGGCTGTTGTAAAATCGCTCCAATGAGGCCTTCTCCCCAGCGTCCCCTTGCCGCTATGGACTCAATGGTGTCTGACGGTACGAGTAGTGGCGTCGATCGGCTATCCGGCTACGCGCCAATGGCGTTGGTTAGCCCCCAATACTATGAGGGATGCCTGTTTGTTTAAGAATTTCCTGCGTCCTGCTATCGTTTACCCTTCATTCTTCATCATCATCGCCATGTGCGGCAGCCTGGCCCGGTTTGGGGCACAGCTCGCCCACAAGCCAAGATACATTGCCCTTATCGTTTTTCTACTTTTGTGTTTGGCGTTGTACCATGTATCCAGCGACTTCAACGTTCCCTCCTTTTTCGGCTCACGCATCTGGGCAGGTGCCGACATTGCCAACATTACCGAAACCGCGCAGCAGTACCAGCAGTCCGTCATCCAGCCGCCGTACAAGCACCAATTCTGGGAAGTCGGCCAACGATCCAGGCAGTTGGTGAAATGGCTCGAGTACACAGACAAGCAGCCAATTCGCTCCGGGCCCAAGCGCAAGGTCCTCTCCGCCTCCGAGGCGACGGCATCCTCTCTCTTCCCCTTCATCAATTCTTCACCCAAAAACCCCAACAGCGAATCGCCTTTAAATGACTTGCGAAGCCTGTACGAAAAAGGCAGTCAGGGGATCGTCATCCCCGTGGGAGGAGGTGGCTCGGCCGTGCGTTTCGCCGGCCATTTGATCGTGTCTCTTAGAGAGGTGCTGGGTTGCAAGCTTCCCATCCAGATCGCCTACGCCGGCGACGCCGATCTTTCCAGGGAACAACGTGATGTTCTTGCTTCATTCGATTCGACGGGTACCATTGAGTTCCTAGACGTTTTGACAGTGTTTGACGACTCGACTTTAAAGCTTCAGGAGGGCCACTGGGCAATCAAGCCGTTTGCGGCCCTCGCATCTCGGTTTGAGCAGATCATTGTTCTTGATGCAGATGCCGTGTTCCTGCAACAGCCTGAGGAACTGTTGAAACAGCGAGCCTATCTTGACACGGGCGCTTATCTGTTCCACGACCGGCTACTATGGCAGCACGCATTTCGCGATCGACACAACTGGTGGAAGGATCAAATCAAGGAACCCTCGCCAGCGATGAACAAGTCACTCGTGTGGACGGAAGACTACGCCGAGGAGTGCGACTCGGGCGTCGTAGTCCTCGACAAGTCCAGGCCGCAGGTCTTCGTCGGTCTGCTCCACATTGCATGGCAGAATACGCACGCCGTTAGGGAGGAAGTCTCGTACAAACTCACATACGGAGACAAGGAAACGTGGTGGCTCGGCCTGGAGCTGGCTGGATCGAGCTACGAGTTCGAGCCGCACTACGGGTCCATGCTGGGATGGAGGAGGGAGGGGTCTGGAGACGACGATGCCGAAAGCGAGCGTGTGTGCAGCTTCGTCATCGCGCACACCGACGGCAAGGACCGTCTAATATGGTTCAACGGCAGCTTGGTCAAGAACAAGATGGCCGATCCGGAAAGCTACGAGGTCCCGACGGCTTGGATGGTTGATGGGACATGGGAAAAGGGCGCCACGAAGAAGGACATGAGCTGCACGGTGGGGGCCGAGGTGAGGAGCGTGAGCAGCGAAGAGCAGCGGATACTGCAGTTGAGCATCGAGAAGGCCCAGCAGGTGGATTCTACTCTGAAAAAGGCAGGCCTGGCTATTCAAAAACGAACAATAGAGGAATCCTAACTAGAGGAAAGACCATATAAATAGATATTTTGGCGCTAGAAACTCCAGCCCATAGCGGGCGTAGGCCTTTCCTGTGGCTCTCGCTTAATTTCTCTACTGGCTTTAGGGACATGGCTGCATCTAATAGACGGGATCATCGCAATATAATTGGCGTAGCAAAGCTCGAGGGAGAATTGCTTGACAAACCCCTATCGGGCTTGCGGAACTATAGAATTTAAGTTATTCCTTGCGGTACCTTATTGGGTGGAAGATTTGGAGGAGTCCCGCGGTGCTGACAGACCGGATCCTATCTCTGGGTGTTGATAGGAAATGGGGTAAGATGTACTCCGTACTCCGTATGGTGCAGTCTACATCGAGAATGTCTGTCTAATGCCGCGCCAATGAACCTGGTAATTTGCAGGCGGTAGTTCGAGACGATGGGGTGCCTATGTCTCAAGGTAAAATTCGAAGCTCTCTTCGAACAGCCGTCAGGTCCCCCGGCCTTGAGCCTTTCACATCGACTGAATTGTTTCCCATGATTTCTCACTCTCACGATCAGATTAATCTTCGCAAGAATGCCAAAATAATTGAATCCAATCCGATCAATGCTTGTGCCAATTGCATCCGTGTATAACCTCACGCTGACCACGGTGCTTGTTGCGCCTGACGGGGCCCGTCTGATGTCACAGAAACATGCACTTTACTGCAGATGAGAGACGATAGAAAGCAGCATTCCGACATGATGGGTCCGGCGGAGGTGATGCTCCGCCCTGATCAACGACATTTGAGAGACCATCAGTTCAGAAAGCTTTCGAGCCAGAGGTCCTTTGCGGCGATTTGTCCCTTGTTCATACATGCAGCTTGAAACTTAATTCCCCGCTACAATGGGTTCGCACGTTTTAACGCAGAGCTAGGACAGGATCCGGGACGCCAGCACGTGGCTAGCTCCAGAGATGGTTGGAGCTCGTTGACCATTGTCCTGGCTCTGCGTGTCAGGGTGTCATCGTAATAGTTGAAAGTGGAGGCACGGATCCTCCCTGTGTTCCTGGATGCTCAATGGCATCATCTCTCGAGAACGCGATTGCCACTTCATGAGGTAGATGGGCTCATATGAAAGCATGGTGAACAGCACAGAGGTTTGAACCACGGCAGCGAGTGTTTCGAAATTGCATCCATGTGTGTGTGTTTTGAAAAGCCCATCTTTCAATTCCATTTGTATTTGCAATCAGGTATGTCGCTATGTTCGGTCCAATGTATCATCATCATCCAGTTGAGGCCATTGTTCCCAGATGCAGCCCACGCTCTATGTAACAACATTCGTAGTCCGTACAAATATCCAAGAACCCCCCGTCCGTACATTACATCTCCGCGTATGTAGAGGTCACGTCTTGACCGGGTGTATGGCCAGGTTCGGCATGTACACTTTCCCGTTCGCCGCCGCCAGCAGCGCCGGCCAGCGCTCGGCCGTGGTGTTGCCCGCCAGCCAGATGTCCACAAAGTACCGAGGCCACGAGGCGTTCCACCACCACGTCAGGCCGCGGTCCGCGAAGCTCTGGGGGTTCGCGTGGGAAAGTCCGTCGGTCGACTGCGCGGGCGTGGTGCCGAAGAAGGGCGTCTTGTCCTTGTAGAGGAAGTCGGCCTCGACGCGCGTCGTCTCGTCCTTGAAGTCCTCGGACTCCGGCTCGTGCGGGCGCATGTAGGCCGGCTGCGGCGGGTAGCTCAGCTTGAGGCCGTGCCACAGCGCAAAAGTCGGCAGCACGGCCTCGCTGGGGATGCTGAGGCCCTTGTCGTGCTGGGCCTGGTGCACGGCCAGCAGCAGCGAGCGGCTGCCGCGCATCACGGCGGGCGGGCAGAACCAGCGCGGCGTGTCCATGCCCCGGGAGAAGCCCTTGATGTAGTCGCGGAACGTCCAGCTCGTGTCCATGACGTTGGCGCAGAAGCTCGTCGTGATGACGTCGGCGTCCTCGCCGACGCCCCACAAGAAGTCGTCGTCCTCGGCCCGCCTCACCGGCGGCTCCGGGCCGATGGGCGAGATCTCCGGGACGGGCACGGGGCCCCAGACGCGCGAGGTGCCGTTGTTGGCGGCGTCGACCTGCGCCCGGAAGCTCTTGTACGTGCCGTGGAGGTCCTCGTTGAAGGCGTAGGTGGCGCGCTCGAGCGCCTGCTTGCGCGGCTCCTGGCGGGCAAAGGCCGACACGGCGTCGAGGTAGTCGCCGGCGTGGCCCATGAAGCGCTGGTCGAGCTCGACCTGCCAGTAGTGGTCGAACTCGGGATAGTGCAGGGCGAAGAGCTGCAGCGGCTGGTTGACCTGCCACATGGTGCGGTGCTCCTCGATGCGCTCGTACCACGACTCGAGCAGGTTGTCGTCCCAGAGCAGGGCGATGGACTGCAGCTCGGGCGGGATGTTGGCGGCCTTGAAGGCGGCGTCGTAGTGAGCCTGCGACTCGAAGATGTTGGCCTCCTTGTCCTGGATGTGGACGAGCAGGAAGACGGCGTACTCGCCGCCCGAGTGCAGGGCCGCCTCGGTGATGAGAGAGCGCGTGTGCCACATGTCTTCGGCCCGGAAGGCATAGTTGGCCCAGCTGCGGATGACGATGGCCGTCCGCCGCGTGTTGTTGAAGTCGTTCCAGGCCGGCGTGGGGTTGATGGTGCTCCGGTTGAGAAAGGTGAAGCGCGCCTGGCCCTGGACCTGGATGGACGGCGCCACGGTCGGGAAGCGCTCCGAGTTTCGGTCGAAGCAGTCGTCCTGGAGCATTCCCCAGTCGACCTTGTCCCAGTCGACCCGCGAGCGGTTGTAGGTGGCCTTATCGTCCTCGCCGAAGCCGTACGGACCGTACCGGCCGTCGGCCGTCATCCAGGTCTTTTGGAGGCCGAGCTCCCGCTGCGAGCCCAGGAAAGGCGTCGGGTACGCTGTTCGCAGGCGCGTCAGCAGTCGTTCA
The DNA here is from genome assembly GCA_024340005.1 of Tolypocladium tropicale. Classification (NCBI taxonomy): domain Eukaryota; kingdom Fungi; phylum Ascomycota; class Sordariomycetes; order Hypocreales; family Ophiocordycipitaceae; genus Tolypocladium; species Tolypocladium tropicale. The sequence continues at coordinate 28,385 of JALHBU010000141.1, read as the reverse complement.
AGAGTCATGTCTCGCGACTTCCGGAGCGCGTCTTCAGCACTTACAAGTGACGACATCGCCGTACCGCAGTTCGTCTTCCGGGCTGTCGGACAGCACCCGCCCCCGGGCACCCCGGCAGGATATCCGCGACGCGAGCTTGGGCAGCGCCGTCGCCGGGGTCATGCGATGGACTTGCGAGCCGAAGAGGCCATGGGGCACGCTCAACGGCACGAGCCTCCTCAGCTCCGGGTGCCGGGCGCCGAGCAGGACGCCGCCGGCGAACAGCCAGAGGACGACGATGGCGAGGACGTAGCGCAGGCGGAAGGGAGGCACGCGCTGGAGCGGCACCAGCTGCCGGAATCGCGCTTTCATCATGGTCGCGCCGGTGGCATGGCTCGTGTCTCGGACAGGAGGCTGCGGCTTTGATGCAGAGAGGTTGGAGGTTGCAGGTTGGAACGACAAAAGGCTGGCCCGCCCACGGGATCCATTCCTGCGAGGCCAGGAGTCGAAAGACTCTAACAAGGGGCTCCTCTGCTCGATCGGTGACAATCTCCGTACCCGCAATGACACCCACTAATCCTGCAAGCGGTGGCGGCTGGTTGGGCGGACGGCTCCAGGAGGGTGGCAACCTGTGGCCGCGATGGCGCCAACAACCCGGTCGATATGCCTCGCGGTCCAGCGAGCTGCTACATTGGGCCGGGCCCTGGTGTGTTGGTTGCTTTTCGTCCATGCATGTGAGAGGCACGGACAGGCAACATAAGTCCACCCCCCGGCGAGCCAAGGGCCCAGAAGAATCCAGCAACGCGGCTCGGATTCACCATTTGAAGAGTCTGGAGCAGCGAGTCGCCTTTCAACGTGCCTGACTTGGCGGGTGCTAGAGGGTTCCCATGAGCCTCATCGTCTAGTGCAAACTCTACCCTCCACAACCCAAGAACGGTTCCGCGACGACCCAGCTAACAAGCCCACCCACCAACCAGCGGCCTACTTGACAGCCAATTCGACGGCCGATGGAGCCAACGGCCAACCAACCGGGCGGCGTGGCTCGCCCGACAGCCGTCTGCTGCAGCCGTTGAAGCAGAGGGCTATGAATGCCTGACGTATGTACGGAGTAGTTATACTCCAATCTGCCAGTTCTCGGGATGGCGCAGCAGCCGCCGTCAATCGACGTCCGGCCTGCAGCCCAGCCCATGAGGCAATGAAAGCCCAAAATAGCGGCCAACGGGGGCAGCCGCGGCGCGATTCTTTTGGACGCCGGCAGCCCAAGCCGCGACGTCGTGAGCCCCCCCTGGCCGGCCCGCGAGGCGCCCCAGAGGCACCGATTGAGGCGCTTGGGAGCAAACACCACCAAGCCCAGCGGCAATGACGGCTGCGTCCGCGAGCCAGCCAGCCTCGACGAGAGACGAGCACAGCCTCAAAAAGCTCATAATTCATTTGCCAGGCGAAACAAGCTGGGTCCCCCCCACTCTCGGCAATTTGGGCCGAACGGGCGCTGTTCAACAGACTGCCTCGTTCACCGTCTCTTCAATTCGTCGTGCTGCTCAACCTTGCTCTCAACCTTCGCGGCAAGGTTTAAACTCTGTGCTGCCCGCTCGACGGTCGGATCCTCACTGTCGACTGTCCTTCCTGAGCGCCACGTTTTTTCCTGCCTCGTGGCTTCGCTTGGCCGAGGCCTTGGCTGGCAGCTACCTCCACCGCCCAGCCGCGTGATCCAGACTCGGCATCGACCCGAGCTGCTAAAGTCTGTGTCTCAGAACCGCGCCGACGCCATCAGACCTCCTCTGGCCGCCCGTCCTTCGTAGATGCAACCGGATAGCTTATCACGGGGATTGTCTTCCGCCGGCTGGGTACGCGTACACGCCTAGACTCCAGCACAGAATGGCCGACAGCCTCGACCCGGGCAGCCCCGGCCCCGGTCCCGGCCTCGAGCGGCGCCGGTCCAAGAACCCGATCAAGAACATGATGCAGCACCTCACCGTCGACGGCCCCGACGACGAAAGCGGCTCGCCGCGCCGCGACTCGCTCATCCGCCGCCTCAGCTGGCGCAAGAGCCGCAGCCCCTCGGCCAACTCGGACGCCTCCGCCGCGTACCCGGCTCCGGCCTCGGCGACGACCCGGAACCTGGACCCGACGCTGTGCACGGCGTGCGCCAGCCTCGCCGCCGACATAGAGGCAACCCTGGACGAGGTCGATTTCTCCTTCACAAAGGCAGTCAACCCGGGCGCCGACGACGCCTTGAGCAAGAGGGAGCACGTGCTGGCCCGGCTGCACGGCCTCCAGGAGAACCGCTGGGCAACGACTTGTCCGCTGTGCCAGCTCTTCTGGACGGTCCGCGTTAAGGACGAAGGCAAGGGTGAAGATGAGGGCGAGGGCGGTGGCGAGGACGACTTCTGTCTGTCGGGCTTTTCGAGCAGGGACTCAACTTACCTCGTCGACCCGGTCAAGATGTTTGAGATGGAGCACCCCGCGAGGACCAAGGCTAAGGGGCTAGCCCCCGGATTCCTCGCCGCCGTGCCCAAGAAGAGGCACCCCGACCCCAGGGACTGGCGCGTGTCGGGCGACAGATTCCGCGAGTCGGGCATGCTGTACCGGACGATGCCCGAGGTCATGGTCGAGCCCGGGAGGGGGAGGTCGCCGGTTGGTGCCATCGGTGGGAGCCGCACGCCGGAACCGCCCTCGCTGGCCCTGAACGACACGTCCGGGCTGCAGCAGGGCATCTGGGGCCGAGAAATCGACCGCTGCGCCGACATGTCGCTGGCGCGAGACTGGCTCGGGTTCTGTCGGTCCCATCACCCGGAGCGCTGCGGCCGACGGCCGGTCCGCGCAGAGATGCCCGGGTTCCGGCTCATCGACTGCTCTAGGAGCCCGCCGCAGGTGGTCAAAGGGTCGCTGCGTGAGGACTACGTCGCCCTTAGCTACGTTCTGGGCAAGGACATGACAGAGCCGTGGCCCCGGGTCGTGCGGGATGCCGCCGTCGTGACGAGGGAGCTGGGCGTACGCTACCTCTGGGTCGACCAGCAGTGCATGCACGATGCGACGCCGCGAGAGAGGACGGAGCACGTCGCGAGGATGGACGACATCTACGAAGGGGCCGTGGTGACCATCATCGCCGCCCACGGCGACGACGCCATGCAAGGTCTCCCCGGCGTCGGCTCCACGCCGCGCGCGGCCCAGCCAAAGTACCGCTTCGCCGACGGCCGCACGACGCTCGTCTCCAGCCTCGAGGACCCGCGGCTGAGCATCAAGGCGTCGACCTGGTACACGCGCGGCTGGACGTACCAGGAGGGCCTGCTGGCGCGCCGCCGCCTCGTCTTCACAGCGCAGCAGATGTACTGGGAGTGCGAAGGCATGGCGTGCCCGGAGACGCTGGTGCTACCGCTGGAGCTGTACCACGACGCCGCGCAGCAGCGCATGTGCGACTTTATGCGCCCGGGCCTGTTCAACGGCGTGTCGTACGTCGACGGCAGCTGGGAGGTGTGGAAGCGGCTGGCCACGGCGGGGGCCGAGGAGCCGAGCACGCTGAGCATCTTCCGCGCGGTGGACCAGCACATCGGCAGCTACACGCGGCGGAAGCTGACGCGCGACGAGGACTCGCTGAGCGCTTTCATGGGCATCTCGCGGCGGCTCGGCAGCACGCTCGCGGGGGGCAAGCTGGGCAGCCTGGTGGGCATCCCGATCTGGGCGCCGGCGCCTGGCGACGCCTCCGGCCGGCCCGGCCCGGCGCGCACAAAGGACCTCTTCGCGCTGACGACGAGCTTCTGGCACCACCGCGGCGACGACGAGCCCCGGCGCCGGCCCCATCTGCCAAGCTGGACGTGGGCGGGCTGGGCGGGCGCCGTGGGGCTCTTCTCCTCCGTCGTCGTCGCGGACCCGGACGGCGGCGGCAAGGACCGCAAGCTGCTCAACCACCACTACGTGAGCGCGACGCAGCTGACGCGCAACGACGCCGCGTCCCTCGACTGGACCTACTCGCCCGGCCTGGCGGTGCTGTACCCGGACGACACGCTGGCTTACGACTTCCGGACCCCGGGCCCCCCGTCGCTGCCGCCGGCGGGCTACCGGCTGCGCGTGTCCGATCCCCTGGTGCTGGACCGCGTCAAGGCGCGCACCCACGCCGGGGGCTGGCTGTTCAACGACCTCAGCGTCGACGTGCGCATGAGCCGCGGCGGCGGCGGCATCCGGCAGTACATCGAGCGGCACGCGCGCGGCGAGCAGATGACGGTGCTGTGGTTCACCGAGGAGGCGACGGTGCTGCTGCTCGTGGTGGAGCGTACGGCGGCCGGCTCATGGGAGCGCGTGGGCCGCGCGAGGATGGCGTTTGCGCTCGAGGCCAAGGACGTGGTGCGCCGCTTCGGGCGCCTCGAGGTGATGCTGAGTTACCTGCCGCTGCGGCGGCTGGGGGAGGACATTGTCATCGAGTGAGGCGGGCTCGGTGTATGTACGAGTATCGTAGTGGCGGAGGCGTACGGGATATCCGGATCGTGTTTTCAAGGGCATTCAAGACTCACAGAATGGACTACGAACCTGCTCAAGTCGTGGCTGTTGTGCTCTTTTCACGGGCGCTTAACGCTACTCCGTAAATCCACGGTGGAGGCGGGTGAGGGTAAAAAAATATTGTCACTTACACCATCACTTACACCAGACACGCGGAGCCCACCTGCGCTTGTCGACTCAACTGCATCCTCCCTACCTGCGCCTCGCATGCAAGGAGCATCGTCAGGACGGCATCAGTAATTGGTCGGCGGGAGAGAAATCACAATCTCGATGCCGCGTGTGACGAGGGCCGCCGACCATCCCGCCCTGAGATCCCTGCTGGCCCCCCCCTCCACGCCCTTCTTCCATCCAACCCGCCGGTTCCCATCTCCACACCACCTCGAAATTGCCGTCTCCCCCGGCATGGCTGACGGATGACGGGCTTGCTTACAACCCCGACCCGTCCGAGCTCGCAAGGCCGCGTCTATGACAAACCCGCCGGCGTTCCTTGCAGGACCTACCCTGCTTTTCCTTTCTTTCTCTTCCTCCTCCTCCTCATTCTGCATCTCCCTTTTGCCTCGCTGCCTCTCCTGCCCGCCAGCTTGCTTCCCGCCACGCGAAGCGCCATGACGGCCGATCTGACGCCCGCCCCGTCCGCTTCCGGCGCTTCCGCCCTGGCCGCCACGCGCGTAAAGTCCGCCGCGTCCATCACCAGCCAATACGGCAACGGCTACCCCCACGGCCACCTGGGCTTCCTCAGCGCCGACGAGCAGGAGGCCTTGAGGGCATTCCAGGAGGTTCTCGAGGAGAGAGGGCTGTACACGCGCGGGCCGCCCGCCTCGCACGACGACCAGACCTTGCTGTGAGAGCTGCTGCCCCCGGCGCCGGAGTTACACGGCGTTTTTGCGCCAGAGGCCATGATGCTGACTGCTGCTGTTCCGCAGGCGCTACCTCCGCGCGAGGCGATGGATGGTGGAGGATGCGTACAGGCAGTTTAAGGACACCGAGGAATGGCGCGCGGCGAATAGCATAGACACGCTGTACAGGACCATAGAGCTCGACGCCTACGAGCAGAGCAGGCGCCTGGTTCGTTCCACCTTTTGCTCGTTTTCGTCGTCCGCCGCTGACGTCTGCTTCGTTGTCGACAGTATCCCCAATGGACTGGCCGCCGGGACCGCCGCGGCATCCCCCTCTACGTCTTCGAGATCAAGACGCTCGACTCCAAGAGCGTTTCTGAATACGAACGCCTCGGGGCCAAGCGCACCTTCTCGCAGGCCAAGACGGACGGCAAGACGCCGCCGGGCCTGCTGCGCCTCTTTGCCCTCTACGAGAACCTCACGCGCTTCAGCCAGCCCTTTTGCACGCAGCTCGCCGACCGCGAGTACCCAGACGTGCCCATCACCATGAGCACCAACATCGTCGATATCCAGGGCGTCGGCCTCAAGCAGTTCTGGAACCTCAAGTCGCACATGCAGGCCGCGTCGCAGCTCGCCACGGCGCACTACCCGGAGACGCTCGACCGCATCTTCATCATCGGCGCGCCCTCCTTCTTCAGCACCGTCTGGGGCTGGGTCAAGCGCTGGTTCGACCCCATCACCGTCTCCAAGATCTTCATCCTCAGCCCCGGCGAGGTCAAGCCCACGCTTGAGGCCTTCATCGACCCGCGCAACATCCCCAAGAAGTACGGCGGCGAGCTCGACTACGCCTTCGGCAAGCTGGCCGTGCCGGACCCGCACTGGGAGGGCATCGTCGAGTGGGAGGACGGCTTCTCGGCCTTCCCGACCGGCCCGCTGCTGTGGGAGGAGATTGACGGCGGCAAGCGTCTGGCGTGCGTAGCATGCGGCTCCGAGGATGGCAAGCCGCGAAGCCAGCGCATCTGCACGATGCCCAAGACGTGGCCCGCTGGTGTCGCCTCTCCGGAAATCAACGGCGAGAAGACGGCGGCCACCTCCACGGGCGAGTCTGCGGCGACGCAAACTCCCGAGCCAGAGACGCACGACGACGGCGTGCAGACCGACGATACCATCACCAACGGCCACGCGGTAAAGAGCCTCGACATCAACGACGAGAAGCACGCTGAGGCTGCCCACATGGCGCCGCCAACTCTGAGTGTTACGGCTGCTTGAAGAGCATCATTGTGGAAGAGAGCTTGGAATTGGCGCGCAAAAGGTTGGGAGACTGTCGTTTTCTCCGCACTTACATGTATACCCGGTGACAGAGGAGTAGGAAAGAGGTCGGATACATCATGTTTGCGTCGGACGACGATCATGATATCGTTGCGAAGAAAGAAGATGAGGGCATACCCCGGCCCACAGGGCTGATGGCGCGTGGCGAACATACTGTGGCTTACACGGGACATATCAGCATTCTTAATGGCGTCACAAGGCTCGTATCATCTGAAGAAAGATCGTAATGCCGAATAGCGTGTGCTCTATATCCTTTATATCTCTATCCGTGTGCGATGCAGAAAAGCTGCGGTCTCCCTATGCCATGCCCTCGTCACTCGTCCATGATCCCTATCCCTCACGTCTTCCATGTCCCCTCCGCCGTCGCCACTCCTCGATCCCCTTTTCTACCTCGTCCCACGTCACCCCGTCACGCACCAGGCGCATCGTTAGGCCCAACTTCTCCGTCTCCTGGTTGCGGCTCTCGTCATCGAAGAACAGCATGTCCTCGAATCGTATCCCCGTCCGCTTCTGCAGCGTCTCAAAGTGTCGGATCTTGCTGCCCGGGTAGATCTCCATGCCGCCGTCGAACACGTCCAGCGCGCGCCGCGCCTTGCCGTCCCCCTCGTCCACCGGCGGCAGGTGCAGCATCTTGAGCAGGTCGCGCGCGAGGCTCGGCGCGCTCGTGCGCGATGCGACGCCCAGCTTGATCTGGCCCGCGCCGCCTCCGCCCGCGAGCGGTAGCGTCTGCAGGATCGCGGGCACGTCGCTGTAGAAGGCGAAGCCCTCGCCGCAGCGGTCCGTCGCCGCCGAGTGCTGCGCGTTGGGCTTGAGCGGCGGCGTGACGTGCGTGTCGACCCAGAAGGGCCACAGTGTGTAGTCGAGGTCGAAGACGATGAGCCGCGGCAGGGGGAGCGACGGGTCTGCGAGGGACGCGGGCAGCGACGAGGAGGACGTGGTCGTCACCGAAGACAGGGTCGTTGAGGACGGTGATGGAGCGAATATGGGGAGTTTTCTTGGCATCTTTTCGAGGCAGACGGGGAAGGATATGCTCTGCTGATATTCGGCTCAAAGCGTCAGCGCAGACAAGGATCGAGGCACGAGGAGAAGGGTATTGTTAAAGGGAATCCTGAATCGCATGGCTTCACCAAGGGTGGACGCCGGGCGATGCCATGACGTAGGAAATTGCGGGTCTAGGGTAGGCTAACACGGGACTGCCTGACGACTTCCAAACCCCCGTCGCATTAGCAGCTACACCTCGAGCCAATATCTTGCCTGTATCGTACAAAGATGTACAAAGATAAAACGTCAAATATATAAAGAATGCGTAGGTAATGGGAAATACTACGGCATGCCACGTGTTCTTGGAACGACAAGATTTCTTTCGCCAGTCTTGCCTTGTTATTCCAACTCAACTGGAAGGGAACGGTTTGCTTTGGCGTGACATTGCGCATGCCTCAGGGCATGCTTTATTTAAGAAAGTACGCTACTCCGCGAACTGACAATATCCCTTTGCTTTCGTCAGTGGATTAAAATGACGCCGGGGTCATGATGCCCCTTTCTATTTAAGACGCCAACTCCATGACACATTCCGCACAAGATCGGAGATTTGCAAGAGACAACACAGTCCATTCAGTTCTTTTAGATTGTGGTCATAATGATCCACCCGACTTTAGCGGGCCTTTTGCGCCCATTTCAGGGCACCGGGTGTAGACTCGTCAGCCACGACGTACTTGCATTGCGTGAAGTTCGTCCACAGCTGTCCGATGAAAGACCGCTCGTCGCGACGGTAGAGATCACCAAGGATAGGCTTGATAGCATCCGTTGCTTCTTCGGCGTAGTAGAAAGGAATGCGTCTGATGAAATCAGTCAGTACTTGCGGCCAGTCTCGGGGTTTTCATGTTGACGTACGGGAAGAGGTGGTGAACGACGTGATACTCGATAATGCCGTGGAAGAGGTGGCGCCCAACGAAACCAAACTCCCGGTCCACGGTTGCCAAAGCTCCCTTCACAAAGGTCCAGCTCTGGGCGTCGTAATGGTGCACCTCCATGTGAGTGTGGTGCAGGTATGTGATGGCGACTGGATGACGGTGATTAGCGCAGCTCGCGGGCGAAACTCACGTCGGTTCCGCGAGGGATCAACTTACTCAGCCAGTGATGCACCCAGAAGTAGGGCTGCGCGTACGCCAGCAGCATCGTGCTGGTTCCCACGACTCCAGCGAGCTTGTACAAGCAGAACAGCGTGATGCAGAGACCGACGTCGGACAAGACAATGTAAGGCGCCTCGCTGCGGCGGAACACGGCGCTGTTCGGGGCAAAGTGGCTTTTGCCCAAAACGCCCGAGGAAGGCTTCTGGAGGCTGCCGCGGCCAGCCGAGGCGTTGAAGGTCAAGTAAACCACCCACCCAAAGACCTGGTGGAAGAGCAGCGAGACAAGCTGGTAGGCCGGCGTATCCTCGAGCATCTCAAAGGCAGCCAACGTCCTTTGGAGGTAATCCTCCCGGGTCCGTGGGACAAAAGCCATGTCCTTTTCCATGTGGCCGGTGTACATGTGGTGACGGTGATGAGAGAACTTCCACGAAAAGTACGGGACCAGCAGGGTGGAGTGCGCGAAAAAGCCAACGGCATCATTCAGCCTCGGGTGCAACGAGAAAGCGCCATGTCCGCCCTCGTGGCCCAGGATCCAAAGGCCGGTGCAGATGAGGCCCTGGACGAAGCCGTAGACGACCCAAGCGATGGTCCTGGTGGTGAAGTCCGGGATGGCTGGAATGAACCGAATGGCAGCCCAGCCAAGGGAGCCAATCATGAGGATGTCGCGCACCAGGTAGCCCATCGATATGGCCACGGATGGCTGGAAGCAATGCTTGGGGATCGCGGCCCTGAGAGTGCTGATGTCCGGGAATTGACTTTTCTCCTCGGCCACCGGCAGCTTGCTGAATCCGGCGTCAGTGATCCCCTGAAAGTTAACTTGCTGAGGCCGTTTGTGACTACTGACCTCGACGTCACCGACCTCCTCCTTGTTGTTGCCGTCATGGTAGCCATCTTGGAATGAATATGGTGTCGTCAACGACTCTCAGTTCTGCGCCGTGTGAGAGCTTCACAGTCGTGTGAAAACTGAGACGAGCAGATTTTCAGAGATGGCCGTATTATACGCCTCCCGCGTGGGGCCCCTGAGATACGGAGGCATTGGCGAGCATGGAGGCAAAGATTTCCAATCTTAGCATCCATATCAGGTCCCTGCCCATAGCAATCAAGACTTGGACTCTGGCGTGAAGGAGGCTGCCCTTGGCGGTACTCCCTGTTAGCGAATCCGTGAGCCCAGACCTGCTCGTTCGAGCACCGCTTCAAGGGGCTCCGTAATAGTCCCTCTTAGCGGTTAATCAATGGGGGTCCCGTGCGAAACTTGCACATTGTGCTGCAGTCGTGGAGCAAAGTTGGCTGGCTCAGATGGTTAGCGGCGTGGGCGGACCACAAAACCCTGACTCTCGGAGGACCCTGATCGTGTTCCAAAATTTCCTCTGCCTATCAGTGCTCCTTCAAATGCCATGTGAACTCTACCCCGGCGCCGTCCAGGAACGGCCGCGGTCCCCGCCCGCGACTTGAATCGCGCGTCCCTTTTTCCCCCCGAGAATCGCGCGCCCTTTTTCCCCCGAGCCAACCGCGTGGCCAGATCTTGGTTAGCCGCCGTTTGACTGAAGCTACGGGCCAACGCGTGTCTCGTTGGCTGCTATTGTCATCTGTTTGTGTGAGCGGTGGCGGCCACCAAAGCCAGACGCCACCAGGCCGGACTTTCATGTGCACACTGTTGGCCATATTGGCGCGTACCTGAAAGATAACAAATCACACCGCCATTGAGTGCTGCATATTTGATCTCGAGGATGGCACATGGAGCTATTATATGCAAGTCATTGTCGCCTCACTCGCACGTCGCCTCCATTAGACAATTGACCAGACATGCGTCGGCAAGCCACTCTCGAATGCTTCGCACAGCGTGTGAGCCTCGCTTGTGATGCATAATTCATCTTGCGTCATGAGTGTGCATCAAACAGACTTGAAAGACCGCCGCCATTGTCAATGCTGTGAACTGAACTAATTACGGCTGGGTTGAGGAGATGAGATTGGTCAATCGGTGATGAGCCGAGCCGGTGTTGGAGTCTTGCGCCGCAAGAAGCTCCGCTGATAATGTACGAGGACACGGATCCCTCTCCATACCCATACTAGTATGTTGGCATAATCACGAGTAGAGCAGCGCCTGTCCTTCGTCGAGCAACGTTTCATGCAAATGAGCAGATGAAGTCGGAAAAGCGCCAGGAGGTGCGGAAAGGGGCCAAACACTTTTCCGCCAGGCGAACCTCGTGCAACTCGTCCTCCTTACAGGGGGGCGACACGTGATGCGGCGGCCTGTGCATGCCGCGACACCACCCCCACCAACCTGTGACGACAGGAAGGGGAACTTGGAGCTCTACGAGTACCTTGGGACGAGCAATCTACTTTAACTTAGCTCGGGTATCATTGGATGCCATACCCACCAGCCTCCCGTTCTACTTCACCTCGACTGCTCTCACGGCCTCACCGTCCCAGCTGGGCCGCCGACGCCCTCCTCTACCCCGCCTCCTCGACGCATCCCCGACCGCCTTCTGTTGATCAACACGCCGTTCAATCCCGAGCGCCACCGTTGCCTGTCCGCGTCACGACGTCCTCTTGCGGGAGCCAAGTACGGCCTTGAGCTCGCCGCTGGAGCAGCGTACAGGCGCTGGCACCATGAGTCGGACGTTACCGACTCGGCAGGCCGAGGAGCTGTGGGTAAACACCGAAGCGACGCCCCGACACGAGACGCGCATCTAACGCTACGCTTGAAGACACAAGTCCATCGTAGCCTACCTGTCTGCGAACAACCTACCAAATGCCGCCGCCGCGCTCAGGGAGGAGGCCGGGCTCGGCGAGGATGTGTTTGACGCGGCCACGGCGAAGAAGTACGAGACGCTCCTGGAGAAGAAGTGGACGAGCATTGTGCGGCTGCAGAAGAAGGTACGATTTACACGAGAGATCCGTGCCAGTGTTACGCCCGGCGAAGCCGTTCCTGTGGCTCGAACAAAGGCTGACTCGCCACTGTTTGCCATCAGATAATGGACCTCGAGTCCCGCAATGCTGCTCTACAATCGGAGCTCGACAATGCGACGCCGAGCTCCCTCTCCAAGCGAAACCAAGATCCCTCTTCGTGGCTTCCCCGGCTGCCGTCCCGCCATACGCTCGAGTCTCACCGCAATACCATAAACTGCATCGCCTTCCACCCAAGGTTCTCCTCGATTGCGTCAGGCTCCGACGACTGCACAATCAAGATTTGGGATTGGGAGCTGGGGGAGCTGGAGCAGACAATCAAGGGGCATACGCGGGCGGTGCTGGGGCTTGATTATGGCGGCCCGCGCGGCGCCGCCCTGCTGGCATCGTGCAGTTCTGACCTCTCCATCAAGCTGTGGGATCCGGCAGACCAGTACAAGAACATCCGCACCCTGTCGGGCCACGACCACAGCGTCAGCGCGGTCCGTTTCATACCCTCGGGAGCCGGCGGCTCGCAGTCGTCGGGAAACCTGCTCGTCAGCGCAAGCGGGGACAAGACGCTGAGGATATGGGATACGACGACGGGGTACTGCCTCAAGACGCTCAAGGGCCATACGGGGTGGGTCCGAGACGTGTGCCCGTCCCTGGACGGCCAGTTCCTCCTGTCCACGGGCGGCGACCATACCGCTCGGCTGTGGGACATTTCGATACCCAACCCCGAGAATAAGGTTGCCATGATCGGTCACGAGAACGTGGTCGGGTGTTGCGCGTTTGCGCCGCCCGCCTCGTATCAGTACTTGGCTCAGCTGGCTGGACTGAAGAAGCCCCCGCCGCTGAGCAGCGCGGCAGAGTTCATGGCAACTGGCTCCCGAGACAAGGCGATTCGGCTGTGGGACTCGAGGGGCACCTGCATCAAGACGCTTGTCGGACACGACAACTGGGTAACCTCGGTCGTCTTCCACCCGAGTGGCAAGTATCTACTTTCGGTGGCGGACGACAAGTCGATCAGGTGCTGGGACCTGAACCAGGACGCAAAGTGCGTCAAGGTGCTGAGCGAGGCGCACGAGCACTTCATCACGTGCATGAGGTGGGCGCCGGGCGTCGTCAAAGACGGTGGTGCCGCGGCCAACGGGGTTGGCGCGAATGAGCAGGGCTCAGAAGGCGACAAGAAGGGCACCGAGACGGCGGCCGAGTCGATCCGGTGCGTCATTGCGACGGGCAGTGTCGACATGACGTTGAAGATCTTTGCAAACTAGAGGCGAAAGACTTTACTGGGACGGTCAAGGAGTGGGAGCACAAATGGGCACTCAAACTGCGAGGGTCCGGTCTCGCGCGATTATGAGGGGCGACATGAGAGTGAAGCAGAGGATGGCGGCAGTGACTGGGAGTTTGGCGCTCGATAGCGCACGCGGCGAACGCTGTGTGGTGCCAACAGGTTTATGGGCACCACAGAGGGGAGACTTTTGGGGTGAAGCCGATATAATACAGTACCATACCTACATTGAATGGAACAGGCGCCGGATTTCAATGTGGGAGCACAGTGGCCATCCAATGCTATGGGGTACCCTCGTGCTATGGCGCCGGATTCGGGCGTCTCCAAAAAGAAGTTAAGCTCAAGGCTGGCCCGTGTCTCAGAGTGGCCATCGCATGCGACTGTTTGCGTGGTACGGAGTACGAAGCACAGTTCTGGAGCCCTGTTTGAAGCAAGGCAGTGTAAGTCAAAAGGCAAGACGGGCGAGGAATCAAAGTGCGTCGGCCGCCAAAAGATAAGGCTCTCACCTTTCAGGTTTGTGCACAAATACTCTTGCAATGTGTGCGCCACGCGGCAATTGCTTGGTGGGAGCTCGCGCGATAAGATCGAATTCCGTCATAGCGGCCGTTGCGGTGACGTACGAGTACTACTTCCACGGCGCCGGTTTTTCCCTCTCAAAAGCCCGACCCCCAATTGCACATGTGGCATCCCCCCAAGCGATGACGACGCCATAACGTCGACCACCTGAAGAGCTCAACGCTAGGGTGGCCCCTCGTCCGTCGTCATCGCGTGGCCGACCCACTGGAGCATTGCGCTGTAGGCGCCCGTAACCTGCTGGACGAGCTGCCGGCCGCTGCTGGCCACGCAGCGAGGTACCGCCTCGGCGAGGCCAAGTGGGCGGGCGGGCAGGTAGCTCCAGCCCAGCCACATGCACCGTGGAAGCTTCCATCCACCCCATCCACCAGTAAACCGCACCGAAGCCCACCGCCTTGGCTGTTTCCACCGCCCAGCTCCTCCGCCTCCGCCTCCTCGACCTCCATTCTGTCCTCTTTCCACCACCTCGCCAGACTTCGCATCAAGCACCGGAGCCGCAGCTGCGCACGCCTGCACTTCCTCTCTCCGTTCCTCCCCCTCCCTCCCACCAGCATACCAGCAGCATTGACTACCGGCGCTCGCATCTGCTGCGGAGCTTCTCGTGATCCCCCGCTGTCGAGCTTCGCACACCGCACCGAGCAGCAGCTTCTCCGAAACCAGCCCGCCCGCACACGCCGAACCTAACGACGCACAAAATGGCGCCTCAGCCCAACGCCAGCCAGCCCCTCCAGGAGCGGCTCCTGGCCCTGGCCCAGACGCTGCAGTGTATGTCCTCTCCTTGCCGTGTCGCCGTGCGCGAGCTCTGTGTCCTGTTCTCGATTTGCTGACTAGGCTGTTGCGTGCGCAGTTGCCTGGTTTGTCGGGTGCGTCTCCTCCTCCCAACTCTACTGCCGCGGCTATCCCTCGCTGTCGCTATATCTGGGCCCGCTGTCGATGCTGTTGCCCTCAAAGCCTCCGACTGCTTCGTGGCCGAGCCTCAGGAGGCGGGGGCAACGGGTAGCGAGACAATGGCGGCGGTCTCCGGAGCCCTGCTTCTGCACCTCGCGGCACGAGCTCATTGCTAACTGGTACTCCCGATAATAGGCACCTGACGCTCATCCTGGCCACCTTTCGATACAGCTTTTCGTGGCTCCGCATGAACTACTACGGCCGCATGGCCCAGTTCTCCTACCGCACCTCGTTCATCGCTGCCGCCCTCACGTACGGCATCGTCGTCTACAAGACCCAGCGGGCGCGCGCAAAGACGGGCACCAGAGTGCCCGGCGGTGCCATGGGCCTCCTCGCTGACGAGAACGTCCAGTACCTGCGTATGTCCTCAGCAGCCGCTATTCGGGCCTCGCCGCCCTGCTCCGTGATTTTTTGCTGACCGCCCTCGCCGCAGTCATGGCCCTCGTCTGGCTCGTCATGCCCCAGTACCCGCTCGCCCTGCTGCCCTACTGCGTCTATTCCATCTTCCACGTTGCGACCTACACTCGTGCCAACCTGATTCCCACCTTGCAGCCGCCTCCGCCCGCCGCGGAGGGCGCCGCGGCTCGTCCCAAGGTCAGCAACCCCTTGGCTGACAAGATCGGCACTTTTGTCAAGGAGTACTACGATGCGTCCATGTCAGTTGTGTCCGGGTTGGAGATTTTCCTGTGGATCCGCGTCTTCCTCTCTGCCCTCTTCTTCCAGCGCCGGTCGTGGATCCTGCTCGCCCTTTACACTGCGTTCCTCCGCGCCCGATTCTCGCAGAGCAGCCACGTTCAGAACTCCGTGTCGCAGCTTGGCGCCAGAATCGACTCTCTGGTCGGCGCGCAGGGCACTCCTCCGGTTGCCCGACAGGTGTGGGCCACCGTCAAGAACAGCGTCAGGCAGTTCCACGATGCGACGGATGTCGGCAAGTACGTCAACAAGGGCGGCCCGGCTAAGAAGACGTCGTAAGGAGGCATACGACAACGTCAGACCCGCTGTGTCACCGTCGATGGTTCATTGGATCTGATGCCCGTGGATCCGTATGAGTTACGGCTTCGCTACAAACTCGGGCGTACGGAGCGAATTCGTCGACCTATGGCCATGGACGGCAATGCAGCGGCGTCGATTTGGACTAGAAAAGAATCCTGAGCTTTTGGGCTGCTGCCGATTGTGTAACAATCCCTGCGGGCGCCTACTCAGGGATGTGGCACAGGCTCGCGTGGGCAAATGGGGACTTGAGAAGCTTGCCGAGCGAGTGCTGTGTTAAGGATGCATGAAGAGCAGTGTGTGGAATTAAGAGGAAGCATGGGAAGAGTTAAACTGTCGAGTAGTGTTGCGAGTGTAAAACCTTCAAGTCAACGGTGTTGGCATGGAATGGTAGCGTTCGGTGGATTGGCGTGTTGGCTGGACGGGTCATTGTACTGATTGCTCGTCTGTCTCTATACATATGATTACAGCCATTGTTACCGTCTGCTCTGTGATGCCATCCACGCCTGCTTAGCGAGCCGTGAACAGTCCCGTCCAGTGGTCGGAGACACGTACACGACTCTGTGCAGCCGTCTAGAGTTGGAAACTTCGAGCCACAGCTCTCTTGCGTCAGGAAGGAGCCTCTACGTCTACACCTCCATCACCTGTCAAGTGGACAGCAAGGCCCTTGCCCGGTATTTGGCCAGACAGTCCTGGGCTTACTCTGTCCAAGCCCCTCCCCCCATCGTCACCTCCTTCATCGTCTCCATCTCCGCCATGAGCTCAACCGGCAGCTTAACAAGCACTCTAAACCCCGCATCCTCGGCGATGAAAATCGCATGATGGCAGACAAGCTCCTTCACCTGAACGACAACTGCTAGCTCTGCTGGTTCTGCCGTCTCTGCTGGTTCTGCCGTCTCTGCTGGTTCTGCCGTCTCTGCCGTCTCTGCTGGAGATCGCGCGACATTCTTCTAGCAGAATGATGCAGCTCGTATCCTTCTGCGCTCACCTGCAGCACCTCTTCTAATATTCTCAACGGACCGGGGCCCGTTACCTCTACGACCTCCTTTCTGCGAGTTGAGCGGCATCGCCATTGCGAACGAGTTCTCGTTTGCTCTGATGTTCTCGGCCCCGACTGGGTCCTCCATCTCGACACATGCGCCAAGAGCCGCGAGGAATTCCAGGCAGGCTGCCGCAAGAGAGTCGAGGAGGGCACCCGAGGTCGACGAGAGGATGGCTACTGGCCGTAAAAAGGGTCTGGCCAAGGGGAGACTCACCAGAATTGCCAAGACATAGAGGAAGGCAAAGACTATCCTCGGACTCCCCGAGAACGTTGCCCTGATAGCAAAGGATCCGAATATACTGACGCCCCGAGAGAAGCAAACGGTTCGGCGTTTCAAGAGCCTTACAGACACCATCGCGAGCATCGAAGCTTTTCCGCAATTCTTTCGTAAGTTCATGAACAAGGAGTACCCGCTATATCATCCAGAGAAGTGCCCAAACGGCTTACGTATCCCCGACGGCTCGGACAACGAGGACGATGATGATGATGATGGTGGTAATGAGAATTGAAGGTGATCGGAGATGGTCATTCGGTTA
The DNA here is from genome assembly GCA_024340005.1 of Tolypocladium tropicale. Taxonomy (NCBI): domain Eukaryota; kingdom Fungi; phylum Ascomycota; class Sordariomycetes; order Hypocreales; family Ophiocordycipitaceae; genus Tolypocladium; species Tolypocladium tropicale. Next base: position 11,352 of record JALHBU010000141.1, on the reverse strand, counting down.
TGTACGAGAGGCTTTGAGAGCACCACTGCGGGAGAGGGCGTGAAGGGCAGTGGCGGTCAAAGTAGTGGGAGCTGCGGTGGTGGTCAAGTAAGGTAGTGGTTGAGCTACGGTGGCGGTCAAGTAATAGGAGCTAAACAGGACCGGTATTGTATCAACTTGTCAATAATCTTAAATTGGTACTTTGTTCTCGACTCGTTAACCATCCGTCGAGCGTGCTTACAGCTCACCCACGTCATCGTTCGACTTGCCCTCTCCGACGACAAAATAGTCCTTGACCTCCACGTCGCCCGCGACGACCTTCTCCCATACCTCTGGCGTGCAAGTGTTCCCCATCAGGACGTAGCACTTGGGCTCCGGCAGCTCGGGTCGCTTGTTCTTGATGTGCCAGGTGTCCCGTAGGCCCACCGTCGCCAGCTCATCGCTCACAGGCAGCAGTCCCGAGGGGATGTCGCGATTGAAGGTGGCGCGCATGAAGATCTCGTAGGCCGCCGCAGGCTGGTACATGGGCACCTCGTGGCCAGCCTGGAAGACGCGCGTGAAGCTGTAGTTGCCGAACTGGCGTGTCATCCCGCTGAAACCGTCGGGTGTCACCAGCGGCGAGTAACCAGCAGCGCTGAAGTCCTTGGCGCGCGAGTACGGGACCGCGAGCGAAGCCTTCTCACCACCAACCCAGTTGCAAGCGTAGTCGCGGTCGCCGTACATCATGTGCACCTTGACTCCCGAGTCCAGCAGATAGCCAATGGCGTCGAGGAACCCGCCGTGAACCTCGTCATGTGTCGCGAAAAAGCTCTCGTACACGGCGGGGGACGAATATGTAAAGTTCACGGGGGAGCCAAGGGCGCCTAGGACCTCGGAGTTGGTCATGTAGCCGTGCATGTGTGGCGGCGGGAAGGGGTCTGCCGCCGGATGTGCGACATCGTACCAGCCATGATTCGTCTGTTGATACAACTGGATGGCGGGAGAATTGCATTCCTCCTTGATGCCACAGCCTTCGGTCAGTGCGACTATATTGCGGTTGACTGTGGCGACGTCGAGGCTCCTGAGCTTGTCTTGGCAGGCAAGCAGCTGGTCATGGCAGCCGCCAGGGCGGGTGAAGTTGTGCATGAGCTCGTCGTACACGGATTGGTTGTAGACCTGGATGCCATAAGTCTATAATTGAGTGTTAGTATGAAACATTAAGATAATGGCGTTCGGTAGCCCTACGTTCTTGAAAGGAAAGCTGATGTATGCCTCCGTCTGCAGTGGCGCGTCAATGAGTCCATTGACGATGCCCAGCGTGTCCAGGTGCAGGTAGTGCGCGTTGTCCACCTCAATGGTCCCGTTGGCAATCCTCTCGTTCTGCTGCTGGAAGAAGCGCATGAAGCCTGGCCCGTAGTGCCCGCCGTAACTCTCGGCCCACAGGCTGATGCGGTCATCGTTTGGCTTGTAGTGGGGGAACTCGAAGAAGAAGGTCTGGGCAAAATGCCACAGGGCGTGCGCGGCGCTTGCGGTGCCGTTCGCGGTGTGTGACAGGTTCTGGCTTGAGCCGGTGCCCACGAGTGTCGTCAGGTTGACATGCGGTGCCTCTTTAGAGAAGTCGGTGGGCACGTAGCGCGGCACCTCGTTGGACATGTAGACGGTGAAGTTGGTTGGCGTGTCGTATGAAAGACCGACCTGGTTAGGCTCGTCGATGTACAGCATGTTGACCTCGTTGTTCCAGCTCCAGGGGTTCAGGACCGTCGTCTTGGAGTCATCCTCGATGAAGCAGGGGCCATTCTCCTGCAGCAAGCCCATCAGCGATGAGCCGCCGGGGCCGCCGTTGAGCCAGATGGCCAGGGGAGCATTGGCCGGGTCTTTGCGGGCCTCGAAGAACCAGAAGAAGCTGCATCAGTCAGCTGATGGGCCATTGGCGCGCGTGTGTGGGTGAGCGTACGTGTTGATGGGGTAGTCTTGCTTCTCGCCCAAGACGTCGTCGAGGAAACCTTCGGGCAGGTGGACGTGTCCGGCGTACGACTTGACGCCGGGCGTGGTCTCGCAGATGCCAGGCTGACGTGGATTGTGAGCGATCTCTTCGCGTAGTCTGTGATGGAAGCTGTTGCCGGGGATGCAGTACCTCCTTGAAGGAGATTGTGACATTCTCATGGAACTTGGACTTGAGCACGGTGACGCCCTCGGGCTTGGGCGGGAATTGCGCCGTCGCGAGGCCGGCAAGGCCACCGAGCAGGAGGCTGGAGGTGAGCATCGTGGCTGGCTGCGTGTTGTGCGTGTCACGGAGCCAGTGCTTGTCCGCTCGGAAGCGTACTCGTAGACCATGGAACAACAGGATCCGGCGGCGTGAATGCCATTTTATTGCGGGAGCTTGACGCAAGCTCGAGGCTGACGGGCTGGAGAAGCTTGCGGGGGTGGTAATAGCTACCTGGAGATCGTTCTGCAAAAGGCTCGGAGTTGCAGGGAATGCGGCCGCAAGAAAGTATACGTTAACAACCTTGTTAGGTGATGGACGCGCGGATACGCAGGGATACATGACGGGCCGAGCGACCTTCCTGTCCTGGCAAATCTCGGCGCGGCGCTCCGGGGCTCGTACCCGAGTCCCGGGCGGCCACCCGGACCGTTCGGCGCGAGACTCTTCTGAGCTCAAAGGCGACCCTGCGGTTGTTTTTGTGACGTCGGTCGGCATGAGTCACGTATGTAGCGGAGCTGGATTGGTTCTACGGCCGCGTAATCGCTGGATTCCCGTGTACCTGTTAAAATGGTGCACGCCTAGGATTCCTGTAAGGCTGTCTGATAGACAGCAGTCATGGAATCTGACATTGTGCTTTGCGTTCCAAGCCGAGGAGGGACTGAGAAAGGGCGCACAATATCTTGACTTCCAGGCCACACTGGCTGAGTTGTATAGCTGGATAATTAAGCAGCCAATGCATCGTCGCATGGGAAGCCTCCGCGTCCTTGGGAGATGGGTGGCGCGGGATAGAAGCTCCGACCGATGCATCTAACTTGAGAGGGTCCTTTTGCAAGCTGGTTTTGGTGACGCGGCGTAGACGTGTCCAACGTAATCTTCAGAGTCGTCTCTTGTAGACCAATACCAACGTCATGGCATGTGCATCGTTGCGACGCTAATGCCTCGATAGCGTCTGCACGCGGGCCGAAGGTGTTGGACTTTTTTCTCGTCAGTCAGGCGATTCGTCTGCTGAGGAGAAATCGCAGAATCAGGCCAAAAGCACCAAACTTTTGAAAGTTTCGAGTCCATTGGCCCTGTCCCATACAGCTGAAGTGCGGGCACTGCCAAGAGCCCATGTCCGCCCGTCTCCTCTGTGGAGCGATCGGCGACTTTGCGATCGGATGCGCTCGGATCTCGCTGGGAGCCGCGGCGTAGCAGCGTCTCATCCTGTCTCGCTATTCCTTGATGTTTACTTTTACCTAGTCAGAGCCTGCGCTGCCAGGTTGCGTCTTGTGATATGCTTGCAGTCCGTTTGCCAGCCCGGCGTTTGTTGCACGTTTAGACTTTTAGGGATATAGATGGTTTTGGCATGATTCTCAGCTGTTACACCCTTGCTGGCGCGAGCGCATGCCTTCGCCGCGGTATTCCAGGGTAGTCAGACGGACTGGGGCGTTCGCGAATCTTGTTGTTTCTGGGTCTGGCCGCGAGACGTCTTAAGGCGCGGGTCCTCGCAGTGCAAGGATATCGCGTTAATGCCGGGTCACGAGTGAAGGATAAGGCCTCCATTGCGCCATGGTGAGCGATTGAAAGCATTGCGATTGGGCTGTCAGGTTGATGAGAGGGCTAAGAATTGACGAGATCCTGGTAAAGGGCATACGTTGCGGTGAACGTACGAATTGGCTAACAACGCGAGCGTCTCGACTGTCATTCTAACACGATTCAGCAATGGCTTTGATTTTGCTTTCAGGCTCCGAATAGCGGCAAGTCCGATGCAGCGTCGTGCGCCCATGCTCGCGTTTCAGATGGGCTTGGCTTCGCGATCCGCTGTCTGTCTCTCGACGTGACTGTCCGTCAATGCCTCGGCTTGCCATCGCATGCGACAACCCACGGGCTCAAAGGTCGCACCGTCAACACGCCAGCGCTCTGACATACCCTCGCTTCGCTCGCGCACGCACCGCTCGCTCGGTGATGGCCTGCGCCGCTGCCGACAGACCTAATGCCAGCCCGCAGACGGCAAGATGCGACCACCACCACCACCATCACAGTAGAGCACATAGCCAGTTCGACGGCACGGCCCCCGGGGCCATCCGCCTCCTCCCGCCGTCCCGACGGCGAATGGGCCAGCTAGCGGGCGAGTCATGGCGGCGGCTGCGCCAGAGCGGCCGTCATTTCATGGTCCCGTCCTGCAGCAGACGCCGCGAACCCCTCCTAAACGGTCGACGCTGCTCCTATGGCAACGAGCTATCGCACGTCCTCGTCTCGTGGGCTGGCCGTCTGGCCGCTGTCCTTATCGAAAGAGGCATTAGGACGCCAGGTTTGCCCTTGTTCCATCATCGGGTCGCGGGCTGCGGCAGACGGAGCCCCTGCCGGGAGCGCAAACCCCTAGGCAAACCATGGAAAGCTGCCACGGCCAGCAGATAGAGTGCCGCGCTCGGACTCGCGCGGTTCATCGAAGACGGCAGGCCGTTTGGCTGGGGCCCAAGCGCTGTCGGCTCGCTCTCGCAGGGCAGCCCCCCCTCTTGGACCCCGAGTTTTGCCAAGTCCGCAGAGAGCATTCAATGCTCAAGTCCTCTGGGTCACCGCAGTGCCCATGTCCGCGCCCCCTGGTCGCTGAGTCCAGTCTTCGACCCTTTTGGGCCCCCTGTACTCCGTACGGAGTACGTAGCTGGTTATGTCAGGTGTTCCGAGTCTGTATCGATCTGGCCTCCGCATTCCACGTGGAGCCCGGTTCCGACCTCTTGGGCGCGGCGATGACGACTGGCCGAAATGACATGGCTTGCAGGGCCCTTCTGGCCCCAAAGTCGAGATCGTCACCGGGCCCTCATCTGGTTCCTCAAGTGCCCCCAAGACTGGCGCGTCCGCTTGCTCCGGAGGGTCGACGGCAATTATTGCTCCGGCAAACTGCTGCGAAACGCACACACGCACGCACGCCGGCGGCCTCTGTTTGCCCCCTGAGGACATGCATGGAGCTTGCAGTGAAGCGAGCAAGCTCAAAGAGGCAGCCTCCAGCAACTCGCTCCCCTTTCCGGCCCCCGAGCCAGGGGCAAGCTTGGGGAGGAATGACGCTAGAATACCCGGCTAGTGTTAGTCGATGCCATTCATTGACCTGCACCTGCAGCTCCATGAACACCAATTGGCGTCGTCGGCGGACCGGTGGCGTGCAGCCACCGTCCTCGAAGGCCGAGACGGTCCCAGGTCCCGTATCCACTGTTGCACACGGCTTGGTCGTGAATCGCTCACTGACGGGCCCTGGTTTTCGTTGGGTCTTTGACAGTCCGCCTTGATGGCTATCATGCCAGCGGCCTATGATTACCACCGGCCCGCTCGTCAATGACGCCGAGAGCCGCCCCCGAGTTGGCCCTGGAGACACTTGTTGGGCCAGCGCCGGCCATGAAACGCTTCAGGCAAATCTTCTCTTCCGTGGCCCGTACGCAGAAGACGTTTTGGCTAGCTGGCATGGCGCCTGGCCAGCCCACACGCTCTCACTTGGCGGCGAGGCAAAACCCCTCATGCAATGACTTGGCCGCCGTCAGTGTTACCATGACGCTGCATGCTCCAGAGGCCGACATATGCATCCCCCGTGCGACCTGCGTCCTGTGCGCGTCACTCGCTTCATCCGAGACGCACCTGCAGCGCCACGCACCGCTTCCAGTCGCCGGTCTTCTACAGCAGTCTGCAAGTCCATGTGGCAGTGAGCCTGGCATTGGCTGGCCACCCACCGTCGACTAGCCTGGCCCGCTCACAGACCAAGCGGTGGAGCGATGCCCATCAAACCGTTCTCTAGGATTCCGCGACGGGCAATTGGCCACGCTTGACGTACGCTTGAGCCTCGTTTGCCAGGGGGCGGCCGGGGGTTGAACGCCCGGGGGCAGGGGCTTAATTCTCGTAGAGATGTTATACACGTCTAATACCTGCTTGGCGAGCTTGGTGCTTCGTACCGAGACCCCTGCCGGGCCCTGAGCTTCCGTCCAGTGTCTCACGGACGCCCGGTGGGTGCGCGGAGCAGACGGTGCACCGCCGCGAGCCTTGTCGGGCAAAGCTCGCGCCGCAGCTTTGCCAAACCGATGGCGCCGCTCTGAAGCGGGCAGCCGGAGTTTGTTTCTAGTCGAATCTGCCATGGCTCGCGGCCTGTTCCTTGTCGTTCATCGGCAGTCCTGGCGCGGGTCGCGGCGTTTGAGTCGCCAGTTACACACGATCGACGCAGCCGCCCTACTCATACATGTAGGGGCCCTCCCCCCCGTTCTTTTAGGGCCTGCCTCTACTCCTTCTTTGCATCATCGAGCTTCCGGATCTGTTTCTTGTACAAACATGGCTTTTTGAGCGGTTTGCTTCTGCTTCTTGTTTTTGAGCGTGTCTGCGGTCAGAACCTCATGAACCTTCGCCTGGCCCTCGACCCCTGAGGCATGGGCCTGGTGTTATTGCAACCATGGGCCTGCTCAGCTTCTTAGCCAGAAGGAACTACGGCGAACGGGTACAGCAAACTCCCGTCAAGAGTCAGGCCTATCAGTCGACCACTGCTTCACTTCCACCGGTGCGAGGTATGAGGCCCCCTACCGTACTTGTATTTGTGTGGTCTGGGGTTTGTTCTGTTGACACTCATTCCCAGGCACGCACCCGGTACACGGAAATGGGCCCATCTCGTATGAGCAGCTATGGCGAGGGGCGGAAAGGAAGAGGAGCCAGCCTCAAATGTCGACGCTGCACAAGCCCCATTTCCCGGCTTCCAGCGACGATCGGCCCAGCAGCGCGCCCTATGAGGACTCTCCTGACTGGCGACCCAGGTCGTCCGGTCGAAACCCCCGAAACGCTATCCGGGGCTTCCAGTTTCCACTTATATCGAACCACGGCCTTGGCAGACCAAACCACCGCTTCGAAGCCGAAGCTGACGCGGAGTCCCTCACGCCGTCCATCCCATCCGTGACAACTCATAGCGCCAGAGACCGCTCTACTGGCCCGGCGCGGAGCACCACCCGGCACATCGACATCCTCGATGCCCGGGGTGATATCAAACCGTACGACTTCAAATCCCGAGTCAAGGCTGCCGGAACAAGGGACTACGGCGAGGATGTCGCCGACAGAAACATGGACAAGGGCAACGTCGTGGCCACGACGCCTGCTTTCCAGACCTACGATACTTCAAGCATCAGGACGTCGTCATCGCGCGGAAGGGCCGGAAACCCAAGATCCGCAACCAGGTCTGTTCGCCAAGTGGTAGCGCTGCCCGCCATTGCGCAGGCAGAGGAGCAGCAGCTCCCGGCAAGGAAAGGAGGATATAAGCGGAACAGCTTGAATCTGGCCACGGACGAGCTTGACAAGCAGCGACGAGCTCGGGCGCAGAGGACAAACAGTCTGGACTCGAAAACCTTGCTCTCCCTCCCGGAGGGTTACATGTCGCGAAATGCCTGGGCGCGAGGGCAGCGCGGCACCGAGGACCGCGGCAGGGACAATCAGGGAGAAGAAAGGAGTCAATCGCGCGACCGCGTTGCTTCCCCGAGGATCTGGATCTCCAGAGAGAGGCCTGAATGGAACGGCGAAGTGCGCAGACGAAGCCTCTTGGGCCCACCTGTCAAGGAGCTCGTGCCCAGCAGCAGGTCTGCTTCGCCTCCTGCAGTTCCGAGATATCGACCCAGCACGGCTCTGGGCGTGGCTGCGGAGCACACCATCGGCTATTCATCGCCCGCGTCTACCGTGAGGAGGGCGCGGGACAGTGAGCGGTCCCGGTCAAGAGGATTCGACGCAGACTCGAACTCGAGAGCCCAATCCTCAAGCTTCACCTCTCGGCAGGGCTACCGCAGTCGCGAAACGCATTCCGAAGCACATTCCGTGCACTCGAGTATTTCTTATGTCAGTAGGAGGCGAGGATATGGCGAGCGGTTGGATGCGCACCTGGAGGCCGAGAGCTCGGATGAGGGGAGCTTGAGCGACTCCGCACCAGCGCCCCGTAAGTAGGCCGCGAGCGCATCAAGACGAGAGCCCAGTTGGTTGCTAATTGGTTGACTTAGGCATATTCAGCCGTCGAGGAGAAAACTCGCACAAGGCGGCTCACTCCAGACACAGCAGTCACGAGAAATGGAACAGCCCCTGGAGCCACGTCCGCATCGGCTCGTCGTCTGCGCGGTCGGGACCGTCCGATCTCGCGGCCTCTTTTTCCCATTCACGCAACCGCTCATGGAGCCACATACCAGCGACGCCGGGCCGCGCGACCCTCGACGAATTCGCTGGGTACATCCCGGCACGGAGGTCGTCCCTGCGGCAGTGGTCCGTGTCATCGGTCGCGCCCACGACGGAGATGTCCGACTACTCCAGCAACCCAACCGCGCGCCCTCGGAGCAACCATACGGCCAACACCTCTGTCGACGCTCCTTTCTCGATAGTGTCTGCGAAGCCATCCGAGCTGAGAGAGTTGCGTGGCAGGAGTAACAGCCGCGATCGCCGGGGAAGCTCTCCGTACGTTACCGCACACGAAGATGACACGCTCAGCGACACAAACACCACTTCACGACCCGAGTCTCGGGCTGATTTCGACAAACGTGACCCCGACAGCCTAGATTCGGACGGCGAAGGCGGCGACGGCGTCAGCTCAGAGGACTCGGACGTTGATTCCTTCGTGGAGAAGCGCCGAAAGATGCAGCCTGGCAAGGACGAGGAGTCGCTGCTCTTCAAGGAATCAGACGACCTGAGCAACAATCTCCCGGGCCTTTTCGAAACAGAAGCGAAGCAGCCGTGCCTCATGTGCTCGCTGCTACAGTGCGCTGCCATCGACCCCCCGTTTGATGCATCGGGCACCGGGACCTGGGTCAACAGACCACCGTGCGACCACAAGGGCGGCATCACACGCCGCGACCGCCTGCGCGCGCTGGGCTACGAGTACGACACTGAGGAGAGCGAGTCGGAGAGAGAACCGGAAGGGGAGCCGGAGCCGGAGCCGGAGCCTGAGACGAAGACGGAGCCGAGGTCAGAGAGCCGCAAGCCCGCCCAGCAGCCGACGGCGGTGAGCTCTAGCCCGTCCCAGGACCGCGCGAATGAGGAGACCGGGGCAAAGACGCTATCGGTGCCGAAGACGCGACGTGAGCGGAAGAAGAGCAGGGGCAACAGGCTCAGGGACCGAAATCGGAGCCTTGCGATCGAGCCGGTAATGGAGCACTACGAGGAGAGCCGCGCGGCGGATGAGGAGTAGGATCGGCCTGCGAGGGCATCTACAACGCGTCCGCATCGAGGACGACACCGTTTTCTTTTGAGCTACTTGATGAACTGGGGAGGGGCTTGGAGAGCGGACTTTGCATACAGAGGGAGGAGAAGCGGTTATACCCAGCGGGATGTAGAGCAGACATTTTCGGCCCTGGCCGTTGAGAGACTTTTAATCACAGCACGAGCTTCAAAAACCAGGTTCATTCGGAGATTTCTACCTATTTCCCGGCACAGTCAACAGGGAGTGTTGCAGACGGCCCAGCAGTCTGGATGCCGCCGATCCAGTCTTGCAAGTGTGCCTGACCCGCACCAATTAGCCGGCGAGATTGTGAATGCCTATACAGATCTGCAATTTTAAAACCGACGCCTTGGCCGGCACTGCTAGATGGCACATCGGCCAACGGACGGCGCTAGCTGGGTGGTAGTGGACGGTCGTCATTTGGCCGTGGCCTCGTGTAAGTGGCGCACACGCCGCATGGCAGTCCTCACGATAATACCCGGCTTGTGATCGTCGAGACGAGCGCCGACGGGCGAAGTCATGGGGCTGTACGGCGTATACTAGTGTATTCACGAATGGGACACCTTTCTTTTGCTTTCTGCGCAAGACACAGTACAGTACTCGCACAGCATCTCGCGGTCCACACGCCGTGGTACAGGGATCGACGCAATCTCGTTCACGGATAGCATAATTCCCTGCCGCAAGACACCTTGCCGCTTCATGAACATCTTTGCTGAGAGCCTCGATTTGTGGCAAGGAACTCAAACTTAGGCATCTGAGTAGTCTTCGAACGTAGACCCGGCCTCGAGATATTCGCTTTGAGCACATCCATACGTCACAACGCCTCCCTCCCATCCCCGACTGAGAGCATGAGGAGCTTGTTATGGCTCCTTCATACTTGCCTTGCCTCGATGAGGATTCGCGCCGCAAACTAAAGTCAGCGGCAAGAAATATTGAGAGGGTAAAAGCTGGACGCCTGCCGCTTGGTGAATTGGGTGAGCAACTCGGATGCTGCAACCTTGGTTGGGCGGGCAGTGTTAGTGTCCGCAGTGTCGGCAGCGGTGGGGGAACGGGCGGACCCCTGTAAACTCCGACGCCCGCCCGTCTTTTCTCAGCCTTGTCCAACTTCAAAGCTTCACCCGCACTCCCGCCATGTCAGCAGCAGAGCACGAAAACACCGGCCACCGCAGTCGCAAGGCGTGAAACAACCTTCCCATCGACAGCGAGCCCCCCGCTGGAGCACCCACGCATCTCCTAGCCTCCGCCCGGACCTCCCCATCCCGCATCCATCGACCGCGGACCTTCGACAGCCTCGTCCGCCATCTCGACGCCGTCCGCGCGCGGGCAACCGTGTCGTGAGAAGCATCGCCGCTCAATCACATACGCCGCCATGCCCTCAACAGAGCCACACGCCGCCAACGGCGACGCCTCGCCCGCGCCCGCGCCCGCGCCTGTCCCGCGGATCGGCCCTCACCCGGGCTTCATCTCCGCCTCCAACCAATACAGCTCCGAGATCAAGCTGCGGCGCATGCTCAAGGACAACGGCTGCGACCCCGCGCGGGAGGATAACTACCGCCTGCAGGGCGTCCAGCTGATTGACAACGTGCGCGAGCATCTGCAGCTGTGCGTCGACTCCTCTTTGCGGCCGATGGGACCCGTCATGGGCCCGACCGGCCGCGACGCGATGATGATGGTGACAATGGCTGACAGCTTCCTAGCCCCGTACGAACCTTTGACACCGCGTGCACCTACTTCCACAAGTTCCGCCTCAACTTCCGCGACTCCGAGTACAACTACCAGGATGCTGCCCTGGCCTCCCTCTTCGTCGCCTGCAAGGTCGAGGACACCATCAAGAAGTCAAAGGACATCCTCGTCGCCGCCTACAGCGTCAAGAATCCTGAAAAGCCCACGGCGCCCGACGACAAGGTACGCAAGAGCCACTTCACCGAGCTTGCCCCCCCCCCCCCTTCATCGCGTGCGGGCGCGCCATGTGCTGACTGTCAGGGATTCCAGATCTTCGAAGGCCCCG
>JALHBU010000140.1:0-48353 GCA_024340005.1 Tolypocladium tropicale | reverse complement strand
GGGGGGGGGGGGTGGTTGCGAAACCATAAGTTCAGTCTCTACCATGCCTACCGGTATTCCAAGTTCGGCTGACCTCTCATCAATATCAATCCAGACGAAGACTGGTCTTGTGCATCTACAAAACGAAGCACATAGCTCTAATACCTATGACGCAGCATGGATCAGATGATTGACAACACAACGGCACCAAAATCACCCGATATCTGGCCATTATCTCCTCAGATTATACCCGAACCGGAGGGCCATGCAAATTGGCCGGCCAGGCCATGCACAGGCGACTCTGAAACGCGCACTCACAAACTCCGGGATCTCTCTGACACTCAGTTTGGGCCGTTACTCGATTCGGGTCATCGTTATGTCAGCAAATTTGAAGGCGGGCACTTCTACTCACCTGTCGAAGAGAATCCTCCCTATTTTATCCTGTTGACCACATATTTCAGCTACCTGCTGCTCATCATCATCGGACACACGCGCGACTTTTTCGGCAAACGATTTGGAGACGAGAAGTTTTACGGCAACCTCAAGCCCCAGAATGGTTTCGCCGCTTTGAATGATGACTTTGACAGCTTTTACATTCGACGACTCAAGCGAAGAATGGACGACTGTTTTGCCCATGTCACTACCGGTGTTCCAGGTCGATTCATTACCCTTCTAGACCGCGAGACAAATGACCACAATCGCAACTTCGTCTACAAAGGCTCGTGCACACAAACATTAAACATGAGCTCCTACAACTATCTCGGGTTTGCGCAATCCCATGGTCCATGCGCTGATGCGGTTGAGGACTGTATCCGTCACTATGGACTTACTTTCGGGAGTCCTCGATCGGATTCCGGAACGTCAGACCTTGCTTTGAAGGTTGAAGACGAGATTGCCCAGTTTATAGGGAAACCGGCCTGCATGGTGTTCTCGATGGGCTACGTTACCAACGTTAGCTCCTTTCCCGCCTTAGTTTCAAACGGCTGCCTCATCGTGTCTGATGAGCTCAACCACGCTTCCATACGCATTGGTGCTCGACTATCCGGAGCTGCTATACGATCTTTCAAGCACAATGATATGAACGACCTTGAAAGCCTTCTGCGGGAAACGATTTCCCAAGGCCAACATCGCACTCATAGACCTTGGAAAAAGATCTTGGTAGTTGTTGAAGGACTTTACTCTATGGAAGGGACGATGTGCAACCTCCCCCAGCTTCTAGTGCTGAAGAAAAAATACAAGTTCTACCTCTTCATCGACGAGGCACATTCAATAGGCGCTCTCGGCCCTCGCGGTCGAGGAATTTGCGACTATTTCGGTATCAACCCCAGAGAAGTGGACGTACTCATGGGCACATTGACCAAGTCCTTTGGCGCCAACGGCGGCTATATCGCAGCGGATAGACATATCATCGACAAGCTTAGGGCCACGAACGCTTCCACGCAGTACGGAGAAGCCCCAACGCCTTGCGTCCTGATGCAAATTCTGTCGTCCCTAAGGCTAATGACTGGAAAGTCGTTCCCCGGGCAAGGGGAAGAGCGTCTGCAACGCCTGGCCTTCAATTGTCGTTATTTGCGATTGGGTCTTAAGCGCCTTGGACTGACCGTGCATGGTCACGATGACTCTCCCATCATTCCCGTATTGTTGTACAACCCAGGAAAAATGCCAGCATTCAGCCGAGAGATGTTGAGACGCCGGATTTCTATCGTATTGGCTGGCTATCCCGCTACGCCTCTGATTAGTTCGCGGGCTCGATTCTGCGTATCAGCAGCCCACAACAAGGCCGACTTGGACAGAGTGTTGGTGGCTTGCGATGAAGTGGCTGACATTCTCGGGCTCAAGTTCTCATCCGGAGTAGCGGGTGGCTCTGACGCAGCTGACATGAACTCATTAGAGCACCATCGGCACGGCACAGGGAGACGTGAGCAACCTGGCGCCACACGATGGACACTAAAGAAAATTTTGGAGCATGGCGAACATGATGCGAAGCTTTCATTGCGCTGAGAAGACGAGACGAGACGAGACTAGTGGCTGTTGGCTGCATCTCGAGCTCCCGCCCATAGGCTAAGAGTCGAGTCAAGCAACATGAACTAAACAACGGTCCTAGCTAGGATTCGCCAAGATTAATTTATTACTAGCATTCCAACGGATCCTGAATACTAAATATGCGGGAGTAAGTACATTAGGGCATGAGCCTGCGGGCGCGTGGGATCAGGCGACATTTGTCACAAACTATGTGTTACAAGATTGTTGTCACGTCTCCTAGCAATCTGGTCGTTGCACTGCAAATTTTGTCAATGAAAGTGGGATGCAGCAACTATTACATATAGACCTTCAATCTCGTCCTCGACAAAATTTCGGAAAAACCACTTTTGAGATCAAACTCCGGGTGGTAAATCTGCCGGAGAGCGAGGCGCCGCACAGAGCCTCTGCTATAAGACAACAAATTGTGGCCGTGGCGCAATAGGCATCCTTTATCAAATGCACTTCCAGAATTTCATCTACATTTTCCCGGGACATAAAAGCCTGCTAAAGGAAATGCCCTTGAAAAAGTCGAGCTGGTCGCAGAGAGACCAAAACAACGCTGCCTCCTGCCTGTATCTCCTTCCCCTGCCCTGAAATAGCGTGATCATCCATACAACGAGGCCACTGGGGTACTGCTGCTCACTGGACCGATACAATGAAGACCAGTCGAGCGGTTATCTAGCTAACGATGAAACGTAACTGACCACAACTAGTGGCTGGGAGAATATTCCAGGAAGTGATTGCACCATAGGGGACATGGTAGCTAGAAGATCTCTCCCCGCAAGCACGATTGCTGGGTTATCGACGCGACACGGTCAAAGCTAAATGCTTCATGCTCCATGCGCGGAGACGTCTCTGCGGACCGGTTATTGATCAGCCACTCCTCGACGGAGCCTCCGACATGCATCCAAACCAATGTTCGCGAACATCCATGGACTGCAAGGGGCTACAGATAGCAAAATATTTGGATGGGAAAATGGCATTAGAAGCGATCGAAAACCTCGGTTCCAGTTTGGGCATCAGAGATTTGTTTGCGATGTCGACATCGGCTATCTCATAAGCGTATTCAAATTCTAATGAAGACCACGTAAGAGGGTTTAATAAGACGAGCAATAGCACGAGCAGCACCATATTATTATTACAAACCAACAGGGCGGCCTATTCACAGGCCAGCTACAGTAGGGCTAGTGTAAATTCCTTGCCAGGGTTATATTGAAAGAATTGAAGTTAGCACTATCTAGGAGAGGCTAATTGATATGCTATGAGTAGTGCAGATTGGCTTAAGGATATAGTTTTAGCGAGCGACATAGCATATATGAAATGAAACAAAAGGAAGGTTATTTAGCCAATACCAAGATCTAAGTCAAAGCTCAAACCCAGCTCAGGGCGGTGCTAACTATGCCGTAATAAGCGTCAGGGCATCGAGTTTTGCATTACTGCGCGCGTCATGCTCCGAGCCCACTAACGCGAGTGAGGTGCCTACTTAGCCTCTATAGTATATTGGCCATGGTTCACCATAACAGTGAAAGTGTCCAAGCCAATATCCTCAAGTTTGCGTAGGATGTCTATGATCCTAGAAAGCGCAGAGTCTTTCTTGAGTCTGGCACCGCGACCGTTAACTACTCGCGGCGTAAGGTTCCGCACCCGAGAGCCGACGAAAAGCGCATGAATGATGTCCGAGGCGGTCTCGGCCCAAATGATGATTTTGTCAGCCCAGTCCTGGATCTTTTCCACAACCCTGCGTAGCCAGGCACCAAAGTCCTCAAGGGCACCCTTCAGCCAACGTAGGGCGGAGGAAAAGAAAGCGCCTACGGCATTGACGGCATGGCCTGCTGCAGCTGCAGCCGCTGCCTGCATCTCAGGCGACATTTCCTTGATCTTGTCGATGGCCCACTCCTTGGCCTTGCGAATTTCGTCAAGAGCTGTGATCTCCAGGAGTTCGAAGTCGTGACGCAGCAATTTTTCCCATTCTTGCGGGTCATTTGCATTACCAGAATCTGCCAGACCCTTCAGATTGTTGTGGATGGTGTCGCAAGAAGATCTAGCTTTCTCCGTGAGGAACACAAACTGGTTCTCTAATTCTTGGGTCAGGGCCCCGTCCCCGTCGCGATGAGTAACGGAACCAGAACTTCGCAACGGCCAGTCGATCTTGGTTTGACGATCCTCATCTCGCATCCTTGCAAGCAGAGAACTGTCGTGGTTCATGAGTGCCTTTTCGACATCCACAAATTTCTTCTCCAAAACAACTTCCCAGTCCATAGAGCCGCGCTGCTTACCAGAGCGCGAGAACAACCCTGTGATTGTTTGCCACGCCCCCTTAGCCCAGCTGACCACGTTGTTCGCCCATTCCTTGATTGTTTCCCATGCCTTTTTTATCCAAGCGATGACGTTGTTCATGGCATTCTTCAACCAATCCAAGGCGAATGACAAAAAGGCACCCACCGCATTCACTGCCTGGCCTGCCGCGGCCGCCGCGGCAGCTCGCATTTCCGGTGACATTTCCTTGATTTTCTCCTTTGCCCAGTCCTTTGCATCGCGGATCTCCTGGACAGCTGTCTGCTCAAGGTTGTCGAAATCGGCGTCCAGCTGTGCCTCCCAGTCCTCAGGTTCGTAGTTTTCGGATTTGGCAAGGCCTTCCATATGGCCCTGAATTTCTTTGCAAGAGCCTTCAGTCTTGTCACTCATCTTGTGAAAGCGGCCCTGGAGCTCCTGCTGTAGCGCTCCGTCTTTGTTGCGGAGCAAACCATGAGCCGGCCAGTCGGGCTTGCATCGTCGATCTTCGGCTCGCAATTCGCGAAAAAGATTGATGTCGCGATCAACAATCGCCCTTTCGACATCGTCGAAGCGTTTTTCCAAAAGGGCTTCCCAGGTGTTCGACATAGTCAAGGCTGCGGATGCCATTGTAGTGTTCGGTTGGCGTAGTAAACGGTAGGTGAGCGTGGCGCAGTGTCAGAACGGACTTCTGTGAGTGATACAAGGCCCAGGGTGCCCAGGCGCGAGCAATAATGATGGCGAAGGCGAAGTTTTGGTCAGAGCGGTACTGCACAGCAATACGATGTCGCAATTGGTTTGTTGTCGTCCTGGTTCGGCAAAGAGCATTCTTAAGTATCCCAACATGCCCTTTGACTGTTAGGTGTATCTGAGCATCGTATGTGGGTGTTCGGCCACGTGTGAAATGCGCGCCGCGTGAGCGGCACAATGATCCATGGCACACGTTGATGGTTGAGACATCCTTTCTGCCGAGACATTAACTCGGCAATGTTCGCTGCATTGTGTAGGTCCCCGGGGCGGGGGATCGGCGAAGGATTCAGCACTGGGCGAGATGGATATGACATCCACCCTATCAGAGCTGAGCGGACCTATGGGATCGATTTCGTTGAAAATTTACAATGAAGCCGTCCTGGCTGGCGACAGACAGAACTCGTAATAAACGGGGCTGGGCTGTGCGGGTCCCGGGGTCGCTGAACCTGGACCCACAACGAGCTCCAGCCACCCGGGATCTCGCCCCCCTTTCCAGCTCAGCTACAGTACTCCGTGCTCCGTAGTTGTCAACAGACTCACTTGAGACCGTTCCGGACCCGCGAAGGGAGTAATGAGCCAGCTGGATAATGAGTGCCATGCTACTGTACTGATATGATTGGCAACAAAATGAGACTTTGAGCAGTTGATAGACCGTTAGATAATTAGGATCAAGATTGAGTTACTATGTGCTTGGTCCACCTTGATGAGATCATGGCTTCGGTCTTTATCTTGCCAATCGTGGATCCGTCCCTCCGCTCAGCTCCATGACCCCATTGCGCCTGACACCGAGCCGCTTGCAGCAGTGCGTGTCCAGGAAATGCCGCCTTAAGCGGAGTGACAACCCCCCCGTCTCTTTTGCCCGACGTCGTGTTCGATCTTAGTCCACGATCAACAACAGCATCCAATGGGAACAGGCGCTCGCTGCCTTCGAATACGAAAGATGAGTCGATACATGGTTCTATTGATAAGCAGTAGTACACTCAATGTTATTCTAACGAAAATGCGCCGTAAGCTGTGCATGTGATCGCATTCGTCAGGGTGGCATTGCATCAGCCAGCTGTCCCTTCGGCAGGTCGTTTCCATGCTGGCCATCCCGTACGGGCCATAATTCTTTGTATACGCGCCAATACCCTTTATACACGCACTGCTACGGAGTGGCAGGGTAACTCTGGAATATATGAGTTGACTGTCGCGAGGTTTTGGCATTTGTGCCGGGAGTCTCTAACCCAACCCAAGCCTTAGTCTCATCGGTTACAACTTGTTCTTCAGGCAACTAGCCAATAACACTCAGACAATTCGATTTGCGTTCGACGTTATGTCTTCCGAAAATTTAAATGTCGATGAAAGGTAGGGGTGGGCCGTATGTATAGTCAGTTGCCTTAGTGTTAACCGGCGAAACCCAGTCTACAGGCAATTCTTGCCGACATGCATTCTGACGAGTTCGAGAACTTCGTTGATACATGCGCGCCCTGTCGCACACTCTGGTTGTCAAGCGCCACGAATGAGGCAAAACTTGGGTCACATGAGAACCCCCGAGAATCTAGCAATGAGGCTCAGAAGGCTGGACGTCAGTGGCATCCGAATTTTGGGATCTTTCGCGCGATAGGGTTAACTCCCTTACTAACCTAATTCGCGCAGACCAGAATCGTTCCGAGTACGCCGAGCACAAATTCTTGGGAGACGACCTCCACCTCCGCGGCCTAGCGGATGGTGACGACCACGGAGAGACCACTCCAGCCTACAGCGTTGCGCTCCTGGCAATTGGAAACGCAGAGAAAGTGGCTTACTTATCATACGGCGAAATCAATGCTCTGGCTGGCGATTTTTATGGGACGTCTACGCCCATTAGCGACGGCGACACCTTGGAAGACCGCCGCAGCTTATTCAGGGCTGCATTTGACACGCTCGCAAACAACCCTGCCGACCAACCCGACGACGTGCTCGCGGTCAGAGAGCTTTTAAGTCGCGAGGTTAGAGCCATCAGAAAGGCAGAAGGCAGCGGCATGAGCTCTTCAGAAGCATACGCGAAGGGAGTTGGGGTGAGCGACCTCCATTTGCAATATAAAACCATGAGAAGGCGCAGTTTTCCGTCGTTCCTGTCCTTGGCGAACACAAACTGGGATCATTTCGGGGATGACGCCAAAATGGCCTACACTGCGGGCCATGCCGAAGCCGTTCACTACGCAGCCACACAGCCGCAAACCAAGGAGACCCTGAAATATGCATACGCCATGAATGCTTTTGCGGATCACTTCCTCCAAGATCTATTTTCTGCCGGTCATCTTCGGACACCTCGCCGTTTGTTGCATGGTACCGGGGGACTGTCGTTGAGGGCAAAGATAATCATCGCCTGGTTTAATCCTGTCGCGGCGATAATCGCGCATATTACGGATAAGAACGCTGCAATGATAGTCGACTGGCTTGCAAAGGTAAAGACAGATCTTTGACTCTCTAATGAATGGGCATTGCTAAACCGACCTAAGCGTATGCACGACGAGGAGTGCGCCATCGGCCTAAATGTGAGAGGTTATGGAGCGACATGGCGATGTTATGGCGACAAACGAACTGGGGATGACGTAAATGCGGAAAATCGGAAGCACTGCATTAGGGCTTTGGAGATGTCGATGCTGGATGTCTATCTCGCGTGGAGCACTCGTCAAGAAATAGCCGTGTCCGACTTCTCGGCGCTAAGGGAGATTCCGATACCTCTGGAGCAAGAAGATCAGGATTTAGTGCCCCTATTCAAACCTGGTCCCACAGGGGAGTGGAAAGACCTCCAAAGGCGAAAGTACTTGGAAAAAAGAGACAACCTTGAGTTCACAACGGACTGGACCCCTGCAGGAACAGAAATTGACATACAGCGCAGCGGACTTTGGAAATTTCCAATAACTTTGGATGAGGTATAGCAACCCTAGATTGAACAAAAAGTCCTTATCGGCTTCTCATGGCAGTGTTACAAAGCAAAGACATGCGACTCGGGAATGGAACGTCGTTGGTACGAGGGGGCACGGGACAGCACCCTGCCGGCGAAGCGGCCGGCACAGGTGGCTCGGTCGTGTGGCCCGCAAAGTCGCCGGGATGTCTGTGCTCACCTTGCGTAGAGGCGAGGAACCAGAGCACCGCTTATTAATGAAGAGCTAGATGTATCTATTTACTACAGTCATTACACCAGAGAAGATAGCCAGGCTTTCAGCGATCACTCTAGGCATTTCCCTGAATGAAAAGTCTTTGAAGCTTAATAACGAACTCTTTTTCGGATCGTTCACGGCTCGTCAAATGCCGCTCACCCCTTAAGCGGCAGGTACCAAACATTAGAACCCTTCCTAGGATACGTTACGGGCAAATACTGTACTGGGGCAAAGCGTCCAGCACGAACTAGCGCCTCTTGTTATATGTGTTTAGATAATTGAAGAGTTGTGATACAGTTCTGAGAAACGGTCAAGGCCGAGATGCTGCAGTGGTTGCAGAAATTCTGTTGCTCTTCGGTCTAATGTGCCTTACTTTGCTTGTATGGCAATCTGGCCTAAGACACCCGTATGACACCACGACCAGATGGTAACAAACCGGTCAACACATTCCAATGATAACACAAGTACCCCAAGATGAAAGCCAGGATCGTAGGGTTGGCCCATCGTCTCTTCCCAGCCCAAAACCCAATCCCATACCAAGGTGGCTGAGACCTAGGACTTAGCGGTCGAAAAAAAGCCCTTGCACACATAGATTGTGGGCAGAGTGTGTTGAAGTGCTACGTCGTAATGGAACGGTGCTGATAGTAAACGTCAGCGCGTGCACCTAGCGCAAATTACTACGTTAAACGGAGGGTATCGAAACTATATATCGACCCCGTGAAGGCCCTCCAGGTATGTGGAAGTGGTGACTACATGACACGGTTAATACTCAGTGTTTGCTGCACTGCCCTAACTGGCGGCGTAAGAAGCAACAAAGCCGAGTTTCAATCCTGAACTTCATGCAAGAGACTCATGATTGAAGAATACTTATGCATCAAACATCCCAACAGAGCTGAGGTGTTTCAGTTGGCAGCCGGGAGCCGTTGACTTACAGGTAAGACATGTAGCTAATCGACATGATGCAAGGGAGGATGTTGGCAGTGATGCGGCCCCTGCTCAGAGACCCTGGAGGGTTCACTTCAGGAGGGAATCGCCAAATCATATACTCGTCGGGATTGCAGTCAACCGACGTGTATGTGGTAAAACGGCAAAGTGTGACGCATGGAGACTAGTAACGTGTCAGGGGCCGGCCATTACTTAGTTCCATTGCCTGAGTGCTTAACATGTGGTTAATTTCTGCTACTCCTTACTGAGGCGCAATTCTCGCCTTGCGGCGGCAAGAACATCTTCAACCGCCTGGTGAGTAATGGGTTCTCTGTTACACAACCTCTCCGCAAACGAACTGAGATAATCTAGAAATTGAACGTCCGCACTTTTACTATGGCATGCCTGTTCTACCAATACTTTCAGTGTTCCGGTGGTAATCGCGGGATTGGTTCTACATCATATGTGAGTTATGATCATGAAAACTTGACCGCCGAAACATTCTGGCCCATATATCTATCGGCCAAATATGTGCGGTTGCGGGGCTGTACATACACCAGCTTCGCTGCTCTCGAGGAGCACAGAAACAAAATCCCCTTGCCGAGGCCTGCAGTCAGTACCGCCCATCTCTTTCCGTAGCGTTTGTGGTTGTGAAATATTTTTCGGAGGTTTCTGCGTTCTTGAGGTTGCATCGTTGACCATTCTTTATGTGTCCCACTGAGTATATGGTCGATGATGCTTGTAGAATCCCCGCGGCCGACACTACGCTTGTCCTGCCACCGTCCCACGAAGTTGAAGGTCCGTTCGTATTCCTCGTGAAGTGCAACCAAGGATATGCGGGCTCGGATTTGGTCATCTTCAATCCGGGTATGTAGTAAGCAGACCGTTGAGTACAGCTTCTGGAGATTGCAGAATATGATGTGGCCGTAATCAATAGTTCGGCTGTCCAGATTTGGTACGTCATGCCACAGGTCCCCTTTTGCCCATCGTGGCAACTCACTTTCAAGAAAGGAAATACTGTCTGGGCGCAAAATTGTCCGCGAAATTGATGCCAACGTCTTCTCAATTCTGCCTGGGGCGCTGGGAGTATTTTGCTCGCAAGAAGTCTCTGGCCGCCACGGAGGATCACCGTGTAGACCCTCCGGGTAGCAGGCCCAATCAAAATCACTAGACTATAGTGAGTAGACTGTAATCTATGATCCGTTTCATTACATCGGAACACTCGGTGAAGTTTCGTGGATTGGTCTTACAGGGCAATTTGTGTTTCGGTGTCCCTTGATTCTTGGGCAAGGCTCGCGCCGTCATCTTCACCATTGTCGGTACCAGGAACAGCCGTATTTTGCGCCAAACCTGGTGCATTGGGCAGAAAGCTTGCCCAAAGCGTATCAATGTTCGGCATGACGTCGTGGGTCGCGGAGCCGGTTGGCAGTCCGGTCGATGAGACAAGCCACTGGTCCCTACAATGCAGGCCCGCCACCATGCTGGACGGTGGGTTGGTGTCTAAAACGCATGTACAAAGTTAGTGGGAGTTTCTCGCTTCATAGTGAAATAGTTAAATGATGTTCTTCAAGGTACCTTGCAGTCTCGTGGCGTTGCCATAGTGGCTGGCCCTTGGCCCCGAGTATCCAACTGTGCTGACTTGGTGTGATAGGTGCGGTCCCCCGTCGGACTCACTGCTGGCTGGTGTTTTAGAAGAGGTCCCTAAGTGTGAATGTTTCGAGCGAACAGAGGCAGTAAGAGCTCACCCCATTGTTAAAAGATCTGCTTCGACCCTCAGCTTGGGAAGTGCAAGTCCATCTTTGTCGAATGAAATGTAGATATTCCACGCTGATACCACGCGATTATCAGCAAATAGAGGGTTCAATAAATCAAGAATAGCATCCGGATTCCGTGGGCCCGGATCAAATATGGCGTTAGTTTTCCCGTTGTTCATGTTCATTGGACAAGGATAGTAAATGACCGCCAGGGGGAAACCAACCCGTGGCGTATCGCAATGTTGGGAAATTGCGGGTATTCTAAAGCAATTTATATGATAAACAGACGGAGAACTACGCACCATGCCAGCTGACTTGACACTAATTGCCGGTAAGAAGATGTACGTTGGCCCGAAGGGAGTGGGCCTCATGATGCACTCATCTCGCGATGCAGCTGCAGTTATTACGCGGCGGATTGGATTGTTACCAATGTGATAGCCCGCCACATGGCAATACAGCCGCGGGCTGCACACTCCTCACTCAGCTTGCTTCTGAACGGGCCGATGGTTGCCAGCCGTTACGGAGCAGCCGTTAGCAGCAGAGCTGTCATATCCACATATATTCAAGAATGTATATGAACGCTGTCGCTAGCCTATACGCCTGGGGCGCTATGCAAGCACGGTGCGACCAACTGCCAGGGGTTCCGAATTACTCCTAGTTTACCAGCCGAAGGTTTAGCCTATAGCACTTCCCGATGAAGTGCATTCAATGCTATAATATGTAACAGTGTTGATATATGGTAGTCTGTCCAGGGCAAACCACGTAGACTCTTTGGTAGCATTGGCGCGGGTAGTCTGCGAACCATCCAGTGACCGCATCTCCCGGGGCAGGCGTGATCGTCTTGGGAGTGCTTGACATTGGTCTCCGTAGATGGCTCAGCAAATATATCACGCCACATCTTGTCTCACCAACAGAAGTGGCTGCAATTCAGCTAGACGTGTGGTTCTGCCGCATCCTATTTTAGACAACTAAAAGGTACACTGCATTGACCTGATTAGGATACGCCCCAGTTTAAAGATACGTACAACTGCCAGCCCGCCCTACAAACTTAACGGCGCCCGCCGCCGGGCGCCGCATACGACGCCGGCCTAGGATGCCGATGTGCCGACACTGCCGACGCTGCTAATGCTGCCGGCACTGCTGACGCAACTGACACTGCTGACGCTGCCGATGTGTTACAACCCAATAGGCGGCCTACTCTCAAACCTAGCCATTATCTCCGGCTCCGAAAGAGGACACCCCTGCAGGTCACTTTTCGCGCGGCCAAAGGGAACGCCCGCCCCGCCGGCGGGAATTTGGCTACGTACGGTCAAAGAGGATTCCGGTCACAGAGTCGCGTCCCATTAGCTATGGTTAAGGGGGAAATTTTCCACACGGGGGGGTCCTACAGGGATCGTAATGATCTAAGGATCACTATGGTCCCTAGAAGCCTACGATCTAAACTATAAACTGGCCCAGATAGACAAGTATATAGCCAAGGCCACATCCTCTCTCTATAGCATAGAAAGCCAGCTTACAATACAGACCAATATCTTCTTCTTAGAACCCTCTCAACTTTCACGATTATATTGATCACTTGGTTACGACCCTGATTGATCAGACGGATCAATCATTCCATCACCTACCGTAACGGACGCCCTGACCTTTCTGCTAACATAAACCCAGTACGGTTTATTCCTTGGGAAATCAGATCCAGTCTACCCTTTAGTTTGGACCTAGCCGTCACAGACAACTGGCCGAGCCCGAAACAACCGGGGGCCTCGCCGTAATCCTACAGTATCTCCGAAACGATCATCCATTCAAAGAAGGGCTCGAAACGGTTATCAAAGACTGTCCCACCGTTTCGGCTCTAGATGAAGTATTCTATACTATGTCTTGCGGTACGATCACTCTGAAGGATGTCTCTCTATTCGATCTCCTTCCCTTCACGGCCCCGCAAGACATTTACGGTACAGACGATGACCTGGGCTTCCTACGCGAACGATTCGACACTTACGTGGAAGCAGTGTGCCAAAAAAAGCCAGATGTGGTGCTCCATGTAGGAAATATCTATTTACAGAAAGATTAGACAGGGAAAGTCGCAACAGTTGTGTAGGGGAGCCTCGAAAGCTAGAGAGCCTTGGGATAGGCCGTACCTTCAAAGACTGCTATGGCAGAGCCCACGTTCCTGTCTACAATGCGGCTGGGAACCATACGCGCATTCACCGGGTCAACGCTTTTCACCCTAGTGCCGTTTTGCATTATTCTCTCCAGCATCACAATTGCTTTAGGCAGCTATTGCTGCTCGCAGCCTCCGAGGCATGCGGTGCGTGCTAGACATTGGGCAGAGTCAGGTTGGATGACCGCTCTGAGGGAGGATTGTGTTGAGCAATCTCGCGAGCTACGAAACCTCGGTACCAGTTTGGGCATCAAAGGTTCGTTTGCGATGTCGACATCGGCTATCTCATAAGCGCATTCAAATTCTAATGAAGACCACGTAAGAGGGTTTAATACTCGTATGCTGGTACATGATAGATCGACAAGGCCCTGATTCAAGGCCAACGATACGAGCCGCCCATCCGTCAGTAAGTCACGCCCCCCTCCTAGTTGTTCTTGCTTTTCGAATGGTTCAAATGGGCCAGGCTTGGCGGAGTTCGGCAAATGGATTATCGCTACGGTTAGTAACGGCCGATTGGTTTCCGTGTGAAAACAGTTGAGTGTCGTATATGATAGGATGTGATAGAGGAGCGGATGGCCATGCAACGTCGCAGCTCGTTCCAGTAATATCCCAACTCTCGAACGCACCCCCGACAGGCTCTGTTGTCCCGATCTGCGATCCGGCGGGATCCCATAACGCCGGAGGAATGTGAGGCCCAAACACAGTTGATTGGTCCAGATCCAAGGGTAACTGGAATGAGCTGGCCCGGGCCGACGTCAGCTCCTCCAGTGTAGAGACGAAAGTCGGTGTACCGAAAGATGTGCCAGCTTTTTCGAGCTTCTGACGGCGCACGAACCAAGCTTTGCAGGTAAGATACGCTTGATATTGCCACTCAGGTCGATTTAGATCGTAAAGATCAGGCGATTGTTCGTAGGTTATCCCAAGGGCTGCCCATGCGCGATCGGATAATACCCCTGTGGGTGCTTGGCACAGATATCTTGTGATGGTTGCCAGAATCTTTGGCTGGGCACTCATTCTCATGAACCAGCCAAAGCCACTAGCATCCATACTTTGATAGCCTCTGTTGGCTCTCTCAACAGCCAACACGCCCTGCTCCATGAGACGGGGAACTACTTCCCCATCCGCAGCGCTTTCCTCCGCAGGTGATTTCACGGGCCGCAACAGCATATCCATCATACCGGTGAACAATGGCCGAAGCGCGAGAGCAGCCTGGTGAATACCACCTGCTGAACGGTCGACATACCTCATCTCAAGATCGACAAGAGAAGCTTCGAAGCGCTCAGCGAGCGCTGAGATGTCCGGTACTTGCTTATGCGACTGGTTTCCCACACCAAAACCGGAGCTCTCCTTGAGACTTCCCGAGGCAACGATCTCCGGCGCAGGCTTAGTACCGAGTGCGTCTGCTAAGGTCTTGTATCTGAAAACCTCATTGTGAAGTAATACGAAGACCATCTCTGTTGGTCCATTGCGATCCCGAAAGGGCTCCTTCGCGTTGGGAACTATGTCAGCATCGTTGAGGTTCCGAGGTTGCCGGGTGTCCCAATGAGCGGGCAGCTGGGAATGTTTCAGGCCTAGCAGCATGGAGAATCGACATTCGGAGCGGACAATTTGCCACCAGATTCTTCGTCTCATTTCCGTTTCGAAGGGACCAATGCCCAATACGTCTCCATCACGATGGTACCCCATCCTGAGAGCAAGTCGGATAGCTACGCCGCTCAAGACCCAGGCTCTATCGTGATCCCAACGTCGATGAATGACGGCCTTGAACGGTAAGTTGAGGCCATGCAGAAAAGGGCTTTGATTCTTACCGGGTATAGCAGTAAAGCCTGCAGAATTGTCATATTGGGGTGTGTTACATAATTACAGCGCTTCAAGGCCCTAGCTGTAGCGGCGATGAAACGATCGAGTGCTGTCGTCCACGGCAAGCCAAGTATCTCGGCACATTCCAATTCCGAAAGGGCGACAATGGTTAAGGCGAAGATGGAGTACACAAGAGCTTGGCAATCATAGGGTATGCTGGACATGTCGTAAGTTGCTGCTAACATGACTTGTTCGACGGATGGCGCATGGATGACTTTGTACAAAGGGTTGACTCTATCCAGGAAGATTGTCCAAAGTCTATACAGGTGGCTAGGCTCCCATTGCAACTCATCTATCGTATTGTCTGGATAGTCTGCCTGGAATAGAGGGTCGAGAGCAGATTCATCGGTTGATGGTTCAACATCGAGAGGACTCTCGAGCCTGCCGGCCTCGGCAGCAAGGCGAATATCTCGAATCTTAGTGAACAATCAGCAACTCGTGTAGTGCAAGCCGCAGGCTCCAAAGTATACCTCATCCTGTATCCAAATCCATAGTGGTACATCGGTATACCGGAATCCACCATTGCGTCCGGCGAATATAGACGGCTTCGACAATCTGGTGGATGTTGTGCGCTCCGAAGTCGATACAGGTTGATCCTGACGCTGCCCTTCACCAGGTTGCGGACTCGCTGGGACTAGCTCCGCCGCTGCAGGGTCAGCAGTAAGTTGCCGGATCAATTCTTCGCATCGCGCCAGGCGATCCCGCAAGGCACCACCATAGGGCCGTCGACGACGTCTTGGAGCAGGACTAGACGGTCTGCAAGTCGCTTCCGCCTTGTACGGAGATTAGTCTCCGAGTGACATGTGTGTACGGACAGATTTGGACTGTTCTCAAGCTAAGTACCTTGATGCAGTTGGAGCATGGGCATTGCCGATCACATTTCACCTTTCTCTGCTTACAAAGTACGCAGGTTAGCGGCAGGGTGCGCTGTGTCGCCTGCGCCGGAACCTCGTCGGGATGCATGATTGAGATATACAGAAGACCAATGCCAGCTCGCCGGGCTGACAAACGGGACACAAAAAGCTGCCGTCTCCCTAGGATCAAAAGCTAATCCGGCCCTGGCCTAACGCCCGCCACAGCACGCCGACTCTTACGGGTTGGCACGGTGCGCGACTTGGTCCCCAGCGCGGGCCGACCGGGTGGTCCCTTGTTTAACGGTTGGTAGGTACGGAGTACTTCGTACTCGTACTCCGCTCAGTACCGTCGCATTGATTACTACAGAGTACAATTGCCATCAATGGCCGCCCTTTTGCCTGTAGCACAACGGTACGACGGTCCTTTACACTTTCTTACTCTAAGACTCGTAAAGACTCGTAAAACACAGCCAAGCTATATTAATAAATAGCGCTGGTTTCCCAACTTTGTAAACTAGCTCGTCATAGGCCGTCGCTATGCGTCGGCGAAGCAACTCGTAAGAACAATTTCGAACTTTTGGATTCGCTGTGCTAATGCTTGAAGCCGTTGAGCTAGCACTCGCGCCAGGGTGCGCATAATACTGTTCCACTCGATAGCAGTGTCTATCTCGTACTCGCCCACAAAAGCCTCCCTGGCCCAATGCGGCGCCTCTGCCGTATCTATGCTGGTGTGAGGCTGGAGCACGACGGTGATGATCTAGAGGAAGTTAACCAGCCGCAAGACAAGCAATTTAAGCAACGTCATGTATTCTAGCTTTACAGTGCAAGCTGCACAGCCGAGCATGGCCAGCATATGACGAAGTGTTATCTTGAGCGACGCGAGTCCTTCGTCAGGGCTTCGGCTTTCGCTGCTAGGTGACTCAAGGTTGTCAAGGAGGAGGGCGATGCGAGACAGGCATCGGCATTGCGATTCGTAGGGGCCTCCCGAACTCCCCAGAGTCGAGCATCGCCCCCGTGGCGAGCCTGCTACCAAGCTGCCGGTGGGCCAAGTCCGGGATACGTGACAACCTTGCTGAACGAGTACTTCTGTTGTCGGCGAGTGCATGAGGGTTCTTGGCGAAGTTTGAACCGTTTCGCTGCGGCCGGAAGTTGTATCATTTATAAATGAGCCCGCCCACTCTGTTGTCGATTGTGGCCGCGTACAATGCGTATACCCGCGGTCCAGTGCAAAGTACGGCGTAAGTGGCTCTTCCACCACTTCATCCGACTCCATACCCATCGATAGTAACCAATCTGCCGCCCCCGGTCCTTTGGGACCAGACTCTTGCACGTCTGAGTCCCCATTGCTTTTATCCTCTGGCAGTGTGGACTGCTTATCAGGTGCGTCCGGTGATTGAGGCTTTTCGGCAACGCTATCGCCGCCGAGTGAACTCTTCTTCTGCGAACCCTGGCCTTTGCCGTGGTTCCTGGACCCTCCACTAGCTTTGTCGTATTCGCAAGGCGAGTCAAGGGCTTTGCAACGGCTGCAACCGGACCTTTCGCCGGTGCATTTGAGCTATACTTAATTTTCATACCTTGGCATTGAAGTTGTCACCTCAAAGCTCATATAGATATGCCTTTCATACCTTCTTCGCTCGATAGCTATGGCATGCTTGTGGGGGTGTTGCTGGGACATTTGCTGGCCCGAATTTTTGGTGTCTTTTCCCAACTTCTCGCCTGCAGGGCTGCAGTCTCTAAGTGCCGAACATAGCGATGTGGGCGAGCAATGTTACAGGGGCAGCCCGATCCTGCAGCAGATTATCATGGCACACATATGAGAGAAGTGATGCCGGGCGGAAGACGCCTTATCAATGGTCACCATGGCCCGGCTTCCTTATGCTCAACCTTGACAATGCATCGCATCTTGACCCCAGTCAACCCACTAGGTAAGAATTGGGGGAGTGGAACGAAACGCAAATCAAGCATCAGCCGCTACTTCCCTGGCCGCAGCGGTCTATTGATTCCTCATACGTACGGCAGACAGAGATTCGTCAGATTCCTTCGTGAGGAATCAGCAAGAATGAGTATTATTTCAATCAACTACGGAGTTGCCTTGCAGCAAATCTCTACAAGTAGCTGAAAGGGCTTTAGTACAACGGCAATATTCAGAGCCGGATCAAACGACTGGACTGGCGTTCGACAGGGGGTCGGTGGTCTGATTATACGGAACGGAAGGGGTGATCCTACCCCCTTAATAAGTAAACTTTAGCCGGACTCGCTATCTCTATCTAGCCCGTATTATATATAGACTACGAGGCGGACTGATAAGTTACTTATAAAGTTATATAAGAGACTAGTCGCGACGCTCGACCCGCCCGATAGGTACTCGTCTACTCCGGGCTAGTTAAGGATATATTAATTATGGACCCGTAGGGGCTTTTAATAATTTCTGGGGCGCCTCTCTATTCCTCCTGTTATTGTCCTTTAGATCCTCGTCAATAGTCTTCTTCCTCTGCTCTATATCCCTTTCAACGTCCTCTAACGCCCCGTACGCCTTGTCGGTAGCTTCCTTCCTCTCTTCGAGGACCTTTTTCGCCCTCTTAAGGTTTTCGCTCCTCTCTATTACGTCTTTGCTATACTTTGTGTTAAACTCAGCTAGGCCCTTAGCAGCCTCTTCCTGTTGCTGGCTAATCTCTTTCCGCACCTTCTCTCGTAACTTGTCGGCATCGGCACTAATAGCGTAGCGGAGCACTGTTTCATCGGTCCAGATCTTAAGCGGCCCATCATCTGTCTGGAAAAAGTATCCCCAGACGTTAACCATAAACGAGTCAAGAACGAGCTTGAGGACCTGTTGGGCAGGGGCCTTGATACCGAGTTCTTTGACTATACCGTCCGCTACGTTCGGCGCGATTCGGTTAAACACCTCTCTGAGCTTTTCCTCAACAGCCGTCTGTGGGCCAAAGGCATGCTTGACCGCCTGCTCCACGAACCTGGGGTCTGTCCGTTTCTCGATGGGCAACTTGTTGATGTATTCTTCAAGTAAGCGCTGGCACTCCCTCTTTGTCTCGATCCACCACTGCGCGGTCAGGTGGTCTTGGATCTTGGCCTGGATGCGTTTGACTAAAGACTCTAGCAGCTTGGGGTCGGCCGTTGAGTACAGACTCGCTGTCGCGCTCTGCACCTCGGCCGCGCCGCCAGCCATGTTGACGTCTGCCAGTTTGATCACCTCGCCGTCATTGTCGAGGAAAGTGCCACCGCCAGCGAGCGGCGAGTCTTTGGGAACGATGTTGCTGTCAGCCTTGATCTTACCATACGCCTCAGCGAGATCAAGCGACATTTCGCCGGAGGCAATCCTGGCGAGCCTCTTTGCGTCCTCCGAAATCTCGACGTTCTTCTGGATTGTGTTGTCCTCTTTGTCGGGGTTCTTCATGGCCGCCTCGGCCGCCCACAGCGCATCGAGGTATTTCTCCGTAACCGAGTCTCCCATGTTCTTGACTATTTGCAGCAGCCGGTAGTACGCCACCACGCTGTGGTTAGTTAGGCCGGCTTTGGTGCCGAAGCAGTGGACAATGTCGTGTGCCTGCAGCATTTTTTCGAGCCCCTCGACACCGACCTCTTTTAGCATGGCCTCGACGTCGTCGAAGCCAAGGGTTTCTGCAATGTAGCTCAAGACGCCGGGGATGCCGCTCACAGACCACATGGCCACGGCGGCCACGTTGTTGGCGATGCTCCACATCAAGGGTACGGGTGAAGTGCCAATGCCGATGCACGTGTGGACCATGCCGTCTTTGGATTTGTAAAGCACGTGAATAGCGTACCCCGGGTCGAACGTGTGGCTGTTGCGGACCGTTTGCAGGCAGAGGACGTTGGCACCATCGACAATGATGTGGCCGCGGCAGGTGACCAAGTCCGACATGATGCGTAGTACGGCTCCCTCGGGTATGGGCTTGCCCTGCCGACTCTCTTCCAGCTGGATCCTGGACCCTTGTCGGAAGGCATCCTTAACCCTTTCCGTTTCATACAGTCTGTGGAGCTCCTCGGGATCCTTTGCAGCCTTGAGCTCCTTGATGATGTCGTCGTGGAAGCCGCGCAGCAGCATTCCCTTGTACCCAGGCAGGTGGTTGAGGTAGTGCATGGAAAGAAGGGGGTCCGCGATGGCTTTGTCGACGTTGAGTTTGTCGTGGTCAGGAATGGGCCGAGAATACTCGTAGTAGTGGTCCTGGCCCTTCGCGGTACCACTGTAGAAGGCGCCAGGGCCGTCAACGCCGTAGTCTCTTTGGCGCTGCAGGATTGTCTTGATAATCCCCAGAGTCTTCTCGGACGCCAGCCCCGCCGTCTCGATGGCGCCCGGCAGCATTTTGGCAAGGTCGTGCCCCTGGTCCATGTATTCTTGTGACGCGATTGTCATGTGCTCACCGAGAACCTCGGTGTAGACAGCGGCACCGATTCTATTCCCGATCTTTGTGGTGTATTTTGAGAACATGGTGATGGATTGTGTATCTCAACGACTAGACAAGATTAGCTTGTGTAATAGGGGTTCGGGATCTTCAACGTAGGTACTGGCCCGTCTGCCTGCTCGGAGTAGCGGTAAAGTTGGAACTTTTATGTCGTCGCGGGGTTCTGGAAACGCTCTTTGCCATGCCGTCATAAATAAGGTAGGTACTCTCCCCGGAGCGAAATATTGCCATGACGATGAAGTCTGTCATGCCTGCAACTCTCACAACGCTCAAGTCTCTTTTGCAAGTTAGTATTGATGGCTCACGTGGAAACTTTCCGAGCGGCCCATTCCAGGACTCAGCATTCCGCTGGAGTTCAACTCGTCGTCATCAGTCTGATCAACGTGCATTCCACCCGCGTTTCAGCTGAGGAAGACAAAGGGACCGTCACCGCCGACCCGTCTTGACCCGTGGAATGCTTCGACAGGGGCGCTTCCAGCGTAACGTTATAGCATGACACATTGGTCATATGTTGACCACGTGCATTCTCCGACCGCTGGGTAGGCTCTAAGTCTGTGCCGAGCAACATCCAACACATTCTTGTCAAGGAATTTGGTGGGGGTAGGGGAGATATTGAGCTCGAAGTGGCGGAGGTATCATCCGAACCCGTGCCGATTTACCCGTTGCTTGCGTTTATTGAGCTTGCGACCCCTGTTGGATGCTTGTTTGTAGATGGAGGTTGCTGGTGCAGTCATGGCCGCGAAACAACGTTACAAGGTCCAAGCGGAAGAGCCCAGCCTGCAAGGCAGCTTACAGCAGACACCAGGACAGAGCTTCACCCTCGACGAGTTCGTGGGAGAAATAACTCGCCTCCGAATAAACGCACATCTACGCACATAAACGCCTTTGACCACCACAAAGATGCTGGAATCAGACCCCGTCCCAGGCCCGACCAAGGATGGCCTCTTCAGTAAAATCCACGGCAAGAGCAGCATCCGCTATATCTGCGGCTACCGCTCCGTCTGCATCGCCACCAACGATGAGAGAACGGACCGTCTCCTCGCAAACCACCTGAATGGGGACACTGTCCTAATCCGCGTCGACTCGTCCGCCGAGAGCCCCGCCCTCATCGAGATCTTCTGCGAGGAGGTCGTCTTCTTCGGGGCCACCAGCTACACATGGCCCGAAAAGTCCATCATGATCCGCTGCCGCACCGTGGCCCTCGGCGCCAGTTGGACGGCTGGGCCCATCCAATTTGACCTTTCTGGCAAGGCGGGGGAAGACGCCTCCGACAAGGTGCCCATGGCTGTCTCGGATAGCGAGCAGGCGGAACTGAGGGCCAAGGCACCTGGTCTGTCGCTTGTTTGGCACGACGTCGACCCCGAGGGCATCGGCCTCACGTTCTACTCGCTCAACTCTGACATAGGAAGCACGGAGAAGCTGGCGAGAGAGTCCAAAGAGGGTAAGGAGGGGAGCAACGGTGTGCCCGGGAAACAGGGCGGCGGCGGCGGGTCCTTCACCATGCTCGCAGAAGAGGTTCATGAGACGGTTTCCAAGGCCATGACTACGGAGAATCCCGTGTTCCTTATCAAGAGCATTGGAGGTACTGGCGGTAAGGGTCAGGCCGGCCAGGACGGTGGGATTGGGGGACACGGACTTGCGAAATTACCAGACGATCGACGGCCGAATCGGTACGACTCATATCCACATGTCTACAACCAACTAGTGCTCGCGTTCCACGGCGCGGCCGGCGGACCGGGCGGCAACGGAGGTCCCGGGGGCCGCGGCGGCAACGGTGGCAATGTGACCGTGTCACCCAAGTCGCTGGAGGCTGCGTTCAGGACCGACACGTCCGTTGGTGCAGACGGCCAGCGCGGCGCGGACGGCGCGAGCGGCGCCTCGGGGATGCGGAGCCAGTCTGAAATCTACCGCCCAGTACCCGGCTCCGTGACGGATTGGACCAAGTTCAGGAACGTGCAGACCGCGCCGGGCGTGTATGAAGGATGGCGGAAGCGGGTCAGCGAGACTCACGACTGGGCCATGTACGGTACGGAGCCCCCGGCTCCCACGGGCAGGACTTGCCAACATCGAGAAGGCGAGGCCCTGTGGCAACTGTGGGAGGGACAGCGCCAGCCCATGCCGACGCGAGGTGCGGTCGTCTTCCGGGACCCAGCAAGCAAGGAGCTGCACCAGGCCTACGCCAGAGAGGCGCTGTTCCTACAGAAGATCCACGGTCGGCTCAGCTTCCAGCACTTTATGCGCGTCACCTGCCAACCGTACGCAGCTTCGACCCATGCAACGAGGATGCCTAATGAAATAAGCGCCGTGGAGCGCCTCATGTCGTCGCTGGAGTGGATATCCCGAATCTTCGCGAACGTCGACAGGGGAGACGATCGGGCCGTGTTCAAGGCTATTCTGCTCGCCTTCGATTCGCTGCTCCAAGCAGTCAACGCGCCCAATGTGATGGATGCGTATCAACAGTCAGTCTGGTACGTACCGTGGAACGCGAGCGCTCGCGACTTTAACGACACGGTGCAGAACTTTGGGAAGGTCGAGCAATGGTACGCCGAGGCAGCGGCTGCACTGGCGGAGATGGGTGCCAGGAGGGAGGTCCTGCAGAGGAAGGTCGAGGACGCCAGAGCCATCGTCGCCGCCAAAGCCGGTGAGATTGAGAAGCAGCAGAAGGACATGGACAGTCTGGAGAAGGAGTTTCCGGTGGCGGCCGACGGCGTGCAGACGGCCAGGGACCAGCTCGAAAGCGCGATGGGCGGCCTCAAGAAGCAGATCGAGCAGCGCATCGAGTGCAAGATGGAAAATGTGCTGGAAGCGATGGGTAGTGCTCTCATGTTTACTGATACCGCGGTGAGTTGCTCTCAGCTTTTCCCTAGCAGCTAATCTCCCACGTTCGTAACCTGACGAATGCGACTCCCTAGAACCCCGCAGCCCTCGTCGGCGCAGCCATATCTATTGGCGTCGGCCAGAGCAGGTCGAGGCAGGAGTCGTTCGCACAGGTCGCTGGCGTGAATAAGTCGCTCCTGTTTGGCAAGATGGACATCATGTCCCAGGCGACCCAGGACCTCAAAGGCGACATTACACGGTCGATCGCCGCCAACGCTGAGCTCGTGGCCAGGGAGGGCGAGCTTCGCGTCCAGATCGTGGCGGACAGAGCCAAGTTCGACTCCATGGTGGACCAGTACCTGGCCACTCTGCCGGTCGCGAGCACTCAGGGGGTCAAGCGCCGCTGGAACGACCTGATCAAGGCCATTGACCGCAAGAACAAGATCCTGTCCGACTACAATGGTGCCGCACTGGCCGTGGTCAACGCAAAACTCGCCATGTTCGAGCAGAAGAATCTGATAGAGGGCTTAGCGTCGAGCATGGCGGCGCTCAACGACGACGATCTGCAAGTTGCGGCGCTCTTCATGGGCCGCACGTACGAGGATATGGGACGCATCGCCGTCGAGGGGCTCTGGGCCCGCGTACGCGCTTTCAACTGCGCATCTTTCAGCCGCTCGCGCGCGTTTGACAGCCTCGCGACCCTCAACTCATGGAGCGCTATCACTGCGACCACCTTCCAGGCGACAGTCATGACGGCGCTGCAGGACGACTTCAATGCCATGCGGAAACGCTGGCAGCAGAAACCCAGTGTCGATCGCGGCCTGATGATGCTGAGTATACCCGAGCAGGACAATCCTATCCAGTTTGATACCTTCCGCAAAAAACGCCGCATCACCATCGACGTCGACTGGAACATGCTGCGTCCCTGCATAGGCGACGACAGGGCGTGGGACGTCCGTCTCTTGGAGATCAGCGTCTACCTGCCAGGGGCCAAGGTCGACACGTCTAAGCTGCCGCCCGACTCGCCCGCCAAGGTGCGGACCGAGATCATGATGCACATCAGTAACAATGGCGCGTTCCGCTTCCTCGACGACGCCGGCAACGTCCACATGTTTGAGATGCCCAAGGGGCTGGCGTCGCCCTTCTCTCACAAGCAGATTGCGGCCGCCACGGACGAGGACGCATACGTGCCGACATCGGCCCTGGTGAGAGGCGAGCGACTCGAGCTGGATTTCCTGG
The DNA here is from genome assembly GCA_024340005.1 of Tolypocladium tropicale. Lineage (NCBI taxonomy): Eukaryota > Fungi > Ascomycota > Sordariomycetes > Hypocreales > Ophiocordycipitaceae > Tolypocladium > Tolypocladium tropicale. The sequence goes on along the minus strand of JALHBU010000140.1, from coordinate 24,161 downwards.
ACAAGGGGCACGATCCCATCCCCATGCAATCACCACTGGGCTCGTGGACCATCAAGGCACTTGACCACATTGACCTTACCGACTGTCGAGCGATCCGGTTAGGTTTTAAGGTGACCTATAGAGTGTCGTAGCGAGAACAGTAAATTTACGAGAATTATAATAGGGCGAAACCGGTACTTAGGTAACTATTCCAATATCCTTACAGTCTATAGGGTACATACCGAATTTATCCTCAAGCCCTTCAGCAGCGCCAGCATTCTTAAGGTACTGCTCGATCTTATTACGCTCGGAGGAAGGATCAGCCTAGCACGCTAGATGTAGCGGCGTCCAGCCCGAGTTAGGTCAGGGCTTGTTAATAATTCTTTTTAAATCTCCCCGCTCAAGCAGCTGCCTGACCTCGTCCACCCTCATGAGCACGACAGCCAAATGAAGTGACGAGCCTGACTCCTGGAAAGCTATGCCGTTCCCATCATCATCGCTCAAAAGAAGCAGTCGCTTCACGATCCAGCGCCGGTGATAGCGCGTGCTTCTGTAGGTCCACTGCTCTTTGACGTCAAGCCAGTTACTAATGATACAAAGGGCGTTAGAGAGAAAGCCGCCAGGGTGGGCCCCGAAGAAGTGAGTGATTGATCTCACTTCCTCGGGTTTCGTTGACCGTACGTGCGGGCAGGCCCTCTCTAGGATGGCCAAACTGCTGGGTCTCTTGTATGGCTCTCTGGCCATGCAGTTGTTGATGAGCTCCTTGAGATCGCTGTCTTCGGCGAGGTTGATCTGCACGCAGTTCAACATGACTATAGCAGAGGTTTAGCAGCGGTGTCGGTTATGCGATCCGACGACAATTAAGAACATAGAAAGGAGCGTTTACATACAGCCAAGCGTATAAATGTCGCACTTGATGGACCAGGGAGGACGCATCGGATCCATTCTTTCCTATAGCAGGAGGTTAAAACATTCTTCCAAGTGCAACTGCCAATCCTACTGTAGGCAGTCATGTCTGTAATTTACGATAATACATACAAACTGGTCCGTGCACGACGTCGTGTCTCTTCGTACTTTCATCAAAATACACACTTTCGTTTTCGTCCCCACGAAATTGCCACCTGGTCACCGTCCTCTTCAACGGTACCCGCAGAACCCAGAGGCTCCAGCAAAGAGACGTCGCTATAGATCGTCACCAGAACGTGGTACGACGAAGCGATTTCGTCCGGAGTCCATCAGTGGACCTGAAGAGGATTCAAGTCACCACCACGATAGGCGTCTGGCATCGGGACCTGGCTCGACGGGAGCCATTCGCCAGGCTGCCCGCACGAAGTATTATTAGACGTCTCTTGGAAAATTGGAAGCCCTAACACCAAGGGCTGCTGGTGTGCCCAATTGGTTGATCCAGACGTGTACGTTCTCAGGGGAGTGGCAAGAAGCACATTTTCTCCGTGTCATCACTGACCTGGAAAACTTTAACTTTCTCAAGCGAAAGACATCCGCCGAGGATAGAAAGAAAAATAACTCGAAGCCTAACGAGTCCGACTCGGGAACTTCCCCCGCGTCTGATCCGGACGAGTCAGGCAACAAAGCCAATCCTAACTACGAATTGTGGATATATCATTTTGTTCATCAATGGTCAAAGAAAAGCCTGGAGACGAGTGTGAAAGCAGCGATGGCCATGAATGCGGTCTAGTCCTTCCCCTATAGTCTGGATAACTGTGCACAACAAGCAGATAATGAACTTATCGGGTTGATGTCGCCCGTCCTACTGCGTACACATTATCATCTAAAACCAACGGGGCTTGAGGAAGCTGGCTTGCATGGTCTTATCCATGATCTCGGAGGCGCTATTGCCGGTCCCAAAGCAATGAGCAACATTTTCCGGCCAGGGCAGTTTCGGACAGGTGGCGGTGGCATGGTCAATAAGTTTTCGCAACTTATATTTCTCCTTCAAGATTTCCGCACCTTCTTGGACAGGGCCTACTGCTCCGAAATGGATCCTGAGAGCAGGTCGTCGCTCATTGGTCGGGTTTAACTCAATTCCCTCTAAACCCAAGATTAATCCCTTTAATCTTTTCTTATTAGCGTAGTTCACCATTCGTTATCTAATATATTCGAGTTCTTTTCTTATTTCATCGTAGAGTTCTTCAAGTTTATTGCTAGCTGGGCATTATTATGTGGTTTACCGCTGTGGATACCGCGAGCCCGATACCAATCTTAATGCGCGTAACTCCGTTCCTGGGCTCTATAGACACTTAATATAGGCTTACATGAATCTCTAGATACCACTATCCCGGCGTGTCTAACAACATCAAGGTTGCGCCGTACACGTTCGCGACACTCGCCAAGCACCCTAACAGTGTTGGCTGTAAGCTCTCGCACGGCGACATCTTACAGCTCACGCAGATCGCACTGAATCCCGAAGTCAACGCCTCTGACTTCCACGTCTACACTGGCCTGGGCCAGCAGCTGCTCCCCGCCATGACCGTTGGCTGCGTCGGCGCCATCGATGGCTCGGCCGGCTTCTTCCCCAAGTCACTGGTTTGACTGTATAAGCTGAGTTGCAAGGACCACTTGTCCCCCGAGGAGAATGCAGAGCGCACACAATTGCAGTACCGCGTAAGCTGTATAGAGGAGATCGTCGTCAAGCACGGCGTCGTAGGAATCAAGGAGGCGCCGAGTCGGCTGAGAGGCATTGGCGACAGAGACGAAACGCGACTGCCGATGCACTGCGGCATTCCGGGAGGCGTAGGCGCGGTGGTCGTATGTGTTAAACGCTGTCGAGGAGTTTGAGATGCGCTTGCAGCGCAGTCCCTGGCGATGTTGCCAAGTAGGTCATCAAATGCACATAAAAGCTGCCGTGATCGAGGCATCATGCGTTAGCCATTTCACGGGAACCCCTCTAGTTATGTCCCGAGACAAAGACACCATAGCAAGGCACTTGACACTCTTCTACTAAGTTTAACCATGAATATTAGGCTCGACAACGAGTGCGTCGGGTGAACCTTTTAAAGGTGATACTGAACAACAAACCACATGCTAGACGCTCTGACTAGCTCTTCTCCGTCCTCATCTCGGACATTGCACTTGATTCGCATCTTGCGACCGTCGATTGTGTCGATCCAAGCCGTGGCCAAGACCACGGTCCCCGTGAGGACCGCCCTTATGAACTTGACCTCCATTGAGCCCGTGACGCTTCCAGCTCCAAACATGGCCCCTTGCTTGTTCATGATCGTATTGATCTCAAGCAGCACGTTGCAAGCCTCGTCCAGCATCGTCATGATCACACCGCCGTGCAACATTGATCCCACGCCGCCGAGGCCATCTCCAGGAGCGAAAAGTGTCTGAACCTGCGTAATAGGTTTCAGCGGGTCTCGAAGCACGCCTTGGTCGTCTGCGGTGAGGAAGCATAGCATATGTTCGAGCGTGCGGTCCGTGGCCAGCGTGATGTTCAAGAATTGATCGCGGTGATCGCCGGCACAGTTCCTACTACTGGGCAGGAAGCAGTACGTGTCGCGGCTCGTCAGTGTTTCTGCGAGCCATGGCAGTGATGCAAAGTACCTCAGCGCGTCGTCATAGCGCTGGGCCGAGGAATCGCTTGGAGTGAGATTGAGGGACGGACAGTACGTGCGGTTGAGGGGCTCGTTACTCTCCTCGTCGGACATCTTGAGTTTACTTGTGAAAAAAAGCTGGACTTGAAAGGGCATGCAATTCAAGGCTAGGCGGTGTACGATGGAAAATGGTACGGATGTGTGACGTACGTTCTCGACGAGACATAAGCATGGTGGATTGACAAAGGCGAGCCATTTAAGCGGCACATAAGACCTCTTCATGAGGGCATGTAAGCGAAGCGACTGACTGTGGCGCAGCCCCTCATAATCTCACGCCCGCTTTTCGAGCTTGATCCAGACGGATTGTGCCATTTATGGCAGTCACCGAGCACTAGAAGCTCGGCCAGTAGCCCAAGAGGCAGTTTCCGAGACATGTACCGAAAATGCTTACGGACCAGCGTCTGGTCAAGGGTCAATAACATTCCCCGCGGTAGGATCGGAGCAGCAACCATGATCAGTCTCCGTAGTCTGCAGCGACACAAGAAGGCGATTCAACGGGGCCGTAGAATCACTACGCCTTGAGCAGCACTCAGTTCGCACAATGCAGCTAAGTGGCCGCGGTGAATCGACAGTAGACATTGGCTGTATTTTGCCAAAGCATAGGCTACCGAACAGTTCAATCCCTGCGCACCCGCGGTCTTGTCCCCATGCTCTAGCATCCGCCTCGCTATTATCCGTTCCGCAATCTCGTTGACAATCTCCTGGCTGCATCTGTCTCCTCCGAGCCGAGGGGGCGCTCAGCCTAATACTACGTTCTCCCCACCTTTACTGTTCCAGCAGAAACCCCCTAACGTCACACAGCCGCCTCTAACCCAGTTCTTCAGGAGCTGCAGCTTCTCAACAGTTGACCTAAGCAACAATTGCCTTTGTGATGTGACCGTAAGTTTTGCTAAGCTGAAGGCTCTCTCGCAGTTTGTCGCCATGACTGGAATTGCAAGTATATCTAGTGCGAACCTGCCGAGCTACGGGAACGCGCTCCTATGATCTACCCACCACTGAATCGGGTCTATCAGTTCCTCCGGTTCGAACCGGTAATATCCCTCAAGCTCACAGCCTGATGCGGAGAGCTTCAGCTGTCGGCTGTGCACCCACTGCTTGGTTCTTGTCGACGCGCTATGGGAGGCTTTCGGACGATGGGATCTCTGAATGTCGTCTCGTCATTCAAGTACCAGCCTTTAAAGTAGCCCTTGACCCTATCCTTAGCGTCTCGAAGCCAGCGCAGCTGCTCTGGAGAAGTTCAGTTAGCCTCTAGCCATCCGAGATCCGGGTTTAATATGACGGCGGCTGTAAAGAGTGGCGATTGGCCGAGGACTGTGTAGTACACGTTAAGCTTTATATACGTATTGTTGATGCTTGCCTTGATGCTCACTCGCTCTTACTCTTCTATGCTCGCAATGCTACTTACAAACTGAGCGTCATGTTGCACAAAGCCAGAACTAGCTGCTTACCATGCTGCTGATGCTCTCACCGCTGCTGCTGTCCCCCGCCTCGTCAAAAGTCTCCTTAGGCCCACTGCCCTGCCATCCTTTTCTTTTTCTGTCAGCCTCGCCAGAATCAGCACTTTCGTGCTAGCTACCATTATGGCGCCGCAACGGGATGCTGCACAGCATATTCTAATCAGAATCCTGTTAACAGAAGTTGCGGTATCACTCTGCGCTATTCACAATAAACCTGGCTAGGCTGTTGCATAACGGCGAGGCGCCGGTGAGGGTTCGATCGGCTGGTGAAGTTGCGGTTGGCTTGCCGACAACATACTCTGTCGTATTAGTTGCATGGGAGCCGGTGATGTTGGATTTATACTTGGAGCTGCGAATGTGGTTGGCCGACCCCGGCACCAAGTTAAGAGACTGATTAACACGGATGGAACTCCTATCGCAATGCCAATTCCTAAAGCAATCTTATCCCTTTGACTGAGTCCACCTTCTGAGATAGGGCTTGCCGTCGCAGATGGTGCTTCAGTTCGTGTCGGCGTAGGAGGTGAAAACATCGAGACAGCCAAGGAGCTGAGAGATGACTGTGCTGCAGCACTGACTTCCGAACAAACTTGTGTGATAATGGTCTGCTCTACATTAGTATATAAATTCTCGGGACTGTATCTTTCGCAGCCGCTGATCTAATAACCTTACATCGTTTATAGCGGATATATGAGCGCAGAGCGCCACCATTGCGATCATGTTCGCTGAATCGGCCTGGACTTTGGCTCGCTCCGCATCCTGCCAAGACAGAATCGTCCAGGCGCCGAATAATACGCTGCTGCGGTTCCGATGATTTGGAGGAGCCATGTAAGGAATCTGGAGGAGAAGTGCCGTCGTATCACCACTGGTACTGCTGGCTGGTCGTACCCCTCCATCGCAGAGGTGTATAACGTATAGCTTGTTACGGTCAGGAGGGAGATATAAAGGGATGCGTTTGCGGTTCAATGGAAAATTTTCGTCGTGGAAGGCTATATTAGTAACTCTGAAAAAGAGTTCTCAGTAGTAGCACGTGGCGTTTTCTCCAAACCGCCATCGCCACCACTGGTACCATGTAATACCGTGACCAGCATCAAAGCGGAAGCAACCGACAAGTCACCCCCGATGAAGCCTACACGCGAGGAATCGCCCTGTGCCTTCTTCAATTGTACCACACGGCAATCACCTTAGGTGCGAAATTAACAAAGGATCAACTTACATATACGAGGAGAGAAACCCCTCGGTACGCAAACGGAAACGTATCGCTAGGGTGGCGCTATAGCTTCCCGAAGGTTAAGGAAACACGCCACATTCAAGAAGTCTAATCGGTAACGATTAAAGAAAGAATAACTACGATCTATCGTTACTAAATTCTTATATATTTAATAACTTCCCCGCTCGTACTAGAAGAAGGAAGAGGGCGGTAAGATTTAGTCTTATTAATATTATAACGGAGCTACTAAGGGATCCTAAGGGTTTGCTATTACTTAGGGAAGTAAGTTAGGCTTAGTTAAAACAGTATGTCTTTTATAAGAAGATCCGTTAAGACGGTTTATACGTCTTTAATTAATAGAGAATAATTAACTTAGATTAATTACTAAAGACCTAGCTATCTATTATAGTAATAACCGTAATATATATATTTATCTAGCTCTTTATTAATCCCTTAGATTACCCTAGCTTATATCGTAATCCCCTACGATCTAGATTACCTAGATTATAGTTATGATCTATACGATCTTCCTTCTATTAGTCGGGGCGTCGGGCTTACTTAGATCGCTACTACGATCTAGTAATCTAGTCCTTACTAGCTAGGTAGACCGCGCCGGGCCGACTATTTATCTAACCTTAGGTTAGACTTACTTACTTAGTACCTTTAGTCGTATTAACCGATATTCTAGGCGTCGCTACCTTCTACGTAACGCTACGGGTAGTCTACGAGTAGACCGCTTTAGTTAGTTTATAATATTATTCCCCTCCTTCTAGAGTCGATTCTAGAGGCTTATAAGTAAGCCTTATCGCTATTTCTTATTTATCGTAAGTATTTTATTCCTTTATTATATCTCGTCGCTATACCTAACTATATCTAGAAATCCCGCTCGTAAAAGGCTGATTAGCGTTTTACCCTTACTTTTTTAATTACTACGAACGGTTATAAAATTATACTATATATAAATTGTTTTTATACGTAGCGCGTTTATCGTATTATCTCTAATTCTTTACGTTACCTGAAATATATTAAGTGTAGTCGTTCTTATAACGGGACGAGCGTAGCGTCTTCCCTTACGTATATATCCTAAGCGTAGAAAAGGGTCGAGTCTAAGATCGAGGAGGCTGAGTCTAAACTAAAAGAGACTCTAGCTTATTGTAACGGAGCCTTTGACAGAGTCCGAAGAGGGTTCTGTTTCTTAGGTAGTAAGTCAGGCTTGGTGAGCAGTATGTCTTATCACAAAGAATTCCGTTAGGAAGGTTTGCACTTCCTTAATCAATGATGAATGACTTAGATTGATCGATGAGGATCTGGCTAGCTATTCTGTGGGTAAAGACCGTGGTATATATATTCCTCCAGTTCCTCCTCGATCAGCGGTGGTCGGTTGTTGCGAACTGATCCCTTAGTCTTGATCAGTTGAGCCCAACTGATCAACTCTGACTGTATGCGCGTTGGTCGCTTCTGATCAGTTGATCACAACTGATCCAAGGTCACGTGATCCCCATGATCCTTGCTGTCCGTATTCTTTTTATTCCGTCCCGCTGCAGGTCACACAGGTGGTCTCCTCATCAGCCTCGTCTGTGCTACCCTGGGCCAGTTGTTCAGGCCTTTCTGTCCTGCCCAATCGTATGGTTTGTAACAACACTCTCTTTAGGTTAGACGCGCTTCCCGTACTTAGAAAACTAGATCTCGTAGATATCTCTCTCTAATCAATTTACGCGAGAAACGGGGCCCGTTTCGAGTACCCGAACGCGAAAAAACGCGAAAGTCGAAACGGGGCCCGTTTCGTAACGAGGATTACGGGGGGGTAGAGTTGACAGGAATAATTGGCTACGAAAGCGAAACGGGGCCCGTTTCGCGACACAATACTTGATAGGAAGTATAAGGATATATCTTCGAAGCCAATGATCCTGCTAAACGTATAGTGTGGAACGTGATGCACCGGCCGAGAGACACGGTGGATGTTGCCCGCAGCGTCAAAAAATTGCACCTGCCTTCCGGCGACGTGAAGACCGGACTGAAGGTCGGACACAGGCATTTGAGTAGGATGCTAACGGACGCCTTGCTTAGCGACCGCGATACTCATCGGAAAACCGGTAACGCTATCAACGTCAAAACTAACCGCAGCCTCAGCGGTCACCTGCTCATCTTCTCCCACGCAGATATGGGGAGCCGTATTCGCCGACCCGAGACCGCAAAAGAGTCGTCGCCGGCTTGATGCGTCGGTTTTGCCGGCGAGGTTATCTCCAGCCGAGGCGATTCGAGCATCACCCAAAATGTCTGGGCATAGGCCGGCAGTCGAATCGAGGTATGCGCTGAGGCTGATGTGCTCTCTTGGGTCTTGCTAATGCTGCGTCTTGGCAAGATGATGACACTTATCGCAACATCCTCGGAACCCGACAAGCTGGTCCGTTAGTCGGCTTGCGAGACGGTCGACATTTGGCTGCAGCGACTCGTCGCCGCACTCCGAAGCAAAAGGTCGGCCTTCGTCCTCAGTAGCAAACTCACTAGTGGGTAGAGCCGCTACTTCATTGCCATCATCCTGCTCAACCTCGACGGGCGATACGACTAAATCCCCGGGTAATGCATTGGCCTCGATGATCGTCGGCCGGGCTTTGTCTCCATCCATTGGTGATTTCGATGCCAGCCTGCGATGGCAGATTCTCGTCGTTGTTCTGGGGTAGCGGGGGTAAGACGGACGGGAGGGATGGACTACACAGCGTGATAAAGCGTTCGTCCCATTGTGCGGAAACATCTTGCTGTCGTTTCGCACGCTTACGCTTCACATCCGCATCGGCTTTTTCTTGGGCCGTGGCATATTTGCGAGGGCGGCCGCGTCCTCGCGGTTTCGCCTTTGGCTCGAGTGCCTCGTTCATCGCTGAAGGAGTTGATGGATGGCACCTTCACGCCTTTGCTACATGCGGACCTTCTCTCACGATAGCACGGAGCAATTTGACAAAAACAACTTCAATCTCCTGATGACTGGGATCCACAGGTGCGGCCCGCGACTAGCGGCGGGAACGTCCACGCTAGCCTACAATAGGTTAAGTTTTGACCGCGAAAATCGAAAATGGCTTAGTTTTGACCGCGAAAATCCCATTGGCCGACAATCACAGGAGTTCACGATGTCGAGGAGGAGATCGAGGATTTTGAAGGTTCGCTACACAACAATACGTTTGTATCAGAGGCTCTAAAAATTCACAATGGCTATGGAGACTTCAAAAAATGGTTTGGTTACAGTATCGAAGCTATTGAGCCTGGTTTCGCTCTTATGTCTAGTCACGATTCTGGTAATGGCGAAATGAGGTATTTGTTGGTCCTACGACGCAGACTGTTAATTCTGCAATGCAACTGTTGGCTCGCCATGAGGTCTCTAAAGGTACTAGCTTTTCACATGCTACATTAACACGCGTCGAATCTCTCTCCCGCAAGTCATTAGCAGCTAATTACCTAGTGTGGTTCGATTATCTGTTACATAACGCACTCAGGCTCGCACGCAGACTTACGATTAAAACTTTAATACAGCCTTATTCTTCTACTTGGAAAATTTTGCAAGATGAAACCGTGTAACAGTGCATTCTCCGCTTCGAGTGGTTGCTAATTTAACGAGTATGCATGTTGGCTGCAGCTGGGGCTCTGCACGGTTTGCGTCATCCAGAGTTTCTGCCAGCTCCCTCTTTAACCGCTAGATCCCGCTTCGCTACGAAACAGATATCCTCCTTCCGCAGTAGGAAATCCTTGCCGGAGACATTTGCCCAGCCGCTGCCAAGAATTCACATCTGATTGGTTTAACAGGCCTTACCGCTCGCTCCGCGCGAGTTTCTTACAGGGAGCCCTGCACAACCAGCCAACGCAACGGCCTCCAATCTTGTTGGCAGTGCCTTTTGGGCTGCATCTAATGGGGTTCAGTCCCGGTGCCAACTTGTGCCGATTTCTCGTTCGCAGACGCTCGCATCACATAAAGTGTTCTAGCGTCTCCGGAGCCGACACTGCGAAGGCGGAGATTGCTAAAGAAGCTCACCACAATTTTGTACTTCGTTACAATAGAGCTTCTTAGCGTCAATTCTTTACAGGCCAGTCTGCCTTATATGTATAGACAAAATGTCTAAGAGAAACAACGCTGGTCACGGTGTGCCACCAAAGGCGTTGAACCATTCGAACAGCCGGTCTTACGGCCGTGTTGATACCAATGCTGAGGAAGGCTGGAACACGGCGAGTGATCCCGCAGAGAAAAAGCGTATACAAAACCGAGTCGCGCAAAGAAATCATCGTGAGTACCTACAGCCGCGGGCAATATTGTACTACTGGCTGACTCTATAGGTCTTCGTACTAAGGCACATATAGAGGAGCTGCAAAAACAGCTTCGTGAACATGAGGCTAGGGCATCGGAGCGGAATGAACAAATTGAGAAGCTTCAAAACGATGCAAAATTAACATCGAATCGCGAAAACTTTTTTATGACTCGAATACATTCAGACAGTTTACACTCAGTCGACCGAGAAATACCTGACGGTGTTCGAATTGAGGACCGACCGCCAAGCGAACTTGACGACGCGCATAATCGTTTGAACGAGACAGTATTTGTTTCGTCCAAGGATGTGTTATCCGGTCATACTTTCCCAAGTCTAGACACTTATTTCCGCATTTAGCTGACATCTCAGGTAGCTCCAAGAGCAGATGAACAAGTTGAGCCATTCTTTGCGACAGAAGAAATTGGAGAAATAAGTTTTCATGACTCAAATAACCTCTGGGGACTTGAAGTCGGAGATGCCACGGCGACTGCAGGATCAGAAACAACGCCAGGTAGCTACATCAACGCAGCGCATGTCGCGCTACAGGATTGCCAGCCGGAGCAGGCTATCAGTCCTTCCGCTCCATTACCAGAACAAATGGTACTAGATGAGCGTGTCCAGTATATCATGAAGCAGATCGAGTCTGCTGGGTTCAGTGATTTTGATGCATTAGTGGTGGCCTACTATTGCGAGCCATTCCGCGAGCCTTCGCCGCTGGCTTATGAGCAGCAGCTCAGTCGTTCAAGGCGACTGCAAGGAGTCCTTGCGGAAATTTCTAAGACAGCAGAACAGTGGCCTCGTAAGGAACAGCGCGGGTTTTATGAGGAAACAATGAGGACAGCAGAAAGTATGCTGATCTTAGAGAGCAATACCGCACGTAGCACTCTCGAGGCCAGTCTCGCTCCCCATATCAGCGCAACACTCCCCTCGACGAGAAGACCTTGCCTCACGACACCTGATCTACACGGATTAAAGAACGTGATTCGAAAAGAGGTAAGTTTGCGCACAACTAATTCCATTTAAGTCGCTGATTCGCCTATAGCAACCGCACTTGTGGGGGCTCACAATGGCGCTTATAGCCAACGCCCAGGGCGTCTGGCGGCATGACCGCTCGAATGCCGCTCTCGCTGCTATCATGCTTATGCAGTTCTCCGGACGTCTGGATTCTGGCACGCTCGTTCAATTGGTTCAAGCTTGTTGATTTCTTGTGACTCTCACAGAGGTTGAATGTTAACAGGCGCGGTTTAAGGTCGAGCCTGATGATGCTGCGTTCAAAAAACCCCCACTTGTGACGGGGATGAATACATGAACCTTAATATTTCTTTAGGCAGTAAAAGAAACAGAACATTATCTACGTGTAGCTCGAAATATTCATTTGCTCATGATTGAGGCTTATGTTTACAAAATGAAATGTGCAAAAACAAGCCTCTATCAATTTCTAAGATAGTAGTAGCCAGTTCTAAGTTGTATTATTAATAAATTTGACGTCTCCGTAAACGAAAAATTGGAAGAAAATTGCCATATTAAGAAGCAATGTGCCTAGGCCATCCACTAGCCACGGAAGATTCACCAGTATATGCCTACCATAGATCTTGCCCCCGTTACAGGACTGGCAGCGGTTTGGAGCAACGCTGATTGGGTTAAATGCGATAATAGAGAAGATAAACATGAAATTGCCCAAGCAAGCGAAGAGAAAAAACAGCATGGAAAGTCCCTCTACAGATTTGCGACGCCAGTTCAAAAGTAATTGAGGGAAGCGTGAACCAAAATAAAACACAGCGCAAAGCCAACCGAATGTTTGACCCCAAATGTCAAAGTCAGGAATCTCCAGAGCTGGAGTTTGTCGGCTACTACTAGTGGAGTAATTGACAAAGGACCAGCCAATCACGCCTGTAACACAAACCAAGAAAATGGCTAGTATATTTCTTAGATGCATCCTCATGCCGGTATATATAGCAGGGGTTGTAGGCTCTTCGGACTCAAGAGGGAAAGCTGAAGGTTGGGAGTAAGTTTCGTCATCGTTTCGAATTCGCCTCTCATCAGCTGCTTGTTCATCTAGTAGTGTTGTTCTCTCGTTCGTTCCTCCTGTTTGCATTGGCTTCGGAGTGGGAGGTAAGGATTTCTCCTTCCATGTGAAGCCCTTGTAGTAGAGGCATTGAGCCAACAGCACTACATCAGCCACGGTGAAGTATATGGCAAGAATGATCATAGTCGGAAGGACGCCCTGGAGTATGGCCCCCACGATATTGAAGATATCGCCTAACAACCATACCACAAGGAATTGTAGTGATAGACCATCAGACGAGCCTCGACGGAAATTCTCGAGAATTTGTGGGCTGAATACTATAACCCACGCTACGATGGAGATGGTACTGCTCGACAAAAGATGATCAGCCTAGGTAAGGAGTAGACTATTGTGCGATTGATAGCATATGCACAGTCTTAGAACGCTGATGGATTCACCTACCCGCAAATGCCTGAAAAGTCTTCAACACTTAGATTCAGTGACAGCGTGAAAGCTACCATCTTGATAGCAAAGTGCACCAACGTGGGAGCGCCGATGATAAGTGAGCCTGCGAGTTAGTGGCAGACAAAGAGATATGTAAGGTCGATACTGAGGCAAAACAGGTCCGCATTCGTACCAGGTAAGGCAAATCAGTGCCAATGAAAGCCCGGTTTCTCTTTAGGAAAAAATAACGAAAACAAGCAGGCTCCCAAAATCTTATTCCTAACGCGGACTCCTATAACGCAAGACTATGAGATGGAAATTAGTCAGGGCCCTGCCAAGCAAGATAAACGTAGAGATGACGCAGCGTTACGATAAAGTGACCCCATAAGGTTTGAGGACATTTGGATTGTAAACAGCCTCGGCACCGATGACTATATCCAGTCATCTCCGCCGATGCATGTGGATGTTTGACTGTATTCGAAGCTCTGTAGTCAGACCCCTGACTAAATTAGTGGTGGGGGGTGGGGAGACGGCGAAGAGGTTAGGGTTCCTGTAGCCTTCGGGCGGCTTTTTGCCAATCGCTTCGGCCGTTTAACGAGCCTCTCTGGGGGGAGTGCTTGTCCTATACAATCTAGTCACTACACGGCGCCACCAACAGAAGTAGCGCGAATGGCTTCAATTTGAAAAAGACGTTGGGGGAAACCCAGCATCTTTAAACACCTTTAACCGTTGCTTTTGAAGAGTTCTCCTCCGGCCTAGAAATCGCACAGCCCCATCATCCAGTTAGCTAGTAGAGGTTTCTTTCAAAGTTTAGGCTAGTCTATCTGCATGTTTGCAACCCTGAGCCCGCACAGTGTCTTTTTTTATTGTTGTTTGTGATGAGGCTGCGTCACATTACACCCGCATCGACAGACCGACACATGCCTTCCCCCCTCTTCTAACTGCTTCTTCTTCCTCCTCGTGTCATATCTATACTCCCTCTATCGTCCCTCCATCAGCCCAGCAAGATCCGCGCCATGCCGTTCAAGCTCTTCCCCTTGATCCGGGGAGAACCCGGCCCTCCGCCCGACGGCGGCGTCCAGGCCTGGCTCCAGATCCTCGCCAGCCACCTCATCAACGCCTTTTCGTGGGGGTACTCGGCGTCGTTTGGCGTCTACCAGCTTCACTACACCACGGCGCTGTCGCTGCCCGAGTCGCAGGTCGCCTGGATCGGGTCCGTTCAGGTCTTCCTCACCTTCTTCCTCGGCACCTTCGCCGGCCGCGCCGCCGACGCTGGCCTCGCCTGGTACGCGGCCCTCCTGGGCTGCCTGCTCATCGTCCTCGGCACCTTTACCACGAGCTTGGCCACCGAGTACTGGCAGATATTCCTCGCCCAGGGCCTCTGCATCGGCCTCGGCATGGGCGCCTGCTACGTGCCCTCCATGGCCGTCGTCGGCTCCTACTGGCAGCAGCACAGGGCCTTTGCCATTGGCCTAGCCGCCTCAGGGAGCGGCACGGGCAGCATCCTCTTCACCCTCGTCATCCAGCATCTCCAGCCGACTATTGGCTTCGCGAGCGCGGTCCGCGTCCAGGGCTATATTTCCCTGGCCTTTGCAGTCATCGTTGTCGTCGTCTTTCACCCGCGTCTTCCGCCGCGCAAGGCCGGACCAATCGTCGAGTGGAAGGCCTTTACCGAGCCCACCTACGTCCTCTTTACCATCGGCGTCGTCCTCATCTTCGCCGCCGTCTACTTTTGCTTCTTCTTCATAAACACATATGCCACCCTACGCATAGGCCTCTCCCCGGAGGCAGCTGCTAATCTTCTCGTTATTATTAGCGCTATCGGCATCCCGGTGCGGCCCCTGCTTGGATACCTTGCCGATAGATACTTTGGTTCGCTACTCACGTTGATTGTGTCGACTATCTTCCTCGCTATAATGCTATTCATCTGGATTGCCGTGCGCACCGAGGGCGGTCTTTATGTATATTCTGCCTTTTACGGAGTTGCCACCGGCGCAGTGCAAGGAAGTCAGTATATACACCTTTCCTTGACCTCTACCTTTTTGCCTTCGTCCTATTGTCCTATTGTCCTATTGTCCTATTACTACTGCCTGATTACCTCTCATGGGCGACCACTGCCCATCGTACCTCGAGCATTGGCTAACTACGCATGCATCCAACAGTGTTTGTAAGCGGACTCGCGTCATTGACGGTCGACTTGAGGAAGCTAGGTGTTCGCTTCGGCATGGTGGACAGCCTGATAGCATTTGCGTCCTT
The DNA here is from genome assembly GCA_024340005.1 of Tolypocladium tropicale. Classification (NCBI taxonomy): domain Eukaryota; kingdom Fungi; phylum Ascomycota; class Sordariomycetes; order Hypocreales; family Ophiocordycipitaceae; genus Tolypocladium; species Tolypocladium tropicale. The sequence goes on along the minus strand of JALHBU010000140.1, from coordinate 8,910 downwards.
GACAGGACCGCCGCTGGCGGGTGCTCTCATCCAAATCGACAATGGAGGCTATCTCAAGGCGCAAATATGGGCGGGCGTGGTGACCATGTGCGCCAGTCTCTTCATCTGTGGCGCCAAATGGACTCAAGTCAAGTCCGACGCCTCTCGACCGAGAGCCAGGGAGAGAGAGGCAACATCTAACAGCTTGGAGGCTGTCCAGGTGGAAGGATGACGGAAACGACGACGCCGGACCTCGTTGTCTCTGCTTGAGTCGCAGGGACAAGTTGAAACAGTCAAATGCAAAGTTACTGTTGTGGTCAGTGTGCTACAGCACACAGACCAGACGCTTGGTGCCGTAGGCCAGTGACCTCGGGGTACCTTTCCTATGTCACGAATAAGTATACTGCCTTTTACCATAGTAAAGTAGCCTTAGTCAGATTGGGGGGTGGATTGAACTTGTCAATGGCCAATCGCTAAGTTACTTTCGGCGCAACACCACCATGTGAGCCCACGTGTTTGACCCAATACGATAAGGCTCTTTCTCCATCGCTACGATTGTAATCAGCCCTTCGCTAGCCAGCCTCTCAATCTCGGCACGATATCCATCACTGTCGAAGACGGCGTCTGTAATGGTCGCAACCACCACGCCGCCCGGCCTCGCAAGACGCACGAGCTCCTTGATCGCCGGGTCGGGGCCGACGTGCCCTGCCGTAAACGTGCCGCAGCGAGTGATTACGTCGTAAGACGCGTCCGGCTTGTCGATTTGCTCGCTCATGTCGGCGACGGACAGGTCGCGGTAGGCGCCCGTCTTGCGGGCCGCTCCCAGCATGCCCGGGGACAGGTCGATGCCGTCAATGGTCCGGGCCCCCAGCTGCGCCATGGCGACGCCGACGAGACCCGTGCCGCAGCCGGCGTCCAGGATGCTCCCGGCCATGTTGCCGCCCTCGGTCTGGGCGCGGAGCGCGGTCGCGCGCGGCGCCACGTACTCGACGTTGCGCTGGACGACGTCGACGTCGTACGAGTCGGCCCAGGTGTCGTAGATGCTGGCCAGCTCCGTCGGCGTCGATACTGAGTAGAGCGAGGTCAGGTACTTGGCCGTGTTGCTCTGCTTGAAGTCGGTCATTTTCTTCTCAGCGTCTAGCCGAGCAGCTGGGACTTGTTGATACTGCATAGCTTTTGTTTTACAAGTGAGGGTGTGATGCTCGAAGAAATCAGTGCTTTGCAAAGGTCAATGTCTTTCAAGATGCCAATGTGTTGCTTTTGACGTAATCTGTGTTCGGATGCTTAGTAATAAACACTTTATTCCCTTGTCTCGAATATAGTCAGAATCCCCGTGTAATTTAGTCATATGTGTCTGAAAAGCTGACCATCTAGATGTAGTCACCGCCGCCCGCATTACTTGTGGCGTCGTTTTATCGTATCGTCATGCCGTGGCTTACCGACTCTGCGTGCAGATCTTTTAAATATTGGAATCTCTATTCTTAGACTATTTCTTCCCAAGCCTTGGCTAAAGACGGCAGATGTGAGTCAAAGTGTAAAATAGAACGGACGCTGTCAACATTGACTACGAGACGGATAGCTGCGCAGCCTGCCACCAAGTTTATGATAAGGTCCGCCTTGCTAACAGCGCCTGTCAAACTAGTAGGAAATACAAACTCGGCTCGCACTACGATGCATATACGATTCCTGCTAGAGATACTCCCAGCCAGTGCCAGAATCGGCATCCACCTCGTCAATGATGCCCGCCTGCGGCTGCCCATCTTTTCCTCTGCTCTTGGGATCCAGGCGATCTATCTTGAACTCGTCCAGCGCATATTCGGAGTGTCCATTCAGCACCATGTCCTTGAGCGCCCGCCCGATCAGCGGCACAAACTTCATGGCCCAGCCGGCGGTGAAGACTGCCACGCTGTCCTTTGCGCCGCCCTGGAGGTGCTGTTCCGGGATATAGTCGAGTACGAACATGTTGTCTGGCTCACGATGTCAGATCTTCACTGTTCTGAAGAGAGAGAGTGTACGGACCGAACGTGTTGGTCTGCAGACACGACAAGGTGTACGCAGGCGTCGTGTAGTCTACACCCACCAGGTGCTCTTTGATGAATTGCTGCGTATCGTGTATGTCCTCGGGGTTCACGACGCTGCCGCACCGCAGATTGGGGTCTGTAATCTGTCTTGTTGCCGCATCCACCGCGATTCGACAGACGTTGGGAGGACCCCATTCGACAGTGGGAAACCCGTAGAACAGCCGTGACCTGCCGTGCTTGTCGTTGGCGAACTGGAACCACATGCCTTGGGTGACGATTAGCAACTTCGCATTTCATACTCATACCATTACATACTTGGGAAAAGCGTTCCGCTTGGGCCGGGATTGACCGAATAGTACGACGCCACCATCTCCCAGATGTTGAGCTTCAGCTTGAACTTGAAGCTGGGCTGCACGACGTGATTTGTATATGCGCCTGCCGCTATGATGATCTTTCGGGCCCTGAACAAGACAGCCTCGTCGCCTTTTACACGGGCTTCAACCTTCCACGTGTCCTCGCCGTTCTCTTTAACGGGAACGAGCTTCTTGACTTCAGTGAATTGCTGGGTGTGGGCGCCGTAGTCCTTAGCCAGACGGGCCAGAGTGCGAACCAGGAGCGGGACGTTGATGACGCCGTTATCTGGGGCAAAGATGCCTTCCCACGCTTCTGGGAGCTTCTTGAACGGGTACTCGCTCTCCATTTCTTGCTTCGTCACTAGTGTCGTATAAGTTCAGAAGAATTGGACATTCCAAATAAGACACGTACTCCTGCGGAACGGCATGCCCAGCTTCTCCAGATTCGCTATAGGTCCCATGAGTGTTCCTAAAAATATTTAGTTTCTTTTCATAAGTATGTAGAAAGAATTGAATCATCATGAGAAACCTTCTGGGGTGTCTGCTCCCATCGTAGTGTCTCCAAAATTCAGCAGCCCCGACATTACGCGCAGAGATGTGCCCGCGTCCATTTCAAGCTCGTTCCAAATGCCCATGGACTTGCAGGCAAGCTCCGCCATGAATGACTCAGTATACCTGCATGTCTTGTTACAGCGAAAGCCCGTACCGTGATGCTTTTGACTTACATGGTGCGATACATCCTGGCCAGGTCATTGGAGCTTCCGCTCGCGTTGAACAAACAGCTCTGCTCCAGTACCAGCGTGGATTTGCCTGCCTTGGCCACCTCATACGCAGCAGCGAGCCCGATCGCGCCGCCGCCTACTACGATGGCGTCGTAAACGTGAGAAGGCATGATTCTGACATGCAGCTCGGTCAATCTCTCAAGGTTCGCTCGATTGAATACTTGATTACTGGAACAAGTTCTGACCTACATTGAATATATATACCGGTACATACATACAGTGTACGTATCAGCTAGATATTAATAGGGCCCCGAGCTTGGATGGATCGCGTCCTGTGCCATGGCTGACATGAGCTCGCCAAGTGTGTGACTAAGAAGCCTGCCACTGATGTGGACACGAATACAAATTTTATTTCGGCAGGGGAGTATCTAGGGGACCAAGACAGAAAGCTATTTACATTTTTATGAATTGAGTATGAAACACCCCATCCCTTTTGCTTTGTCTTTCACTCACTAGTTTACTCTCACCTTATTCTCAAATAGGTATTCTTATAGCGGATCCTCCAAAATATTCAGCATCCCACTCTTAGCAGCTAAAACATAGTCTACTCATCTTAAGAAATGTATTCGAGATCCCTGAGCTTGGATTTATTTGTTGACAAGTCTGGCCATATACCCTTCCCGTCCCTCCCCAAGCTCGCCGACTTTGACACGCTTCATATCAAGGCCTTCCAATCGCGGTCGACGCATAAATTACACTCCCGCAAACCCTTTCCTTACTATGGAGGCATCTATTTGAGCTCACTGTATTGGTGAAATTCGCCGTTGTCTGGTAACGTCTCTTGGTGCCCTTGTCCTCCATGTCCTCGGGACACCATGTGTCTCGGAGTGTCCATGGGCGCCGTTTGCCGCTCTTTCAGCGACGACAATGCGCTGCATCTGAGGTATCTTTTGCTGCAGTGTTTACATCTCTTCTCGCTACACCGTTGCTCAACGTTTTATCTTGTAAAATGCCGTCAATACAATTCAAAATGATGGACCAAGAGCTGGCCACGACTTCACAGAAACTAGGTTCTGATGATTAGTCTCGGCAGCAATGACTACATCCACAAAGTATTCTCTACTGACTCAGGTGGATATTAAGCTTTCTTATATCTAATTTAAAACCATCGCGTCAGGTCCAATCACATCTTACGTCGGGATTTAAAGTCAGGTAACTCCGGAGCCCAGCCTTACTGCTCAGTCATGACGGGGTTTTTGTTTGATTGCATTATGTCCCATGACTAATTAGCTCGCATTTCGTATGCGATAAGAACTTGCATATTCGAACGCTAGATGAATAAACTCGTTCAGTGTTTTGTATATTCATCGTTACGTGATTGGAATATCTCTCCATTCCCGCTTCTTCTGTCTCTTTAAGAGGTCAAGTCACAGCCTTTTCACTGCTACAAACATGGGAACGACAAGTACAGGCACGGGTGAATATAACTTTCGCTCAAAATGGGCGTCACGGCTTGTTAGAGAGAACATCTTCCATACGATGACTAATCTGGCGAAAGGGACCAGCCACAATTCACGAAAGCAGAATTACTTGCCAGCGACTTCACGACCCAAATATCTTTCCTTCTCGGCTCCTCATCTAGGCGACCTTCTTTACACAGCTCCTGCAGGTCCACTGGATCTCCCCAAAGATGTTGTGCAGGAATACGAGAGGGTTTCTGGTACGAGTTCTGATGACTTGACTTTTAGGCACAGAGTGTGCATCGTCGGTGCCGGTATTGCTGGCCTATTCATTGCCATGATTCTGGACAGCCTGGAGATTCCCGGCCTGGAGTACGATATCCTTGAAGCCTCAGACCGAACTGGAGGACGGATTTTTACACACTACTTTTCCAATGTCCCGCACGACTATTACGATGTCGGCGCCATGCGATTTCCTGACATTGACATAATGAGGTCAACGTTCAAGCTTTTCAAGCAGCTGAAGCTTCCCCTGATTCCTTATTATTTTAGCCAAGAGAGCGGCTCTGTTCAATGCCCGACCATGTATAACGATATAACACACATTGATGGCGAGCCCCGTGGGCCTGATCCCTTTCGTGTTGGTGAGGCAAACGGAGGCTCAGTGCCTGACAAGAATGTCGATGACGTGAACAAGCTGCTCGACGGTGCCTATGAGCCATTTAGAAAGGCAATGGCTAAGGACTTCGAAGAAGGATTCAAACTCTTGATGCGATACGATAGCTACACCACTCGCGAGTTCCTCAAAAATTCACCCCCTGTCAAGAAAGGAGTGATGCCCCCCAAATATCTAGACTTCTTCAGTATCCAGTGGCTGGAGACCAACAATACGGGAAGTGGCCTCTTTGATCAGGCGTTTTCGGAGTCGGTCATGGACTCTTTTGACTTCGCCGGGCCTAGAGAAGAGACCATAAAGTGGTACTGCATTGACGGGGGCTCGTCACTCTTGACCCAGGCCATGGAGAAGACTATCAAGCAACCCGTCCAGCACGGAAAACGGGTGCGAAAATACAACAAAAACTCAAAATCCAACGAAATCACAGTTTCGGTTGCTGGAGAACCAGAGGGAAGTCGTCAGGGCTATACCACCGTCTTCAACACAACTAGCCTTCCGTGTCTGCAACGAATAGATCTGACTGGCCTCGACCTTCACCCTAGTCAAAAGTGCGCAATCAGAAGCTTAGACTACGATGACAGTGCAAAAGTCGCCATGAAGTTTTCATATCCATGGTGGATAACGAGGTGCGGCATCACATGTGGCGGCGAGGCTTCTACGGATACACCTCTCCGCACGTGCGTGTATCCGTCTTACAACATCCGCGATCCGCAAGACCAGCCGGCTACGCTTATTTGCAGCTACACGTGGGCTCGGGATGCGACACGTATCGGCAACCTGATTGCGTCGCAGGACAACGAACTCCGCGACCTGATACTAGACAACTTGGCGCGGGTGCACTTGAAGAACTTCCAACAACAGAAACCCGTTTCTTACCATGGACTGACTACTCTTGACGAGGCTCGCCAGATTATCAGCGACGCCTACATATCGCACCACGCCTGGAGCTGGTCGCACGACCCTTTCACCTCGGGCGCCTTTGCGCTATTCGGCCCCGGCAAATTCTCCAATCTGTACCCCTACCTCGCGCGTCCGGCGGCCGATAGCCGCTTCCACATCTGCGGCGAGGCGAGCAGCGTGCACCATGGGTGGATCGGCGGCAGCCTGGACAGCGCGCTGACGAGCGTGCACAAGTTCCTGAAGCGGTTCGACCTGTGGGAGAAGCAGCTGAAGCTCAAGGAGCTGTGGGACATGCCTCCGGGGGTAGAAGACGGCGTCGATGGCACGCTGCATCTGCAGGTTGCGCTGGGCATGATTCCGACGAGCGAATTAGTTGGGCAAAATACAGGCAGACCTGCACAGAACGACAATGAGGCTATGCGGGGTTGCATCGTTTCATAGCAGGTATCAATATATGATACACGGTACACGCGACGTGGATGATGATTGTAGAGTTAGTCGCAGCTTGTCGTACTTCACATGCGCATTCATACGTCTGCGCCCTGGGACTCGCTCATCTGTATAAATAACCGCTTCGGTGCCCGCACCATGAGCATCATCGTCAACTTTCATAGACACCGGCATGAGCCTGGCCTGGATACGAAAGTCGTAGTCACATCAGCTGCTGGCGGCAGGAAGAAGCTTCACAGACTGGTGGCAAGGTACAGTGCGAGGTTTTGCCCTGCTTACAGCCCTGCTGACTCCGAATCCCTCCCAGCCTCAAGCACCTTGTTTTGACACTGTCGTAAAGCAAGCACGCCTAACTCTTCCAAAATGCCTTGTATCTGATGCATCCGACGAGACCGTCATGGTAAGAGACTTTGCCGTCACCCTACGCGACTTCCACAACCTTTGTAGAATGGATTAGTGGGCCAGGTTAGTTTGCTACAGTACATGTACGCGCCGCTACCCTGGACGGCTCATCAAGTCTGGGACCGTTCTCGATCAAGCTCCAAAATTGCTCCCATGAAGCCTGCCACAGACGCACGCTTGTTTAGTCATACGGTACCCTGCCGAGTCATACAAGTCATCAACTTACATGTAGTCAGGTAGGGTAGGTAGTCTCTCCGAGCCTGACTCACCGCTTGAAACCGATTTTGCTCCAGTCTACAGCTTTACCAAGGAGATTAGCGTTTTCTGACGTCATTCCGTCACTTGGGGTTTTGGGTGATGCGTCTCCAGACGATTACAGCGCTCGGATGATAAAGTGGCATGAACGAGAACCGTGCGTCATAAAATATCACCCCTTCAATTTTATTAACCCTGCCGTATATTGTACACAGACGCTCTTGAACGCGCGCCATGACTTTTACCGTGCTATCAGACGACAACGTGAAGCAATTGCTGAGCGAACTCAGCCCAAGTGATACCCGCCAACTCATCACAGCCTTGCAGGGGGGTCTCGTCGCCTACTCGTGCCAGGATGAGCAGCAGTATCAGCCGGAACGTTCAGTTATATCTCGCCCCAGCGGCCGAAGGAGCTTGTTTATGCCGGCCACGACGCCGCAGGCAATCGGTGTCAAAATGGTGGGCATTGCTCCTCCTTCCGGGCCTACCAGCGCTGCTTTGGAGGCAGCACCACTGTCGCCACCGGCGCTGCGCAGCGTCCTTACCCTGTGCAATGCTGCGGGGGAAGCCGTCGGCATACTCAACGCCGCGGAGCTCACGTCTTTCCGCACCGCCCTGGGGTCTACGCTCCTATACCAGTCTCGCAAGGTGACGGCCAACGTTGTGGTCTTTGGCTCGGGGAAGCAGGCGCAGTGGCACATTCGCTTGGCTGTGATGTTGCGCGCCAAGGATATTCGCAAGATTGTCATTGTCAATCGAAGCCGTGAGAGAGCGCAAGCACTAATTGCCAACCTAGTCAAAGACTCAAATCTGTCCTGGCCGTCACACATCAAGTTGTACCAGTTTGAGGAGCGCAACGAAAGCCTCGAAGACTTGGTCGCGGATGCGGATGTCATCTTCTGCACCACTCCGGCCACTGAGCCACTTTTCCGTGCGAATTTCCTTACTTCAGCAAGTGCTCAAAGGAAGACACGATACATTGCCGCGATCGGTTCATACCGGCTAAACATGGCAGAGATTGATCCGGAGCTCATCAAGATAATGGTAGACCCTTCCGGAATATTCTCGCAGCATGTGTGGGAGGGGCACATTGTTGTTGACACTCGCGAGGGGTGTCTGCAAGAGGCCGGAGAGCTGGTCAGCGCAGGTATAGACCCGGGTAAGATGCTCGAGGTCGGGCGAGTTTTGGGATCTCAAGTCATTCCTTCCGCGCAGACTGAATGGCTCGAAGAAGGCTTCGTCCTGTATAAAAGCGTCGGAGTAGGTGTTATGGACATGGCGGTAGGGCACCAGCTTCTACAGCTTGCCAAAGCCAAGGGTATTGGAACGACCTTAGCAACTTTCTAGAGGGTGGACTATAGTGCCATGTCCCCAGACCCTACCTAGTACGTGCAAAAGGAAACACAGCCAACAGGGCAATATATACAGGCATACACTAGAAGCTCAAATCATTAAACTAAAATAATAAACCCATCAAAACCCTTGCTGGAGTTGGTCAATCCTATATCTGTATCTATGTATAACTCATAGAGTGACATGGCCTATCGTAGCATCGTAGGGCTAGTAGGGTGAGGGTTAGGGTTTCTATTGCTATCTAGTAGTTCTACTAAGCCTTTATACTAATCTATCTTATTTAAGCTAATAGAAAGAGAAAGGGAAAGAAGAGAGAGACTAAAGAGAGAGATAGAAAAG
>JALHBU010000139.1:0-33867 GCA_024340005.1 Tolypocladium tropicale | reverse complement strand
AAGAGAAGGGGGGGGGGGGTCGCCCCGTTTCCAAGAAATGGACTCTGTGGGGAGGCCCGTCGCCGTCAGTAAAGAGTATCATCGTGGGGTAGATGATTTGGGTCCGGGGAAGCCGGTCGCAGCCCACTCTGGGTAGGTAGGAAGATTGACGAAGCGGATATCACAGCTATGTGGCGGCGGAGCTTGGGCTGTTTATGCGTCAGATTGAGTGACCGGAACTTCATAGGCGGCCTTGCCAAATGGCACGTCCGGTGGCATGTCATTGGCCGTCACGGACAGCCACGTAGCGCGTAGAACACGGAGCGAACGTTCCTGGAATACGAACGGCGACGCCAATGCGCACCTGATCTGCCGTGGGCTGAACGCATCTACTCGTGCCTGCCAATGACAGGGACGATCGGTTATCTGCGGGCCTCCTTGATTCACCAGGTTTCCCCGTGCACTCCTCCAGGCCATCCCACATCAGCCGCAGACTAGTCCCGGTGCGGGTTCGTTGGGGAAACCGTGTTTGTCTCAGCTGGTCTCATGGACTGGACCGTGTCGAACCAGACACGAAGCCATCAACGCCGCCTGCGGGGTGGCCGAAGGGGGGCGCTTGGTGGCAGAAGGAGGGCTTTGGTGGCACAAGGAGGGCTTGGTGGCACAAGGCGGGCTTGGTGGCACAAGGAGGGCTTGCCTTGTGGCCACAATGAGTCGCTCAGGTCGCGACCTTATCTTACCCCAGCTTTGATACCGGTAGGGGGCTCCATCTTGCTCCATCTTGCTCCATCTTGCTCCATCTTCCCCCGCAGAGATCCACAGCGCCTTATCTCAGCTCAGGCGTCTCGAGTAAGCAGCTGTGGCGTTGGCAACTATTGCGCGCTTGGGCTGTCGAATCAGGGCCTCATCATGTGTGGCCGCCACGGCGGCATGGCGCCGTTTGTGCAGATTCCGAGGCCTTCGCATTATCCCCCTTTGCGCCAAGCTCGATAAACAGGCCGAGGCTAGCGCAGCCTCGCGGCCCAAGACGGACTACGCTGGATGAGGTTATGACTCGCCGGCTCGCGATGTGTATCGCGACGGCTGGGCCGTTGGCGTTGACGATTGGCGTTCTCGTTGGGGCCTAGAACGGGAGCTAGTGGTTGCCCGACCCACATTAACATTCGAGAACATGTTCTCCAGGCCTCGACTAACCGCTTTGCGTGAATAGCCCGATAGTAGCTGCGCAAGCGTGGCGTCACATGCATGCCTGATGCGACACGGTGACTTGCCACTCGTCGCCAGCGTGCCTGGCATGCCCTGGATCGTGGCACCGGGTGCTCCGTGTGCGCTGCCATATCGCAACACGACGCGTTCGAGCCCCAGCACAGCTCCACCCCCTCTTCTTGCCCAGGCACTGTGGCGGGGCGCGCAATCGCGGGGTTTTGTGTTAGCGTCAAGGCACCTGAAGCTTGTCTAAGGCTTGCCTAGCGCCCTCGACTGATATGAGTGAAACCGATGTTGGATAAAGACGTCGCATGTCTCCCGTCTTCCTGTTTCTAGAAGGTCATCGATTGATCATTCCTCAACACTCTCTCCCACTTCTCCCACCTCAATTGGACGCCCGCAAACCACACAAGGCTCGTCCATCATGTCGCTGCATTCTCCCGCCAAGGATGCCGACATCCAGACCACGGTGAAGCCGCAAGGTCACGATGAGGAGGCAGGCACCGTCCTCCCCGAGGGAGGCCAGCTCAAGCGTGACCTGCGCAGCCGGCACATGCAGATGATTGCCATCGGCGGTGCTATCGGTGCTGGTCTCTTCGTCGGTTCTGGTGGTGCTCTCCACCAGGGTGGTCCTGCGTCTCTGGTCATTGGCTGTAAGCAGTACCTCTACGCTCGTTTTCGAGGCGATAACTGACCCAACATATCACAGATCTCATCATCGGTGTCATGTTGCTCATCACCAACATGGCTCTGGCTGAAATGGCCGTCCTGTATCCTGTCAACGGTGCCTTCTACACTTACATTCTCCGCTTTGTCGACCAATCTTGGGGCTTCGCCTGCGGTTGGCAATACGCTCTGTCCTGGCTCACCGTCCTTCCCTTTGAGTTGATCGCCGCATCAAAGACGATTCAGTTCTGGCGCACTGATATCCACATGGTTCGTCTCTCCTGCTATCCGCCTTGGCAGCCGTCTTGGCTCCTCACTGCCCCCACAACAAGATCTGAGATCTAACATACCATCAACAGGCCGTGTGGGTCACCGTGTTCTTTGTCGCTCTCACCATTGTGCAAATCTTCGGTGTCCGTGGCTATGGTGAAGGTGAGCACTGCCGTTCAACCCTCTCGAGAACCAGACGCTGATCAATCCTAGTCGAGTTTATTCTCTCCATCATCAAGATCTGCGCTTGCACGGGTTTCATCATCCTCGGCATCATCATAAACTGCGGTGGTGTCGGCGACCAGGGCTACCTTGGCGTGAAGTACTGGCACGACCCTGGTGCCTTTACCAACTTCAAGGGCTTCTGCGCCGTCTTTGTCGTTGCCGGTGAGTTCTTCCCATCCTGTTTGGATAATTTCCACTCTGGCTGACTTGAGATATAGCCTTCGCCTTCGGTGGTACTGAGATGGTTGGTCTCGCTGCTGCCGAGTCTGCTACCCCCCGCAAGTCTATTCCCGCCGCTTCCAAGCAGGTGTTCTGGCGTATTGCCCTCTTCTACGTCATCAACCTCTTCATCGTCGGCATCATTCTCCGAAGCGATGATACCCGTCTTCTGGGCTCGTCTGGTGCCAACACCAAGGCTTCGCCTTTCGTCCTGGCTATTCAGGATGCCGGCATCAAGGTCCTCCCGTCCATCTTCAACGCAGTCATCACCATCTCCGTCCTGTCAGTCGCCAACTCGTGCACTTTCGGTTCCACCCGAACGCTGCAGGCTATGGCCACTCGCGGCCATGCCCCCAAGTTCCTGAACTACATTGATGGCAAGGGCCGCCCCATCTGGTGCGTCGTCATCCAGCTTGCCTTTGGTCTCTTGGCCTATGTCGGCGAGTCTCCCAAGGGTGGTGAGATTTTCAACTGGCTGCTCGCCCTCTCCGGTCTTGCATTCCTCTTCGTGTGGGGCAGCATTTGCCTTGCCCACGCCCGTATGCGAGCTGGCATGAAGGCCCAGGGCATCGACATGGCACTTGTTCCCTACAAGTCTCCGTTCGGTGTTGTTGGCAGCTACATCGGCGTTGGTCTGAACGTTCTGGCTCTTGTCGCCACCTTCTACTCTTCCCTCTTTGCCTCTGATGGCTCCCCACCAAACGCTGAGGCCTTCTTCGAGTCCTTCCTCGCCGGCCCCGTCATTTTCGCCCTGTACCTTGGCTGGAAGGTTTACTCTCGTGACTGGAAGTTGTATGTCAAGGCCAGTGAGATGGATCTTCAGACCGGAATCAACTTGCTCGATGAGCCGGAGCCTGTGGAGGAGAAGACGTGGGCTAGTCTGCCCAAGCGCATTTTGCATGCGGTCATCTAGAGCACTGCATATGCATGGAAGCGAAGTCTGGGGGAATTGATCAGAATACCTTTTGCTTGACGCATTGTACATAACAATACCAAGATTTAATTTCTTGACATTACTTTATAAGCTGAATGCAGATGAACGTGTTATGTTCTGAACAGCCATGTGTTGGGGAACAGCTATCTATCATTGGAGTCCTTGAGGCTGCAACCCGGATGTGACACCCAGTAGTAGCTTCTCGCAGACAAAATAAAACTCCAAAAATCTAGGTTAACGTGTAGTTTTGAACCGGCGAAACCCATATAACGTAACGTTGCTGCCGGCGGTACTGACCTGCCAGTGGATTGGGAGCTACATGTACTCACTTAAGCTGGACACTCAGGTTCGACCCGAAGGTGCCTGCAGCTAACCGTGCTTGTATGACCGGTAGTGGTCCTATCGTGGCGAGGTCCAGAGAGGCGGTCCCTTGTAGATGAGGTCAAGCAGGCATGCATCCATTGTCACATGCCTCGCATATCAATGAAAATCCGGTACCCCCGTTATACCAAGACTTCATAAATCCCACTCAATGCTTCGCAGATAAGTCGTTTAGACAGTCACTGACGATTGCAGCCACCATTCCAGGAATACCCGGCACGGGCCGCTCACTCGCCCCGTGGCGTGGTGGCACCCTGGGTGGAGTGATACCCCCAACTACACCTGCTTTCAACTTGCCCAGCTAAACATTGAGATGACTGTTTCCTTGACCACGATGTGAAAGGGTCCATCGTGCAGAGACAAGATGATTGGAGCTGGCTTGTATCGACAAGTGGCATGTATTATTACACTTCCCCACAACCACCACAGCAGTCCACCTCAATACCGCCCTGGCGTCTATTTAAATGAGTCTAGCCAACCATCCAGCCATTATTAGCCCGAAGTCGAAGATATCAGCTATAACTTCATGCGTAGGTAGTTCCCTCGTAGTCAAAGGATCGCATAATGGCCAGCGCCACGGGCGCATACCCCATTATGGGATCGTGGCCTGCACGAAGCATCAGTAAGAGTGGGCTGCAGCTGGGCGTGCTTACTCACCTCCATATGGGAACAGCTCTTGTCGGATGATGATGTCCGGATCCGACTTCCATGTGGTCACGAATCCATCCTCGCCCTTGTGGGTGGTTCGGCTTTCCTTCAACTCCTCGAATTGGGCGTTGCCCAGCCTGCCTTTGGCCGTCTCGTTTGCTGCGGCACGGAAGAGCTTGTTGTCTTCTGTCCATGGAATGTCTCTGTCGTTTTTCGCGTGCACCATGCTGAGGCGCAGTCTCACTTGAGTGTGCCGAACAATGTTGGCCAGCCTGCTCGCCGAGTGCCACTTGTCCACTATGAAGCGATCCAGGAGTTTGACGAAAGACGGCCACGCGGCGAACGGGCCCAGGATCGGGATAAGCCCGCCGATACGATAGCCGCTCAGCAGCGAAGCCAAGTCGCCGAATCCAGCCACAAGGACTATGCCGGCGAACTCTACGCCCTTCAACGCATATCTCTCGGCTACGCCGCTGACGACGGCGGTTCCGAGACTGTGGCCGAGAAGGACAATACGGTTCGGGCTGATTCCAGCTACGTGGATTGCCCACTGGACGAGCGCGGAGGCGTCCTCAATCAGGCCATCTTCACTGGGAACGCCCGTGGAGTGGCCGAAGCCGCGATAATCGATGGCCACGACGTGGTAGGACGACGTGTCGGTGAGGGCATGGTAGGCGTCTGGACGGACTGCCTGCGCAATGTGGCCCGCATTCTAGCTGAGATTAGCTGAGATACCATCACAGGATGATCGTAAGTTGAGTCCAAACACACCCCGTGAACTGCACATTGTCAGCTTGACTGTTCAAACGCATCACGCAAGCACCACCATCCAGGTACTTACAAAAGAGAACCAGTCTCGCTTCGGGATCTTCCTTCAGCAGCCGGAAAGACTCAGTCTCTGTGAAGTCGCGGGACAGCCCCGGCGGTTGGCTCGCGAGCGAGACTTCGTTCTTCAGGTAGAGGGGCAGCGGCAAGATATGCCACGCGTAAACGCTCTCCCCGTCAGGCGTGCCCAAGGTGAAAGGTGTCACTTGGCTGGCTGTCCAGCCCTAGTCAGCGTTTGCCTCACCGACACGGATTTCGTCTGATAGCGCACTGGCAAATCCCCAATTCTCCGGGCGGTTGACGTCGGACCACGGGAGGGTGTTAAACTTGTGGGCGTACAAGGCGCTGTGGCCCCAGCGTGAGACACTTGAACGTAGACACGGTTCGTGCAACCTGGCCACTCACTGTCTTTGGAAGAAGGGCGTCACCAGCAGGCTGATAAAGACGGTGTAAAAGGCAAAGGGGGCGGCAGCGAGAGCGATGCCCGTCCACAGCGAGGGGCGCAGCGGCACAGCCATGGCTGCGGCTCGGTTGCGGTGCTCAAGCGCGTTACGCTGCACCAAGAATCACAATGGACACCGAAACGACTGCGCAAAAGCAAGCATGCGATGCGAAGAGACCTGCAGCAATTCCTCCGCAGGCGCATCTATCGTGCACGTAATAGAGCTGTGCATCCATCGCACGAGGCGGTTAGCGTCCCGCGCTTCGTGCGAAAAGTACCCGAACACCACCAGCGATTTGCGGAGCACGCGGGTCACTTCCAGCGCAGGGCCTGTTAGTAATGCGACCCTGTTGGTGAGGTGAGAGCAGCTGACTAGCAGCAGAGCCTCGACGAAACCTCACAGCAAGCCCCCCACCCTTCTCGACCGCAGCGCTCTCGCAGCAACTCGCACGAATACTCCGTCCAGGCCAGCATCCTTGGTGCCAGCTCGGACAGGCTTGCACGAGAGCCGTCTCCGCAGGGGCCCTTGACAAAACGCCTCCCCCCAGCGCCGCCGACGATACGAAGGCCATCCCATCAGCCAGCGAAGGCATCCGTGAGGAACACCGCGGCCAGCTTCTGCAGCGCCGGTTGGTTGCTTTTGCCGTCCTCTGGCATCCCATCCCGGCAATCCCCATCGGGTGCTCGACAAGAGCGGTGCCGTGCCTGTACGAAGTACTCCGCCTTGATCCTGCAGGCCAATCACGCGCCGCAGCTCGACGACGTCGACCTTGACCTCGACCTCGACCTGCCATCTCCCGCTTCCATCGTCGACCCGCCTCCTGCGCCTCGCTCGCTCACGGCCTGCACCTGCACGCCATTCACTCCCTCTGCGCGTCGACCGAGCGCATCACACGTGCGACAGGCTGCTTGCGCGTTTCGCATGGCGCCCCTATGATGTTCTGCCCGCATCTCGTCGCCGCCTGAACCGACCGAACGTCTCAG
Source organism: Tolypocladium tropicale (assembly GCA_024340005.1). Taxonomy (NCBI): domain Eukaryota; kingdom Fungi; phylum Ascomycota; class Sordariomycetes; order Hypocreales; family Ophiocordycipitaceae; genus Tolypocladium; species Tolypocladium tropicale. Next base: position 27,088 of record JALHBU010000139.1, on the reverse strand, counting down.
CCCACGGTGCCGCCGGCGTCCGTCGCGATGGAGAGAAAGAGGAAGCTCCCGGCCCGAGCCGCAGCTCGCGAGCAGGCTGCCAAGAGGCGAAACGTCACGTCCCGCGAGCAATCGTCGACTCCAGCCCCCGTTGAGCCTGTCCGCGAGCCTACGCCGCCTCCGCCGCCGCCGCCACCGTTGCCCACGTCGATCCAGGTCGGACAGTCGCTACCAACGGTAGAGACTGCGCAGCCGAGCGATTTGTCCGCCGAGGAATACCAGTCTATATCGGAGAGGTAAGCGTGCCATCCCGTGAGCGCCCCGTACTGCCCAGGACATCTCCGCTGACCCTTCCGGCCACAGCGGCGTCCTTGCCGAGTCTCTTTCCCGTTCGCGCCAGAAATGGATCAGCGAGGGCCTGTTCGAGAAGTACTGGACCAAGCCGTTCAAGCGCAAGGGCGTCCTGCACGAGGATCCCAAGAACCCGCCCAAGGATAGCATGACCAAGGTCGGCACCGTCACCATAACCATCGAGCCGCACATCTTCGAAGCCACCATGTTCGCTGTCAAGACGTCCAAGCTCCCTCCCCAGCAGCAGCCCCAAAAATCCGAGAAGCAACAGCAGCAAGCGCCGTCTCACCAACCAAACCCGCAATCACAGGCACCGGCCAAGCCGCAGCAGACGCAGCAGACGCAGACGCATACGCAGCCAGGAGCTGCCCGCCCTGTGCTGCAGTATGGCCCTCCCAACGGTTCCATGCCTCCTCCACCTACGCCACCGCCAACGGCCGTAGCCACGCCTGCGGCTGTCGCGAGTACTCCCAGACAGGTCGCCTCGCCTAGCCCTGCCACGAATACGTCACAGGCCTCGCAGTCACCTACACCGCAGCAACGACCTCCGACGCCAGCAGCCCAACCACAGAAAACAGCAGTCCCGGTGTCCCCGGTCATTGCAGGCTCGTCTGCTGCCAGCCCTGGCATCCCACCTCGGCCCTCTCCATCCCCTTCGCCTCAGTCTCAAGCGCCCATACCACAAGCGGCAGCAAACAGACCGCCATCAAACCCGCCTCCCAAGCAGGCTTTCGCACCTCCACCGGCGAATGCTCCTTCATCTCATCCCCCAGCCCGGCCGCCAGTGAGCGCCGCCCCAGCCTCGGCTCCCACAGCAGCTAGGCCACCAACACAGGTCGCGGGCGCTCCAGGCACTACCGCTCCAGGCTCAGCCCCGACAGCAGCTAGGCCGCCAGCGCAACCTGCGGGCGCTCCGGGCACTGCCGCGCCCAAGCCAGCTTGCAACGACCCCGTCATCGCGCTCCTAGCTCAGAAGGCGTGTGGAGACCCAGAGCTCCGCGAGCTGATGAAGAGGGTGGCTGCTGGGCAAGCCAAGGACGGAGAGTTGGCAAAGTTTCAGAAAATCATCGATCAACTGAACGCGGAATACAAGCAGAGAGGGGGCCAGCAAGGACCCTCCGCCGACAGGCTGCTCGTGGATGGGCGGACAGTCAAGTACTTTGCAGACGAGGTGCGAACGATTCTGGATATTGTCTTGGCCTCAAACCCGCACCAGAAATCCACCGAGTTGCGTCCGCCTCCCCGGAGCGACCCGCTGGTCGTCCTTCTTGTCAAGACGGCGCTGGAGGACCAAAGGACAAAGGACATGATCCGGCGGATTGCCGAAGGGCGACCTGGCTTTACCGACGCGCAAGACCTCAAGGAGATCCTCGACAGGCTGCATCGGGACGCAAAGACTGTTCCCAAAGGCCCTCCTCCCGTCCCTCAACAGCCCCCGGTGAAGCAGTCGGCGCCTAACGGGCTGCCCAACGGCCATGTCAAGGCGGCCACCTCTGGTGCCGTGCAGCATGCCAACCCGCAGGCCCTGCGCTCAAAGGGGCCTCCGCCTGTTTCTCGGCCAGACATTTCAGCCGTCGTGTTTGACCTCGGTACTGGAGACCGGTATCTCTTCCCCAAGTATAGCATCCTGGAGTTCCTGCCGACGCAATCTGGTCAGCAGGTGCTGGCATCGTTCATGATTGTCCGCAAAGGCAGCACCTCCGAATACGGAGGGGATCCAACCCTGGACTACTATCAGCCCCTCACAATTCGCCTCCAGACAACCAGTGGTCGCCATTTGGAGAACCTGGCCAGGGTTGTAGCGCCGCAAGACGAAGTACGAAGATACATGGACGACGTTATGGATAACATGACCCGAGCAGAGTACATTTTGCTAGCCATGCGACTGCCTCGATTCGAAAGGGAGAGCGATCAGGATGCGGTTGCCGTGATAGAGGAGGCGAAAACGAGCAGCTCCACCCCAAAGCCTGATGCAGAGCCGGAAGACAGCCAGACCTCGAAGCCTGGCGTCCTCTGGACCACAAGTGCTTCCAAACTGTTGGACGCACCTGAGGCAGTCAAGTTCCGAGATCCGGAGCAAGAGCGTCAGAGGAAGTACGAGCAGCTCATTCGATCTGTTGCGGCAAGAGATCGGGAGGCTATTTAGCAATTGCCACCGCGTGTATCGGAGCCCGGCGCAATGAGTTGTACTAGACACAATATTTGTTTCGAGATGTTGTCAGAATGGAAGCTGGATGGACGGAATGGAATTTTTTTGGACGTCGTAAACGGCAATTGGGAGTATGGGGTCTTCCAAGGAGGCCCCAGGAAATGGCGAATGCGGAGGATTACGTTGAATTTTTTCATGAGCGGTTGGCTTCAATACCACATCATATACCGAGTCACGATGCGGTGATGCTTCATTATCAATTGAGGTTCATGATTTATCCGACCAAGTTACTCAATAGATTAATTCCTAGACTGCGCCTAAAAGCAATCCATCTTTGTCGCCCGAACTGCTCCTCACGAGCCAGCATCTTCTGTGCGGTGCCTCATATCTCCTCATCTTGCCACATAATCTTGAACTCCCCTTCGACGTCGATATCGCTCATTTCGACCAGGTCTTGGACGACCAGCCACGGGAGGCCATTCAGAAAGGCTGGCATGGGGACCGGGCCGCTGGCGTCGTGGATGAGACCGGCGAGTAGCTGGATAGGCAAGGCATTAGGTCACGCCACTGGCGCCCGTGTGAGTCTGGCTTACAATGTTGTCCATGAGGATTTCGAAAATTTGCGGCTGAACAACGCGCACCCACCACTCTTCGTTGCGGCATGTGGTGTTCAAGTGGTGGGCGGCCTCGCGCAGAGCCACCAGAGCCTGATCCGTCTCAGCAGCATCCTTTCATCGGCGCGTCTCCCGCGGGTTCTCATTACCTCAAAGTATTCGCATCGCGTCAGCGTCCTGTAAACGTACCTCTCGCGGTAGCCGAGAGCGTGCCACTTCTCCTGAAGGCCGCGCCGTCAGAAATACTTTACGCGTGGACGTAGCACAGGCGGTGAGTGGGAGAAACTTCTCACTATGGATGGGGTGAAGAGGTCGCAAGCGGTTGGCACGAGCAGTTGAAGCTTTATCTGCGCCTTGGCCAAGTCTTGGAGCAGGATTCCTAGGAGTTGACCGTGAATGGGCCACACGGCCTCCTGGTTTTCAAAGACCAACTCGGCGTGCGGCTCGAGGTTGGATATATTGGCATGCTTGAGCGACGGCGTGCTTTTCGGGCTCGCGGAGCTTGTCGAGGGCAAGGCCTCGATACTGTGTAGGTAGAGCTGTCCCACCGCGGGCTGGATCAAATGTCCGCCGAGCATTGTGGCGACGATATCGAGGGCTCGCACCATAGCGTGTGTCTTTCCTTTCAGGAGAAGCAACGGCTGTGAATAAAGACTCAGGGGTCAAAGTGGCGTGCAGGGTTTGCGGCCGTGGCTGCTTGCTGGCGAGGAGACTATTGGTATTTGTGTTCGCGGCTCGTCTCGCAGAGCCGCAGTAAAGCTAACCGGACGAAATAAATTTTTCTCCGCAAGATATCGCAAGGTTCGTCCTTTGATGCCGCCGGCGTCGTGATTCCGGCGGTGTTCATCACAAGCGCGGACCACGAACGCCTCGCTGCGGTCTTATGCGACAAGGCTAGATCTTGGTGTGAGTGTTGATAAGGAGCACAGGAGGGCACTGAATATCTTTTACGCAAAATTTTGCAAATACTCTCAGAGAAATGGGCACCACGCGAATCTAAGACTCTTTACGATGCCACGCCAGCCATATCGTGAACTCTGATGTGCTCCGGCGTCAAGCCCTTGGGCCCGATCACTTGGACACATTCATATATAGGTAGTCTTTGCCGCGCCCTACTGCTCCTCTCAGCACTCCATCAACATCCTCTGGCTCACTCTTCGCCACTCAGGCCACTCCGCAGACACTATTTAACCAGTTCAAGGTTATCCGCAACTATGAGGTTCAGCATTCCGTGTGTGCTTCTGGCTTCATGCAGCCTGGCGGCTGTTGTTCGACGTGATGCCACCGACCTTGATGTTACTTCGCCGTGGAAGGAGCACAACGAGCTGCTGTCATGCGCAGTATCGGTCGTGAACATGACGTCTTCGTTTAGAAGGCCAAATGACGACAAGGGGAGTGTAAAGGCTCACATCCTCCGCGTCATTAGAGCCTGGTATAATGCCGGAAGCCCAACCTCCGGTTCCAAAGGGCACGTCGGCCCCAACGGCACCCTCAATCCTGGAGACTATGGCCATTCTAAGGGCGTGCCGCAGTGGGGTGGCCACGAGCCTCCCATCAGCGACGAGGACTTTTGCACGGCAGTGCGGGCTATGGGCTGGATCGTCCAGCGCATCATACCCGACACGGAGAAGATCCGACCGGAGACGGCTGGCGGCGTCGGACAAGGCGTGGATACTCAGAAGGGCGAGTCGATGGTGAGTCTATGACGGAAGTGCTTGCTCGAAAGGCGCCGATGTTGACTATGCTTCCAAGATCGTCCTTCGAATGATGGCGTGTTGGCAGAAGCTCCTGACGGCTCTGAACCTGCAGCTGCAATGGACCCCCAAGATAGATACTCAAGATCACTGCGCGTTGTGCTACAGAGAGGTAGGTGGACTCTTCGAACAGTCGGCCTGGGCAATGATGCTAACCGTACCGGGGCTGCAGTACAACAACGACTCAGCCACTTGGCTAGGACAGCTCAGCAAGCAAGCCGACTTGTTCAAGAGAGACGACGTGTTTCGCAAAGTCATGTCTCAGCGTCTCAAAGATCTCCATGATGCCCACCGTGTAAGGCTCATGTTCCCGCAACCGCGAGTCTACGACCTCGAGAAGCGAATGCTGACTGTGACGCAGGGCGTTAGCAAAAAGCTTCATGACGACACGATAGACGAAGACATCCCCCGGGAAGACCCGACGGGGTGGGCCGCAAAGCTTCGCAAGCTTCATGGCAAAGAGCCTGGCGACAGCCTGCGGAAGTGGATTCGAGACAACGACCCTGCGTTTCCGGATGGCGGACTCTTCCAGCAAGCAAGGGACGCCTGGGCGTACCAGGAGCCCAAAGAGGAAGATGGCAAGAGGAATGAGGTCAGGGTCGACCACGATTCCAATTACGTCCCGTGGGACGGAAACGTGGGCAACCAGAGCACCCGTATCAGGGGCGATGCAATCGTTCCCACCTTCGTTCCCAGAGGCGATCCCATCGTTCCCACCTTCGTTCCCAGGGGCGATCCCATCGTTCCCACCTTCGTTCCCAGGGGCGATCCCATCGTTCCCACCTTCGTTCCCATCCGTCGCGGGTCCAACGCAACCACCACGAAGGCCACAAACGGCACCTCGAAGCCTGGTGGCGCGAAGGAAGAAGGAAAGGACGTTGCCAAGAAGAGCAAGTGCAAGATCCGCAAGTGCGACTTCGTTGAGCGCCTCGTCTGCAACTTCATGGGCTGGAACTACTGCGTGTGCGGGCCGGGCTGCACGCAAAAGGACTTGCACATGCTCGACGAGCTGGACGACAAGGGCAAGCATTAGGTGGTGGTTCCCCGTTGCGCAAAGTGTTGGCAAGAAGGTCGTCGTTGTTGTTGTTTTTGGTTTTTGTTGGTTGTACCCTAAGACGATAATGTATAGCTGAGACGCAATCAATCAAGTCGGGTACGGCTTCCCTTACGCGTCAGCACTGCATTCGAACTGCAAGCACTCAACCCCACTTTCAGCAATGATTTCGTGGTCAACGTAGGTGCTTTTGGATCGTTCTAAGCATCTTGTAGGCGATATAAGCCTCAAGCTATATGCCCATTGCTGTGTTGCGCTGAAGATGATCGGCTCCCGCATTGTCGGCGCCGTCTTGGGTGCCCTATGCGCCCTGCTTCCGTGGGACATTTGCACTTCGCCCGCAGATGGCTTCCCGCCGTTGCTGGATGCGACGCTCGACGAGCTGCTGTCCGGTCTCGAGTCGGGGTCGTTTACGAGCGTCGACCTGGTCAGCGCGTACATCGCCCGGGTCGACGAGGTGAACGCCGACTTGCGAGCCGTCAATGAGCTGAACCCGGACGCGCTGCTCATTGCCGCGGAGATGGACAGCGTACGGAGGTCGGGCGGCGCGCTGCTCGGTCCGCTTCACGGCATCCCCGTGCTGCTCAAGGACAACATTGCCACGGCCGACAAGATGAACAACACGGCCGGGTCGTACGCCCTCGTCGGGGCGGAGGTCAGCGAGGATAGCACCGTCGTTGCCAAGCTGAGGCGGGCCGGCGCCATCATCCTCGGCAAGACGAATCTCTCGCAATGGGCCAGCTGCAGGGGCAATGGCACCTCCGGCTGGTCCGCGTACGGCGGCCAAACGCTCGGCGCCTACTTCCCCGGCCAGGACCCCTCGGGATCCTCGTCCGGGAGCGCCGTTGCGTCTTCGCTGGGCCTGGCATGGGCGTCTCTGGGCACCGAGACGTCCGGGTCGATAAGCCATCCCTCACACCTGAACAACATCGTCGGGATCAAGCCCACTGTCGGGCTTACGTCCCGGTATCTGGTTGTCCCCATTTCCGAGCATCAGGACACCGTGGGCCCGATGGCGAGGACCGTCAAAGATGCCGCGCATCTGTTGTCGGCCATTGCCGGCTGGGATGCAAACGACAACTACACGCTCGCCAGCCCCTTCAAGGATGGGTTGCCGGACTATGTGGCGGCTTGCAAGGAGTCTGGCCTCGAGGGCAAGCGGCTCGGTGTGCCACGCAACCTCGTGGACTGGGGTGTTGATGAAACTTCGCTGCCAGCCTTCGAGATCTTCAACGCGACGCTAGACCTGCTGCGATCCGCGGGCGCACACATTGTCGATGACATATTCCTGCCTGGCGTCGACATTATGCGCAGGAAACAAGAGGAAAAGGGCGCATTCATAGTCGGTGGAGCCGACTTCATGATCGACTTGCCGCGCGACTATCTCGCGAGGCTCAAGACCAACCCGAACAACATCACGTCCGTGGCCGAGCTGCGAGACTTTACAGTGAATCATCCGCTGGAAGGATATCCGGAAGTAGATGTTTCCTACTGGGACTCGATTCTCAAGCAGGGGGCGAACAACACGTCTCCCCACTTCTGGGGCAACTACACCGAGGGGCTCTACTACACGGGCCACCTCGGTCTCTTCGGCGCGCTCAAGAACCACTCGCTCGACGCCATCGTGATGCCCTCGCCCTACTCGTACCTTCTGAGCGCGAAGCTCGGTGCGCCCGTGGTGACCGTCCCCTTGGGCAGGTCGCCGGATGACACGCCGGTTCGGACGTCGTCGGACGGCTTGAACACGACTGCGCCGAACCAGCCATTTGGCATAGGCTTTGCGGGGGATCTGTTTAGCGAGGAGGCGCTGATTGGGATGGCGTATGCCTTTGAGCAAAGGACCTTGGTGCGCAAGACGATTACGCCGTATGTACAGCCGCGCACGGAGCTGCGTGATGTCGTGCGCAAAAGGCAAGGAGACGGCGGCGACTGGCAGCCCGTCGAGTTGAAGAGGCGCAGGTGATCTGTGGCTTGGACGGATGCTCTCACCCAGTTGATGTATATATACTACTATGCACGAAACATCGAGCGGGTTCTGTATTGTCGTGCGTAATCCTTCTTGTGCTTCGGCTCATTGGTTGAGGCCATCACAGTGATGAAGTACTGTAGGGTAGCGAGAACAGGTTGGCTGCGACGAACAAGATCTGTCGCGTGACCACTAAGAAGATGAAGATTATCAGGATCAAGACGGCAGAAATGCGCACCCGGCCATTAAGCCTTCATGCCGGCTGCGAGAAATGCTCGTCGTATCATGACGCCAAAGTCGCGACGCCGAGAGCCACGGCGAATGCCAGGCACGTGTTGGCGCTACACTGTGGCGTCTTATGCGCGTTCCTCGCCAAAGTACATGTACCTCGTATCAGTGACGTACGACTCGAGGCAGCAGCGCATGAAACCATGTCCTCACAACATCCAAACAAACAGACGCTGCCTCAACTCGCCTGCTGCAATTGCTTGTGCTGGGCATGAGCAACCGTGACACGAGACATTTAGAAGCAATGACGGCCGAATAGGCAGCTCAACATGGGCCAGTCACTGTCGGACGAGCAGCCGCGCCGGCGCTCGCACGAGCAGCTGGTACACGAGCTGGTGAGTCGTGAGAGCGTCGCCCGCCGCCGCGCGCCACCCCGAGGCAATGCTGATCCCGCGTCGCCAGGCATCCCGATTCAAGGACAAATGCTTCACTTCGCTAGAGTACTATTCCCTCAGGGATGTCTTCAAGTCCCTCGCCGACCAGCAGGGCAACGTGCGGTACCTTAAGGAGGACACCATCGCGCGGTACCTCGAGATCCCGGACATACTCGGCGCGTCGCCCGTCGTCTTCCAGATGGTCTCGTACCTCGGCGCCTTTCCGTTCCTGCAGGACGCGCCCGCGGTGCTGGAGCTGCCGCACTTCATCATGGTGGTCGTCATCATGACGGAGCGCTACCGCCGGGTCCTGGCCAAGGGGGCAACCGACAGGACCAAGCTCCTGTTCAAGAGCCTGGCCGTGTATGACCGCAAGGCTTCGGAAGCTGGCGTTGCATCGCCGCCGCCGGTCGGGACGGGAGAAGACACCAAGAGCACCGTGACGACCCATGCCGGCGGCTTTGCCGTCGATGCACCTGCCGACGATGATGAGAATGCGGACGACGATGACGACCTGGTGTTGACCGCGTACGAACTTCTCGACGTCGCAGAGGCCGTCAAGCAGGGCAGCGCCCCCGAATTTCACAGCGCCATAATTCCCACCGACAACTTCCGGAAACTGCTGATGCTGCTCCTCCTGGCCGCCCCGTTGGACGGGCAAGAAAGCCTCTCCCAGTACTCGAGCCGGGTAACGGGCGAGGAGCTCGAGGCGCTGCGCTCAACAGCGGAAAACATCCTCGCCGCCTTTGTTGACGCCGAATCATCCCCCGGAGTTCGCTACCGCCACTTCAAGACCATCATCCCCGTCCTGTTTCCCAATCTGTTCAGCGGGTTCAACGGCCTCTTCGAGCACTTTCTCTTCTCCAAGAACCTAGACTTCTCCAAGCACAAGCACGTCAACGGGCGGCCGTGCCCCGCGGGCCAGCTGCCGCCCGTCGTCGCGCAGCCACTGCTGTCCGACAAGGGCGAAATCCTCAACGACCACGTGCTGTCGCAGATCTCCATGTTCCTGCCCGGCTCGTCGCTCTTTCGTCGCGTTCGGCTGCTGTACTCGGGCAGCCAGGCGGGGTTCTCGGTGGGCAGCTTCGAGTCCAAGGTCTTCAACTGGAGGGCGCCGACGCTGCTCCTCGTGAGCGGAACGCGTCTGGAAAGCGCCCCGGCCGGCGGGCCGGAGTCGTCGTTTGCAGAGTCGCTGCCCACGAAGCGGTTCCCCAACGGGAGCAAATCTGATCGCGTCACGTTCGGCGTCTACGTCAGAGAGCATTGGAAGCATACGTACAAGGAGTGCTTCGGCGACTCGGAAACCGTACTCTTCCAGCTGGAGCCCATCCACGACGTGTTCCCCGCCTCGACCATCAACACAGACTACGTCGCCTTTACGAAGCCCCCAGGCAACCAGTCGTGCCTTTCCTTCGGCTGTCCGCACCCCAAGCCCTCAAAGTCCCACCGTCGAGACGAGATGTTTTCGCTGGGGGCCGTGTCCCTGCTCCTCAACGACTCGTTCGAGTATGGTGTCTTCAACCACGACTACCGGTCCCGCGGCGGCGCGTTCCACACGAGCCTGGTGCGGAAACACGACTTCCAGGACCGCTTTCAGATCGAGCAGCTCGAGGTTTGGGGGTGCGGCGGTGACGAGGAAGCCAAGGCGCAGGCGGAGCGATGGGCGTGGGAGGAGCGCGAGGCTGAGGCCCGGCGCAAGATCAACCTCGGGACGGGGGATATCGAGGCGGACAGGGCGTTGCTGGAGATGGCTGGCCTGGTCGGTGCGAACCGAAGCGGCGGGTCTATGGGATAGAAGTCTTGCGCAAAACATACGCCATTCAATGAACTACGAAGCATCTCTGTCATAGGACGAACCGGGTGCGGTGTATGCGGAGTGAGCGAACCGTGTTGATACATGTCTTGAATGACTGGCCAGAATGTACAAGAGTAGGGCCACAATGCCAGGATAGCATCCGCGCGTATATCGTACATTCCCTATGCTACAAACCAGCCTCCCAGACGCCGTCCAACATGATGATGACTATGATTATGATGGTTATGCGCCCGAAACGACGTCTATTTCTTCGACTCCTCCTCGGCCGACTTTGAGTCGTCCTTCTTTTGTGACGCAATGACCTCGCCAATGGCGCCTAGGGAGCTCTTGGGGTTGCTCCTCTTGGGCTTCTTGTCCTCCTGGGCGTCGACAGCCTTGGCTGCCTCGGCCTCCGCGGCCGCCTTCTCTCCCTGCGACCACAGGCCCATCCTGCCGAGGATGCCGCCCGTGCCCTGCGTCGTCGTCTCGCCCTCTGTCTGGGCCTTGGCCTCGCTGACGCGCTTCTCCAGGAGGGCCTTCATGGCCTTTTCCTCCTCGTCGCGGACCTCGAGCTCGTGGATCCACTTCTGGCGCTTCTCCTCGGCGTCGCGCTGCTCCTTGAGCTTGCGCAGCTCGGCCGTCTTCTCGCGGTCGCGGCTGTAGTACATGCTGCCGGCGACCATGGCGACGACGGTGAAACCCTGCGCGGCGACACGGGCGCGGAACATGCGGTTGGCCTGCTGCGAGTCGCCGCGGCGGAGGGCGCGGTAGGCGCCGACGAAGGCGAAGACGGTCAAGCCGATACCTGTTTGCGCGGGGCGTCAGCAACCGTGACAATCAGGCACGCAGGCAGTTGTATGGACGTCAGGACGTACCGAGAGGGACGAGGGGTTCTTCCTTGACCTTGCGGATGGCCTTCTGCATGGGCCGCTCGTTGAAAAATTCCCTAGACATCGCGTGAGCAGACTTGTTCGCATTCTCGGATGGCCTCGTCCAGGCGCCGAGGGGGCATACTCGTCGTCGTCAAAGGACGAGGGCATCTGCCCCGTAAAGGGCGGCGGCGGTCTGTCTGCCATGTTGACGCTGTAGCCGCACGTAGAGAGTGCGGAACGAGAAGGACAACGGTGGTGGGAGGAGGATGCTGCGAAGAGCTTCTCGTCGGATCATGTCTCGCAACATCATAGAAATCGGGCTCCGCCAATGGAAGTGGAGGTCCTCCCTCCACCCCACTGGCCTTCCCGGTTAGCGGCAGGCTTCGGGTGCGAGCACGGGCGGACCCACTGAATTTACCTCAGGTTGCCTGCGGGCGCGGAACCTGCTAGTCGTCGTGCTCGTGCGGCGAGCCTGGAGCTTCTGGTTTATTAAGCTCCGTCTCCAGGCTACGCGCTTGCACGCTTCTCAGCTCTTTATCAATAACATTCTACCCCCGCGTTTCTCTGCTGAAGCATCATACGAGAAGCTGCGGGCACGCCACCGACGATCACGAAGCTCCATCTGCCCTCTCTGCCCGCTGCTGCCGCCACCACGATGCTGTAAGCGTCGCCATGTGGCCATCGACACCGTCTGTCGACACCCTCACGCGGCCGCGACTGGCCGTGGCCGTCGTCTCCGTCGTCGCCGCCGTCTCGGTCGGATACTACGCTTACCGGTCCAACCAGCCGTGGCGCCCGGAGGAGCTGCCCCCTGGCGGGGCTCTGCATAGGAGCAACGCCGTCCGCCGCCCCCGTCAGCGGAGGGACACACGCTCCAGCTCGTCTTCGGAGGCCGCTGGTGACGAGAATGTCGAGTCGAACAACCCGCAACCTGCTGGTGACGCGGAGACGGTGGTCGACGTTGCCGAGGGGGAGTGGTGGAACGACCCAGCTGGCTTCCCGCCGTCGCAGCGCGCTGGCCACAACATCGTGAACCTGCTGTTCCGCGTCTCCGAGGATAATGCTAGACGCAACGGGTGTGTCCATAGGGGGTGCCAGTGTAATGCATGTGGCATGGTCCCGATACGCGGCGTGCGCTACCGATGCGCCAACTGTGCCGACTTCGATCTGTGCGAGACGTGCGAGACGCAGGGCCTCCATATCAAGACACACATCTTCTACAAAATCAGAGTGCCCGCGCCGCCCTTTGGTCCTAGGCAGATGCAGCCTGTGTGGTACACGGGCGACCCTGATACCTGCCGCCGCAACTTGCCGCGGGGCTTGATTGCGAAGCTGTCGCGAGATACTGGCTTCGAGCGGCCCGAGCTGGAGGCATTCTGGGAGCAATGGACCTTCATGGCCAACACCGAGTGGAGAGAGGACCTGGACGAGCTGTGCGTCGCCATGGACCGCAAGACCTTTGAGCGGTGTCTGGTGCCTACGGGCGGCTCCCGACATGCCGCGCCGAACCTCATCCACGACCGCATGTTCTCCTTTTACGACTCTAATAAGGACGACCTCATCGGCTTCTCCGAGTTCTTGAACGGCTTGTCCTATCGCAAGCGCAAGGACAAGCTGCGCAAGGTGTTCGAGGGCTACGACATTGACGGCGATGGTTACGTCGACAGGCGAGACTTCCTGCGCATGTTTCGGGCCTACTACGTCCTGTACAAGCAGATGCACAAGGACATCCTCGACGGGCTCGAAGACCAGCTCCTTGCTAGCACGGAAGCCCAGCAGCTGGTGACGAGCCGTCAGCCGCTCAGCAGCCTCTTTGGCCGAGAGGGGAGAGTGCCTGCCGCCGACCGCGATGTGCGGTTCGAAGGCAAGACATATCATCGAGACGGCACTGTGGACATCGACGACGGCTACCAAGGCGCCACTGTGGAGAATCGCGGTGACACGGCGAGCCGCGAGGACATCTTGACGAGCCTGTTTGCCTACGAAACCGACCAGAGGCCTCGTCGCCGGTTCGTGGCCCGCAGAGACACGGATACCAACTGGCGCACTGTCCGAAGATTGAGCGGCAACGACACTGACCGGACGTACTGGGTGACCCTGCTGGAACCGCCGACAACGCTGCAAGAACTGCCCGATATCATCGCAGGCAACCAGCAGCCGGAGGTTGAGGAAACCGAAGATGAGGCCGACGATCAGGATGATGACGACGGCGATGATGATGAGGAGCGGGACGATGCTAATGGCCACCACCACGACTCCGACTCGGCCGTTGGCGCGGGGCAGACGGACAGCGAGCGACGGGCCAGGTTCCTCTCGCACTCCCGCCGCCAGGCCCCCAAGCTGGAGAAGCGACGCCGAGACATGGCGCGGGCCCAGCTGCACGAGAGATGGAAGAGGCGCCAGTTCTACCTGGACGAGGAAGAGGGAGGGCTGGCTCCAGAGGATTGGGACAACGACGAAGACGTGCTCGCACACCTCAACAAAGCAGCCGAGGAAGCCAAGTCGGGCGATCAAGCCGCCCCGCCAACCACGCGCTCACGATCAAGCTCCAAGGTCCGGTTTGCGGAGGACATGGATGACTACGACGTCCGCTCCAACCCGTCAACATCGTCCAGAAGCGTTCCGGAGCGATGGGGCGGCATGGACATCCCGGACGCCGAGAGGGACGCGGGCAAGGAGATCCTGTATCAGGTGACGCAGCAGGCTTTCAACGAGCTGCTCGACACCATCTTCAAGCCCGCCGAAGATGTGGCGGTAGAGGCGGCAGAGACGAAGGAGCAGCGAGAAAAGTACAAAGAGCAAATCGCGGCGGTCGAGCCGCTTGACGAAAATCAGGATGGGGAAACCGTAGACGCCCAGCCTCTGGGCTCCGCCTCTCACAAGACGATCGAGGAAAAGACGTTGGAGGAGTTGCTGAGGGAAACGGGGTACCAAGTCGTACCAGCACCCGATCCGCCGCGCAACGCGGTGGAGCTCGACCACTCGATCCATCTCTCCGACTACACGGTGCCCTCGGATACCTCGGTCAGCGAAGAGGAGGAACCCGAGGAATATCGCGATCCTACGATGCCTCAGTTCCGCCCCAACAGCGACGCGACCCCTTGGAAATCGATGGCGACGCGATCGGCTGACGCGCTGTTTGAAAACGGCGACGGCAAGCGCTCGCGGCGCGAGTCGGAGAGCACGACGGTCAGCGAGCCAGCCGTCGAGACGCTCCAGCGGTGGGCGGCATTGACGGCTGCCGAGGCCAGGGCAGCCGAGAGGGGCGGCTGGGGGCGCCTCAGCTTCGACGAGTTTGAGGGCATCTACAAGAACCAGGAGGACCTGGGCAACAGGCTCGACTACCTCGGCAGCTGGATCGACTTCTGCATCCCCTAGCAGGTGGCGGCGATTTCCCACGCGCAGCGAGGCTAGACTTTCGGGCGGACCGGGTGGGCTTGGACATGTGGCAAGGAGTTGCGGGCATTGATTGCATCAGCGTTTTACAGGCATTCATCTTGTGTGGCTTCGCAAGACGCGTGCAGCGGAGAGAAAAAGTGTATTACATTCTGTCGCCCGCTTGTTCGATGACAGACGACTAGACAGAGCCGCCTTTTGCCGGGCAGCCTATGAACTGTGCTAGATGAGCGCAAAACCATGCCTGTGCGCTTGTTTGAGGGGTGGTGATTCGTAAACGTCGTGGTGCCGCCAGGGGGGCACCTCCAGCAACCCAGCCTTGATATCCCGAGTTTTGACCCGCCAACGCCATGCTCCAAAGCCAAACAGAAAAAAGATTACATGGAAACAAAGCCCCCCCATTTCCTAATTCCCACCGCGGTCCAACGCCTTGACGATGACGTAGCTCGTGCCCGCGGCCAGGACGCCGATGACAAGCGTCTGTAGGGCGCCCCAGGCGCCGGCGCGGTGGTTGCGGACGGCGACGTAGTTCTTTGCGTAGCCGAAGGCGAGCAGGATGACGACGGTGACGGCGATGGAGACGATGAGGGCGTCGCGGACGCGGGCCATGGCGAAGTAGGGGATCATGGGGATGAGGCCGCCGACGAAGTAGCTGAGGCCCATGGTGGCGCCCGAGACCCAGGCGCGGTGGCCGGTGGGCTCGTCCATGCGCAGGGCGAAGTCCATCTTGAAGGCGGCCCAGCGCTGGGGGTCGGCGCACAGCTCGTCGACGAGGGGCGCGGCGGCGGCGCGCGACACGCCGTACTTGTCGAGGACGGCGTGCAGCTCGGCGCGCTGCTCGGCCGGGGCGCCGCACGAGGCCAGGACGCCGGCGCGCTGCGAGCGGTAGTGGTCGCGCTCCGTCGCGGCGGCCAGGTACGCGCCCAGCCCCATGCTGATCATGCCCGAGAAGAGCTCGGCGAGGCCGCCCATGATGACGAGGCGCGTGCTGCCGAGCGACGAGAGGCCGGCCGTCAGGGCGAAGGGCACCGTCAGGCCGTCTGAGAAGCCGATGATGATGTCGCGGAGCGTGTCGTTGAGCGCTGCCGACGACGAGGCCGTCGACGACGACGACGTGCTGCTACGCGACGGCGAGGCGTCGCGGCCGTTGGCGACGGGCTTGGAGTCGAAGGCGTTGGGCGAGGGCCGCTCCGACGCCGGCTCCGCGGGCAGCAGCGGGGACGATTCCGTCATGTAGGCCATCGTGTCTGGGCTTTGCGGCTCGCGCAGGCTACAGTACGGCGGCGAGGAAGGACGGCGAGGGTTGCTGCTCAAGGGCAGCTGTGGTCGCGGTGTGGTGGCGAGAGGGTTTATGTATTCTTGGATATCGCCACGACGGCTGTTCCGTTCAAGGCAGTTCAGGGCCAGGAGCAGGTCGATTGTATTGGGAGCAATGCTTGAGAATCTAGAGTACAGAACAGCCACGACGGGGAAAAGGGAAGCAAGTCCCATTTATGTTCGCCCAGCGCCAATCCCGCCCGCGAGAGCATAGCAACCCGTTTCGCAGCTGGCGTGTAAGTCGGACGCAGCGATGTCCCCGTCGGAGCTTGGGTGGCGCTGCGGCTTGGGCCAATCAGCGCGCGTGTTTTAGTCAGCTGCGAGTAACGTCCCGCGTCTGGTCTCGAACCCTGTGGCGCCCTCGCAACGCCGGCACGAAGAAGCTTGCCAATTGACGCGCAGCCCTGCCGAAGAGGAGGGGCTTGAGGGGTTCTGCCTGAGAAAAAGGGTCCGTTGCGGTTAGATCGGGACGCGCGCGCGGGTCGGACATCGAGCTTTCGTTGCTCGGGCTTTTGGCAGCGCGGTGATTTGGTGGGTCGGACCGTCGTGCACGGCTTCAGGCCCGGGGCGACGCGTGTCGTGGTGAATTTCCTGGAAGTCCCCCGGGGTTGGCGTCTTATGTCCGACCGTCTGCGAGCTCCGAGGCCGTCGTGGATCTTTCTGGAATGGTGATGACTCTATCCGGGTCCTCGAGACGTTGTGCTCGGCGACGGGCCGGTAGTGTCTGATCCACCGTCGCCGATGACGCTATCGTCACGCTTGCAGCTTCGCCCGATCCAATGGGGAGCTCTCCGTTCGTCAGCTCGCAGCTGCTGAGCGAGCTGGCTCGTAGTTTCGTCGTTGTGTGTGACTTTGGTGGCCACTTCGTCCGGCGTTTCTCTCACAGCTCATCTTCGGGCCAGACCAGCAAGTCATCCAGCGACAGCGGGCTGCACGCGCCGCCGCTCGCCGCCGTGCCCTCGCTCGACGTCACGGTCCCAAAAGACAAGCCATCCAAGCTTGAAAAGTCGAAGCCGCCTACGGCCTCGTCCCCCAGCGGCCATTCTATCCCGCCCTCGCCGTCCCCCCACGACGCCGCCCGCTGCGTGCGGAGGAACTCAAAGGGCGTCACGCCGACGCAGCGCTTGAAGACGCGGTGAAAGTGCCACTTGGACAGCCCCGTGCGCGCCGCCATCTCCCGTAGGCTGAGGGCCTCACCGCCGCGGCCCGTCTCGCTCACGAAGGTGCGGATCTGCCGCACGGCGCGCTCCTCGGGCATGAGGCCGCCCAGCTCGGGCTTGCAGCGCTTGCACGCGCGGAAGCCCGCCGCCGCCGCCTCGCCGCCCGTTGCGTAGAATCGCACGTTGGCCCGCCGCGCGAGCCGCGCCTTGCAGGTGGGCCTGCAGTAGATCTTGGTCGTCCTGACGGCGTAGACGAAGAAGCCGTCGGCCACGGCGTCGCGCGAGCGCACCGCCTGCCAGCGCGAGTCGTCGTCGGCGAAGAAGGAGGGCAGCGGTGAGGGGAGCATGTTCCTGTCCTGGCCGTCCATTGTGAGTTTCAGGTGACGGTCACTGCGCGCAGGGAATGTGCATGGTGAAGATGAATGAAATGAATTCGAGAGTCGTACGGGCGACATCGACTCATATGTCGCCATCACGACGTCCCAATATGTGGGGCGTTGTGCTCAATATGGCCAATCAGCAGCCCGTATCTGACCTCCAACGCCCTTCAGCCTCAAGAACAGGCGACATCGCCAGCAACACCGATTAATCCCGTCTCGCCGTTGAACCCAAATGATGAACGCACCTTTTCCTGAACCCTCCATTTCCAGCAATTGCAATTCAATACCGAGCCCAAAAGCATTCTGTGTCCCCCCTAAGGCGTTGCACCCGTCCAGTTTGCCCCCCAAGTCCAAAACTCCGTGTCCAATTCCCCCGAGCCGTGTTGCGCAGATCCAGCCCCGAATCCTGAACCTTCTACCCCATCAATGGCCCGTCAACCTCTGCAAAGGTCGCATCCTCCTCCTAGGACAGCTGCGGCTGCTCTTGCCTTGGACGTGCGTTCCTGGTGATCCAGACGTAAATGAGGCTCGCAATCTCGTCGCTGTTCTGCTCCAGGAACATGAGGTGGCCGTTGCCGAGGATGTCGTAGGACTCGAGATTCATGCTCTGGACTGTGACGCCCGCCTGCCGCATGAACTCACCCGTTGCCCAGTCATACGTCGAGTGCGAGCTTGCCGGGGCCGTCACGATCGCGTGTGGCATTCTGCACAAGTTCTTAAGCTTGCGCGGTCCCGCCGTTGGGGCGCATACCGCTGCCTCTCCTCCTTGCTCACCCGGGGCGGCCATGTCGCTGGAGCGCTGCAGGACGCAAGACAAAGCATTGCCTGGCGACGAAACCGTCGTCAAGTCTAGTCCCGTTTCGCCCTGTCCGGCTGCTCCTGCGCCTGGCATCCTGATGGGCGGGTCATAAGTCAAGGGAATGTCTGCGAGGCCATACCGTCGGACGTAGGGCGATGGTTGGATATTTGGACCGTAGCGTCGCGACCCGTCACTTGCGATGAAAGAAGCCACGCCGGCAGGTGGCCCAGCCGGCTCGACGGCGACCACGGCAGCCACCTTGTCCGGGTTCAGATCCGCAGCCAGCCACGCCATGGTTGCGCCGGTGCCCTCCCCAATAAGCACCGCTCTGCCGGTTCGCTCGAGGAGTGTGGCGAGAGCGTTCTGGGCTAACGCCTGACGCTCAATCTTGTTCAGATGGAGAGGTACGATGGAGGCGACATAGTTCTGGAAAATGGGGTCGCCGCGCAGGCCCGTCTGCAGGTTGTTAGCTACCAGCTTCGCTCGAAACTCCAGACAGAAACGCGCAGGGACTTACTCCCGGCCAGCGTGTGTGGTTCCGAACGCCAGGCCAGCACTCAACTGGCTGTTTCCCCGGCGCCGTAAGCTCTCTTTCGACCCTGGCCTCGTCCAACGTGGAATCCGTCGCCCTCCCATTCCTGCCCCCCTCTGAATGCCGGGCAACGATCTTGGAGCGACCGCAAGGAGGAAGGTCCACAATGTAGACGCAGTGGCCCTGGGTGCCAAAGTACGAGGCCCAGCCTGGGTTGCCGTCGGGCTTGTTCAACCAGATCTATGGGATCGTCGAGTCAATAATTTGGCCCCTCGCAGCACATGAAGAAAGGACTTACCTGGCCCGTGTGGAAGTCGCCATGGATGAGGATGATGGGCAGTGGTTCTTCAGGCAGCACTGGCGCGAGGCGTTCGACGTACATCTGACCCGAGATCTGGAACGCTTTCGCCTCGATGAAAATGGTGTGCCGGCTGTGCAGAGCGCTCAAGGGAATGTCGTGGAAGAAATTCCCAGTCGCTGCTTGGGGGGGTCTGGCATACGGCGGGGAAGGTAAAACTTGAACTGACGACAATACAGCCCGGTTCTGCTGCTGTTGCTGCATGACTGCGTTGACGACAGCGGGGGAATAGCCGTTTGCGGGAATGTAGCCGTTTGTGGGAGTGTAGCCGTTTGTGAGAGTGTAGGCTGGCATGTTTCCGTTGCTGTTTTGTGAAGCATGATTGCCATTGATATTTTGTAAACCACGGTTGCCGTTGGCGCTTTGTAAATCCTGATTGCCGTTGAAGTTTTGTAAAGCATGGTAGCCGTTGACGCTTTGTAAGGCATGGTAACCGTTGACGTTTTGAAAACCATGGTTGCCGTTGATGTTTTGTACCGCAGGGTTGCCGTTAACGTTTTGTAAAGCAGAGTTGCCGTTGGTGTTTCGCAAAGCATGAGTCGGATGTTCGTTATCGTTCTCCACTTGGAACGTCGTATCGTCGATGCCGTCCATGGTAACGCTTCGGGTAGGTACGAAAAGAATACAAGAGAAAAGGCGAAAACTTTGAAGAAGACGAAGATAGTCCCAGAACGAGACTAAAAGGAGCCGAATTGCCTCAAGAGCGTCGTCGGATTCTTCAGCTGCACCTTAGAATTCCATCGGGAATAAAGGAGCCTGCAATCGACCAACCATGGGCGTTGACGAAAGATCAAGCGGCGCGTCGTGGGCGCCGGCAAGGAAGCAGAGACTCGATGTGACGTGGATGAATCCCCTTCAGAAGGCAGCCCTCAGCAGCTTGTTGACAGCAGCAGAAGTCGCAGAAGCTGCACCGCGAGCAGCAGGGCCAGCAGCGAGGCGAGAAGTACAAGCAGCCAGGCGACCAGGATCAACACCAATGCCGGGATCAACACCAGCGGCGCGTTCCAGATGTCGGCGCCGAGAATAGATCGACGCATGAAGCGGGAGAGGTTCTGCGAGTGCAGAGGAGAGAAGTGCGAAGCCGAGAGGGCTTTCAAAAGGGGTTCGAGAGGCCGTCGCGGTGCTCAACTGGCGTCTCTTGCTTGTGTTGTTTGCGGGCAAGAGTGGGAGGTTGAGTAGAAGAGGAGAGGAAGGCGGGAGCAGGGAGAAGAAGTACCCAACGGAAAGATGAACAATCACCTGGCAAACGCGTCGCGCACTTGGCAGCACCGTACCTGATTCACCACGCACAGCGGCGGGCTTTAGAGTTGCTGGAGTCGTGTGGCTGCCTGATGGCCCCGTAGGCCACCTGCGATCCAAGGTTACCTTAATGTCGTCCAGCCTGCTCACAGTGCCTCCCGGCTGCTTCCTGCGATTGGCAGCTGTCCGCTACTGGCACCGCGTCTTGAAGGCCAAAAAGAGGGCTAATGTAGGCTTTGTATAAGGCTATTGTCGGCCGTGGTAGTGCTTCAATATTGCATAGACGGATATGAGGGTAGCGTTGGTTGAACTTAGGTCTGGATATATTTTGCATCGCAGGGGAAGACCCCAACCCTCATCACTACCCTGACCTGTGCCCAAGACGTGGGCGACGCGAGAGAGTCCGGCGACAGTATCCAAGGGGGTGCTTCAGCGCAAACAATGAACGCGCTTTCTTCACAGCTCCTTCTACAGAGAGCCAGACAGCCAGACAGCCGGTATGTATATCACCACAGACACCGTCGACAGTCATCCCCTCCCATCAGGGGGCACCACCCCGTGCCCACAGCTCAAAACAAGCATCCCTAGCGACAAGCTTCGCCATGAAGCCTCGCCTAAACCGGCTCCACCACGTCGCGCGCCTCGTCCTTCATGTCAGGCACCCAGCCGCTCGGCCGCTCACTGCCCCTCACCACCAGACCGTAGCCCAGGTTCTCGACCTTGCGCACGCTCTGGCGCATCACCTCCATCTTGCCGCGGAACTCCTTGCCCGGCACGTCGGGCAGCATCTCGAAGGCGCACCCCAGCGCCTGGATGTCCCGCAGGATGGTCCGCTGCCCGCCGTCGCCGAGCACCTGGCCGCGCTGCACCGTCGCGAAGCGCATCAGCTCGCCGAACAGGTCGAAGACGCCGTACATGTAGTCGTGCGGCGTCAGCGGCACGTCGGCCGGCACGGCGGCCTGCGCCTCGGCGGGCGTGATGAGCGTCTGCGTGCGCAGGTAGTGCGCGAACGAGAGCGCCTCGACGAGCTCCTCGAGGCAGCGCAGCGACCACGAGTAGCGGTGGCGGTTGATGGACTGCACGTCGGGCGCGATGGCCTGCAGCAGCTTGCTGATCTCGGCCATGCGCGCGTCCATGTCCTTTTGCGTGTGCGGCGGAAACTCTTGGTTGAGCGTCTTGACTCTGGTAGCGTACAGCAGTGAGCCTTCTCATTCGGTGGACTTGCAAATCACAGACGTTACCTTTGTAGGGCGAAGATGCTGTGCAGATCCGGTCAGCCACGCAAACCTTTTACTCACTCTGCAGCCATCGTCAAACTCACATCTTCTTGCTGTGCGCCGTAATGTCACGGCTCGCCTTGACGATCCTCTCCCTCCGGTCGTGGTGCTCATCGAGCTCGTCCCGGAACTGCTCAAACATGTCATGGAACCGGCCGCGGGGCGCGTCTGGCGCCGTCTTGGCGCGCATATTGCCGTCACGGTCCCTTTTAGACCCTGCCGACATGTTTGCGATGTGCAACCGGTTGACGCGCCGCCTGTGATGGGGGAGTTGGTTCCCTGCCTAGTAGGTAATGCGTCGTGTGTGAGGACAATTGAGGTTGAAGGTGGAGCTCCAACGAGACACGCCCTGGTGTGTGCCAGTGGGCGGACGGCAGAATTGCTAGCGGCGACGCGGCTCATTGGATGGTACCTAATTTCAGGGAAGGACGGACACGCCCAACCTCACCTCTTCACTTCTTGAACAGTGTCCATTGTGAGAACGGGCGATACGAGGGAGAAAAGAGCCTGCCGTCGGTGGGACTATTGCAGTTTTCACCAATTGACGGGAGCAATGGGTCGAGCATCAACCGACGACACCTCTACCTGCTCCTGAAGCCACGTCTCATCTCATCGCTCATACCTCTCACAACACCAACACCACCATCACATCGCCCGCCCGCCATGGCGCTCACATCCCTCCTTCGCCCGGCGCCCCTCTTCCTCCTCGCCGCCCTCCTGCGCATCGTCCTCCTCCTCTACGGCACCTGGCAAGACGCCCACTCGGCCGTCAAGTACACCGACATCGACTACCTCGTCTTCACCGACGCCGCGCGCCTCGTCTCGCGCGGCGCCAGCCCCTACGCCCGCGACACGTACCGCTACACGCCCCTGCTCGCCTGGCTGCTGCTGCCCACCGCGCGCCCCGCCACATTCGCGTTTGGCAAGCTCGTCTTCGCCGCCGCCGACCTGCTTGCGGGGTGGCTCATCCTGCGCGTCCTGCGCCGCCGCGGCATGGCAACCTCGACGGCCGGCGGCTTCGCGGCCCTGTGGCTGTGGAACCCCATGGTGGCCACCATCAGCACGCGCGGCAGCTCCGAGGGCCTGCTTGGCGTGCTGACCGTGGCCCTGCTGTGGGCCGTGGAGGAGAGGCGAGTTGGGCTGGCTGGCTTGGTGCTCGGCCTCGGAGTTCACTTCAAGATCTACCCGTTCATATATGCGCCAGCCATCGTGTGGTGGATGGATGACGAGAACATGGGCAAGGCCAAGGCCGGGGGCAAGAAGCCAGCGTCGTCGCTCACGCAGACTCTGCTCCGGTTCTGCTCGCCTGACAGGATCCGTCTCGCTGTCGTCAGTCTGGCCACGTTCCTGGGGCTCAACCTCCTCATGTATTCCATGTGAGTCCTCGCCTACGCCTTGCTCTCAGCGTCCTCCAGGGGGTCCTCCCATCTAACATTCTCTCAGATACGGCAGCCCATTCCTCGTTCACACGTACTTCCACCACGTCACCCGCATCGACCACCGCCACAACTTCTCCCCGTACAACGTCCTCCTGTACCTCACCTCCGCCGTTCCATCGTCTTCCACCTCTCTGCACACCGAATCCCTTGCCTTCATTCCCCAGTTGCTCCTAAGCTGCATTCTGATACCCCTAGCCCTCGCGAAGAAGGACCTTGCTACGGCCATGATGGCCCAGACCTTTGCCTTTGTCACATTCAACAAAGTCTGCACCTCGCAGGTAAGCGCAGACTGCTACCGTTTTCTTCATGTATCGAAGCTCATTATCTGCAGTATTTCCTCTGGTACATGATCTTCCTACCGCTCTACCTGCCAGGCTCGTCCCTCCTCCGCAAACCCGCGCTCGGCATCTCGGCCCTGCTTCTCTGGGTCGTTTCTCAGGCGGCCTGGCTGCAGCAGGGCTACGAGCTGGAGTTCCTCGGTCACAGTACCTTCTTTCCGGGGCTGTGGCTTTCGTCCCTGGTGTTCTTCCTCGTCAATTGTTGGATTCTGGGCATCATCATCTCCGACGGGGCTGAACGACGTAGTGCCAGGGGCGCCTCGAAGACGCATGTTGAGTAGTGGCAAGGCGTGTATATCCACCATAGTGTTCTGATAGAACTATTGCACGGTATTTGCATCACGACTGTGGACACGGCGTTCAAGAAAAGGACAAAACATTAAAGGGGTATCTAGTTCGCGCCTTGTCTCCCCAACGATGTACTGGGGCCAACCAATGGGCACCGCCTCGCCCGTTTGTAAATCCACGTGTGAGCAGAGTCCGAGCTAAAAAGTCATGCCCAGGATCCCCAGGTCTTATATCCATGTGTCCTGAACGCCAGCCTGCCTCCATCCCGTGCCGTCTTCCCATCGCGGGATAGTCACCCCCTGTAGGATGCCTCCGTCCATTTCCTTGCGTTCCTCCTGGATGCGAATGACGCACTATTAGAAGCAGACTCGGTTGCGTCGTTTTAAACTTCCTTCTTTGCGCCAGTTTCTTTCCTTCTGGGGCGCATCGTTCTCTATTTCAAATGTCCTCTTTGCTTCAACGTCGCATCTACTGGATGGTCATCCTGTTAGCGAGGGCCTTGTAGTTGCAGAGTCTCAGCGAGAGGATTCGAGCTCGCGGGTTCTCCGCGATGACCATCCTTCCCTCCTTGCTGTATACGATATTGCCGAAGCTCTCGCTCATTTCTTCAAACGACACTTCGGGCCGCACCCTCGCCATTTCGGTCACGATGGCATCGCTCCAGACACCAGAGCATTTCTGCTGCTTGAGCAGAAAATAAGGGTTCAGAGGCGGCAGAAGGGAGTCTAAAATTACTCTGTCAGCGCTCGTGTCCTCCTTCGCAGAAGCACCTAAATGAGGCTCCTTACCTAGATCCACAAAGCGGATCCTCAGGTACTGCAGTCTCTTGTGCTTCTCCAAACACCGTATCGCTGCTAGCACGAGCTCCTCAAAGGCCTCGATGAAGCCCATTTCATGGATACCAGAGCCGGAACCAGGGTAGTTGCTCTCCTTGTCCGGGTCGCGACAACAGTTCTTGACGGTCAGGTCGACAGACTTGAGTTTCGAGGTCAGGGGATTGCTCCAGCGCGCCGCCAAGTCGAAGAACTTGTGGCAAACGCGGCCGGTGTATGAAAAGTGCTCCAAGTGCGGCAGGACTCTGCCCATGCTGGCGCATATATGCGTCTTCATGGCAACCTTGGAGTAGAAAGACGGCGTAATCACCTCCCGGCGGTAATCATTCTCCATGCAAAGGCTCAACCTCTCGATATGTGTCGGCAAGAATGGAAGGTAGTCGGACATGGTGATGTAGCTCTTGGACTTGGGCTTGCTGTACGAGCCCTGCCACTCTTCCAGGTTCGGCAGCGCTCGCAGAATGCTTGCAAAGTCGTCGTTGCTCCGCATCAGATTCCACTGACCCCTGGTCACCAGTGTTCGCACGGATTCAATGGGCCGAAGATGCAATTCAGCGTCCGACCGCACAGCTCGTTTGTCGAACAGGGCAACTTTTGGCGCCTTTCGTCTCTGGCCGCCCTCGAGCGTCAAGACCTGCGCCGTGGGCAGCATCACGGTCACAAACTGAAACACTTCTTGAAGTGTGCAGTTGTTCTCTGGGAGGATGTATGTCGCGTTTGTCAGGCCGTTTGTGGTCACAGTCGGCAGTGCCAGCGTAGTGGATGAGGCCAGCGGGCCATACATGGGCTGGAAAACGGGGAACCAGATCTCGATGTGCTTGACATGGTGCGCGAGGTGCGGGTGGTTGGCAAAGTGCGCAATGGCTTCCTCGATAAACTCGACCGTGGCCTTCAACTTGATGTGGCGGTACAGTCTCTGCTGGATCAGATACGTCCAGCGCTTGTTGACCAGTGCCAGGTTTGAGAGCTCCCGCCTGCGCGAGTGGCGGAGCGCGCTGCCCCAGCTCCTCGTCATGTTGGAAATTCGCATGGCGCTGCTCGAAGTCGGAGAGATGCTGAAGCCAAAGAGCTGGTCCACCACGGCCTCGTGCACTTCCAGCGGCAGCTCCTCAAAGCGGGTGGCTTCAGGATGGCCATGCATGGCGTCATCGCCCAGGATCGAGAAGGAAGCATCGGAGAGCGTCGCATCGGAGTCGCTATCGAACTCGTCGAGGCAGCAGATGTGCGGGCCGCAGTTTTCGGGGCGTGGAAAGGGTGTGCTGCTCGGTCGCGCTGGTGGAACAAAGGTGGACGGTTCCTTGGCTTGATCGGTTCGGGGACTGGACTGGCCCGGAGACACGGGGCTCGAGGTTGTATTCAGGATCATGGGCATGTCGATCATGGAGGCGGCCATGAGAGACGAGAAGTCTGGGTCGGCACTGGATGCAGGCTCTGCGCTCCCGAGAGCTGCTCCTCGCGAGCTTGCATCTCCAACAGGCAGCACCGCCTGCCCCTCGACATCGGATACGCTGCCTGCAGGATCATCCATCCCTGCTAGGAAAATATTCACGAGATTTGCGCTGGTTCTGATACAGCTGTTCGCGTGTACATTATCATCCGGGTCATGCAGGCGAGGAAAGGAAGAGGAGGTTTCGGCCAGACGGTCTGTTGTCTTTCGAGGGAGGTAGATCGTACGAGGCCCAACTAGATTCGGCGGTCGGTGGGCAGTCGAGACGCCCGCAATTCAAGACGGTCCCAGGGGTCGTTGAGGGGGCAGAGGGAGAGTGTGAGGGCGAGATGGGCAGCCCAGCCGCCACCGACGACTGCAATCAAACTGAAAGTCGCCGGTCGGGCCCAGGGATGTTGCGGGCGGTCAAGTGTGAACACGGTGCGGGAGGCCGCAATTAGAAGGGTGGGCTCTGCGGAGGTGCGGATCAGCCGCCCTCCACCAGGCAATCGTGAGAGAGTGGAGGAGAGTGGAGGCAATCGAGCGGGCTAGGCTGCGCCCGTGGTCGGTGTGTCGGAGCCAGAATATCGGTGCCTGTGCCGCCAGCGAGATGGCTGCGGGACTGGTGATTTATTACGCGCTGCGCGGCGGCGGCGGCAGCGGCTTTGTGGTGGTCGCGTGTGCAGGTTCTGTCGCAGAGAAGAGACGGGAGGGAGGTGAGATGTGGCGGGGGTCACGCTCATGCAAGCAAAATTAGGTGCTCTTGACGGGGAGGCGGGCTCAGCCACAGGGCGCAATGGCTTGTATCGCGTGCCGTGGCGGCGGGAATTGAAGACCAGGATGGCATTTTACAGGTAGGAGATAGTAATTATTAGGGTAAGGTATCGAGCATCGAGCAGCAAGCGAACCCGACCCCGACGCACAGCCCCCGGGCTGCCGAGGTGCCACTGCGCAGATGCGCAACGTGCGCGGCGGGGGTAACATGCCGTGCACCGAGGACGTCGCTTCTTCTCGCCAAGCGCGGGGGGCTGCAGCAGCACGCACAGAAAACGCGTCGGGGATGTTGCATTGGATGGAGAGGTTATTTCTGGAGGCGCTTGTTGGGGGGGG
>JALHBU010000013.1:0-228806 GCA_024340005.1 Tolypocladium tropicale | reverse complement strand
AAAAAAAAAAAAAAAAAAAGGTTCTTGTTGGGGTGACGGTGCAGACCTGTGCACAGGAACACGAAAAACAGAAAATACGAGCATGAGCGGAGGACAACCAGGTGATGTCTGAATTCTTACGCTCATTTATATAGATTCAATAGCAAAATACACAGGTTGCGACGAAAACTGGCTCAATATACGTCACGAATCTCGACATCCTGAATTTCCTTCCTCGGCCATGTTCCTGAGCCGTCGCCGCTTTAACCTGAGCAGCGCCCGAGCAGCACCTGAGTAGCGCCTGAGTCGAGCGACGAGCTACCCCACAAGTGGATTGCATTAATTCCCACCCCCTTCCTGCTGCTCAGCCTATTACTTAGCATAGATAGCACTGTTTGGAGTACCCGTAGATACATGTTAAAGAGTCATTGAGCCATCTGCTTGGCTGTAAGTGCACCATGACTAAGCTTCATTCTCACAACATTGCTGATATCCCTTATCGGATTACCAATTAGAAAGGTCATACTACATGTATACCTACAAGCAGGATACACGACCCTACAGCATGGATATGAGCCCCGTAGCTACAGATAAAAGGTCATCTAGGCGGCTTTCACATACCACTGCTTCTGACTAGCCGGGCAACAAAACCAGATTTAGTATTGGCCGATGACGTGCGCTTTCCCATTCTGATCGCTCATATGTCATGACCTCCACATGAACCAAGTTCAACTTCGTTAGCGCGTAACCAATGAGCTGAAAGCAATCCGAGGGCATACCACAAGCAAGGCTAGGCAGACCAGCTGAGAAGTTTAAACCTTGACCTCAATGAAACGGACGCGTGGAATAGCATTGCTCAGCCCAGCGTTCAATAGCCTCGCAAAACATAACGGGACGGGAACGCCCACATCCCTCACGCTGAGGACAGTCGTCGTCCGTAACGATAAACCAAGAGTCTAACCCGTGAGAAAACCCCTTAATACCTGAAATCGGTATCTCTACCCGCGAGATAGGGTAGCTTAGTCTTTAGAGTTAATGAGCTGCGTAAGCGTAGCAGCTATATGGGCGTACTAGAGCGTCTCCGGCGTAGCTCGCACGTTAGGTAATGTCAACTCCCCAATTAGCGCCTCTCTCATCAATCAATCAGAGGGATGCAGGGTCGCAACGTTGTCTCTTCAGCCAATTGCATTACTGACGGGAGACTCTCGGCATGGTCTAGGCGGTCGGTCCCACCAGGAATCCCGAGTGCCCAGCTCCACCCAGCCCCAAGCCCCGTAGTCCTTGGCCTGCTGCGGGGACACCGGGAAACGAATATGTCACCAGATAGCAGGTAGTCGAGATGGGGGTAAGGGATATTTGGTTGGCTCTTTGGCGCAGCTATTAAACTCGAGACTAGTGTAAGCACCTCTGTAGGCTTTAGGCCGTTGTGGAAGGCTTTAGTAATTTATGCGCACCACCAGCGGCACTCGCGACCTAACTTACAAGCCAGGGACATTCGTCCCAATAACATAGAGCCACCCTACACAAGGACCTACTGCATAAGAGAAACCAGCGGCATGATCCTGTCGAATTAAGTGATCCCCGTAATCCGTCTGCCGTCCCGACCTTTATTCCGTGCAACCTGCATTAGTGTTACACGGCCCGGCCCATTCCGTGACCGCCTGTTGGCTTGTGACAATTAATAACCAACCGCGCCGGCTGCATGCTAGACCCCGCTTAGTAGGAATACAATTCAGCTCTGTTCAGTTATTCCCGCGAGAGAAACCGTTGCCTGAGAGTCAGGCTTGCAGCTTGCAACTTCGCCGTTAATGCATCCTAGCGTGCTGGCATAGAGTCCCGATAAAATGCGGCGTTCTTTCCTCAAGATCCGAAGGCATATAGACAAGGCAAGAGGGAAGAATCAAGAAGCGCCGAGCTCTCCAACTGAGCAGCATCCTCCGCTGACGACAATCTCCACCGCATCTTCGGAGACCTCGTGCTTCAAAGCACAGATTACCGAACGCCCCAATATAACGAGAAAACATGAGGCCATCAAGGAAAAAGCTGTACCGGCGAGCTCCACCATTGCAGTCAAATCTGCAGCCACAGCACCGACTGAAGACGTGTCGCAAATCCTCTGGAACCGCGCATATGAGAATTTGAAGTCTGGGGAGGATACGGCAAAGCTTGTTACCGCCTACGAGAAGATTCTCTCGAGTGTGTCCCAGAATGAGTCAGGTAAGGCGCTTCGCATACTGATTTCTTCAAGATCTATTTGACTCAGCTGTGAGGCAGAGCTTCCGATTGGTTTCTTGAGCGACGATACCCCCAATATATTTGCTGGCGACAATGATGACGGGCGCATGGTTCAGATGCAAGAGGTGACTCGGCTAGCGCTAGCCAGGGCCCAGCGACACAATAACGTCAATCTCGCCGTTGCTCAATCCCTTGAAGTCATTAAGACCATAGAGGCTGCTGTCGGTGCCATGTTGTCAGCCTATGCTCCCGCAGCCATGGCATGGGCCGGAATTTGCGTTATTTTGCCCGTGCTTGCCAGCCCTGCTATCCAGAGCACTGCACTGAAGGACGGTCTGTTCTACGTCACCGAGAAGCTGGAATGGTATCTTGCCATATCTCGGCTGCCTTTCAAGGAGAGACCGTCTACTTCTGACGCTGATTTATCGCATCTCCAAAGTTTGACGGAATCCAAAGTCGTCCAGCTCATCCAATCGTTCTTGGAATACGAGATGAGGAGCGTTTGTGTACGCTTCGGCGAGAGTCCGCTCGTTCGAGCCCTAAGGGGAATGGTGTCCATCGATGATTGGAAGACCCGAATCGATGGTCTCAAAATCCTGGAGTCTGAGATCAAAGAGTACTTATTACAGTTTCGCGGCGCGTCCGACTCCGCTAGTCTCATGAGGATCAGTAACAGCACCTCCCAGATCTCAGCAGTCCTCGCGGAAATGAGAAGTCTAAGGACACTACAGAGCGACGAGCGGCAGAAAAAAATCGAATCTCAAAGGCTTGAGTTGATTGCCAAATTCAGCACAGAAAACACATGTCCGTACGTTGAGAGAATGGATGCTGTGCCAAGGAGAGTTAAGGGGACGTGTGAATGGTTCCAGACACATGAGCGATACAGAACCTGGCTCGAGTCTCCGGATGGAGGCCTTTTGCTCCTTTCCGCAGATCCTGGTTGCGGCAAATCCGTTCTGTCCAGATTTCTTATCGAAGAAGTTCTCCCCACAAAGCTGCCAGATGCAACGCTATGTTACTTCTTCTTCAAGGACAGCCCTGACCAGAATAACATCTGTGCGGCCTTGTGCGCACTGATTCACCAGATCCTGTCTCTGTCTCCGGAGCTGACGGACTCTATTGGCGGCGACATCATACAGAATGGGACGGGACTGACATCAAAAGAAAGGACGCTCTGGAGGATTTTTGAGAAGATAACGGACCGGCAGAGGACGAAGGATGTCGTTTGCATCCTCGACGCTCTTGATGAGTGCCAAAAGGCCGATCGGATAGCTCTGGTCAACCATATCAAGAATCTCATGGAAGGGAACAGCAATACAGCCCGAAAACGTACGGAGGCAGCATCCCGAAAGATAAAATTCCTTATCACGACGCGAGGGTACCCGGATATAATGAATCTTTTCCGTAACTTTCAGCAGGGATGGGTTCATCTAGCCGGAGAGAACAAGACGGAGGTCGACAAAATTCAGTCTGAAATTGCCTTGGTTGTAAACTTCAAGCTGAACCAACTTGCCGGGGAGAAAGGGCTGAATGAGCCGCGCAGAAAGAAGATCCTAGGCAGTTTGATCAGGAAGGGCGGCCAGCAGAGGACGTACCTCTGGGTACGACTCGTATTTGAAGTGCTTGAGGCGAACCTGAGGGACCAATTGAAGACCTGGAATCATCTTGTCAACACCGTACCTCACACTGTTTACGATGCATACGAAAAGCTGCTCGACCGAGTGCCTCAAGGCGAAAGAGACCGGGTTATGATGTTACTCAGCCTGATGATGGTGGCTCTCCGACCCCTCGCAGTGCAGACTGCAGCCCTCCTTTTGGGTGCCAGGGACTTCGCAGACAGCCAGGATGACCCTTGTTTCCATCAGGGGCTTTCTACTGGGGAGGAACTGGACCTGGAGTCTGACAAGCTCTTTAAGGCTTGGGTTATCGGCACATGCGGCATCTTCGTGACCGTTTATGATGAAAAACTCTTTTTCATCCACCAAACTGCTAAGGAGTTCCTCCTTGCCACAAAGAAGACGGCCGGCGTTGGCATCTCTCAATCTTTCAAAAATTCCATCGCGGAGCGGCAAGCTCACAAAGTGATGGCTGAGAACTGCCTACTCGCTTGGAAGTATGGAAGAGTGGGCGGCGATGGCGAGCGATATCAATACTGTCTAGAATTCGCAGCACACCACTTCCGAGAAGCGCAGAGCTTCTCGATGGAGGGAGAGGTCGTCGCGGTTCAAGACATCGACGAACGGTTCTGGGATATCTACGTGGCCAGCTGGAACGACTTTGACTTTATCCAGAACCAGTCACTCAGCCGTTTCCTCCGGACCCACGACAAAGGAACCGTCGTCGCGCCTTACACGGATGAGGTCAAACTCTCCTTTATAGCGACATTTGGGCATTTTCGGCTTCTCGACCTAAAGCTCCGACGATCTTTAAAAAATGGGCACGTTTGGAATCCGGAAGATGTCCCTGGATTCCTCTCACACACTCCTGCTGAAGCACATTGTGCGAAGCTACTTATAAACTACCTTCCACAGCGACCAGTACTGGTTTTACAGGACTATGACTGCGATGATACGGTCTACAATGAGCAAGATACAAGTTCCTCTGCTGGAGTTTCGGCCAATATAAACGTTAATCAGGTGGCGTACGATCACAATGATACGGTCCATTATGAGCGAAATACGGCCTCTTCTGCTGGGATTCCGGCCAATGTAGGCGTTCCTCAGCAGCCGGCACCAGTTATACAGAACTACGATCACGATGAGACGGCCTATTATGAGCAAGATAAAGATTCATCTGATGGGGTTCCGGCTGATTTGAGCGTTCCTCGGGTGGTTATACAGAACTACGATTAGGATGTCACGTTCTATGATAGGCGAGATACGGTTTCCTCTGCGTCGGCTTCAGCCGAGTAATAGATGAGCGACAAAAGCGTCTCCAGCCACCCTACTTTCCATGTCTTTGGGTTAGCTACTTAGTATAGTTTCTATGCTCAGGCTCGAATATTCGTTATGACTTTGATTGCTCTCCGGGACGTCTATATAGCTATGATAGCGGTGCAAGATACTAATCGCATTACAAGTTGGCTAGGTATCTATACTATAGAGAAAAAGGTGCGGCAGGAATCCCTTGCGGATTTCCAATACCGACACAGACACAGCAAAGCTTTCCATGGATGCCATGCATGCTTACGATGTTGGGACGTGGTCCTCTCATTGCAGAAGAAGTGGTCTATGCCCCTCTGAGGCCAGGACCAGAAAATACGAGAATGAGCGGAGGACAACCAGGTGATGTCTGAATTCTTACTCTCATTTATATAGATTCAATAGCAAAATACACAGGTTGCGGCGAAAACTGGCTCAGAACATGTGAAGACAACGGCAATCTCTATTGCAATGCCCAGATATGACTTGTCTAGATAATCGATGTATTTTTAAAGCGAGTGCAGGCACTTTAACTTGGATAAAATTGAGCCACGTTTCTGCCTTCTCGTCTTGCTGTCAGCTCTGCCAACGGACCCGGACTAATCCGCCTCACAACTCGAGTCCTCTGGTATCCACAGCTTGGGTCCTTGTCACCCGCGGTCGAGGTATTTATTTAATGGCGACCAAGAAATAAAAAGTCTCACAGTTTCTTCGACCAACGAATCGGAGCGCACCCATCAACTGGGCGTCCGATCGATGCTACATCAGATCCCTGGAGGCGCTAACATCCCTGCCACTAGCACAACGTGCCAGGACGGCTTTAAAGAGACTTCGCTTGACTACGGAGTAATCTCGCACTGATTTGAAGCTCGCCAACTGTGACTCTTGAAGCTCGCACCGCCAAAGGACATTGGACAATCTTGGGTTGCTGCAGAGTTCGCATCTGGATTGCCGCAGGACCTCTCAAGTCATCCGCAATTTGCTACGCTGGGCGGAAGGCCGATCGAAGTGCGAAAGAAGGTACTCCGCAATCTCACCCGTCTTCAGCCATTTCTCGAGCCCTTTTGTCTCGTCGAGGGCCCCAAAAGACCGAACCCCGACCAAATGTGCACTGAAGTTACATGACATCAGATGTAGTTTGGAAGGCTATTGGTGCGAAGGAGCAAAACACCTTGTTACCGTAAAAAGTACTACCTAGATTACATCCCTGATATCGTCACATAACATCGTGCTACCATCAACTTTTCATTTCTTCTTGTCCTTCTTCTTCCCCGTCAAAGAACCGGCAATGTCACCGACGCCGAGGCTGTCAAGGATCTTGTTCACGCCCAGTCCGCCCAGCAAACCGTCGACGAGACCACCTAAGCCAAGACCGCCCAACTGCAAAGAGGTGTTAGGGACGATGATACGAAGCAGATAGCATACGTAGGGACTCACAAGTTTGCCAACTAGGCCGAGGACACCGCTAAGGAGTAGACCAACGGCGGCAAGGATCTGGAACAGCGGCTCCGAAAGGAGGCCCCAGAGCGGGTTGAGCTCCTTCTTCGCGTGCGGCATGCCCTCAATCTTGGCCTTGGCATTTTCAATAGTTTCAGTAACGGTGTCGGTGAGCTGTAGATATGTCAGAACATGCGTTTACAATCGAAAGAATCAAGGATGCTTACCTCTTTGAGAACGTCGGCGAGATGGTACTCTTCAGGGCTTGCGTCCTTGGTCGCGGACTTGTGCTTCGCGTTTCTCGCAATGCGACCATCGGGATCCATTCCGCGGATCATACCGTTCGCCTCCGTTAAGATTTTGCCACCCTCTTCAATCAGCGGCTTCACCTCTCTGACGAGCGCTTCCTCATCGAGCTCATCCTTCGGCGTACTCTCCGCTTTATCGACCTTGTTCGTAATCATCTTGCAGATCGGGCGGATCTTCTCAAGCGACTGATCAATCGATGCCGCAAGCTGGCCTGCCAGTTTCTTATCCTTTTCGGCTTCCTCGTCGAGGAGGGCAACGTGTCCGATAGCGGCACCCTTAGCGTTAACCACATCGCCGTCGTCGTCAACCTTCTTGCCGGCACACGTAGCGGCGTCCCCGCTAACGAGCTTGCCGACGACTTTGCCACTATCGTCGACGACGTTACCGTCTTTATTGACCCTGCAGCCAGAGAGAGGATCCACCTCTTTCTCAACTTCAGGCTCTTCCCAGCGCTCAGCCTTACCTAGCACGTTACCTCTCTTGTCGATAATGTCGCCATCCTCCTCCACAGTACGGCCACTGAGAGTTTTCGCGTCGCCGGAGACAAGCCTTCCGACGACGTCACCAGAGGCCGTAACGACTTTGCCCTCTTTATTAAGAGTGCAAGTCCCGAGATCAGCAAATGGCCCTTCCTGGGAACCCTCCCGCTCGTGGGCGGGAACAAGCTCAGCCTTGCCGATCTTCTCTCCAGACTCGCTCATAACATTGCCTTCTTTATCGCACATTCGTCCGACGAGAGAAGGAAGGTGACCCTCTACAACGCGGCCGAAAACAGCGCCGTTAGAGTCGACAACATTACCTCTCTTATTAACTCTTTTGCCTTCTAGGAGGGATCGATCGGGTTCTTCCTCGACCTCTTCTTCAGGCTCGTCCCAGGCTTCGGCCTTACCGATAACGTTACCTCGTCGGTCTAGGACATCTCCATCCTCGTCGACGTGGCTACCCTTGAGACGCTTAGCGTCACCTTCGACAAGAGTACCGACTTGTTTGCCGTCGGACGTAACACGCCCATCGCTTTCGACAACGGCGTTGGGAAAGTTCTCAAAGGGGGCGAGATCCTTGGCTTCCTCCTTCTCTGACTCAGGGATAGGCTCTGCGCGACCGATGATCTTGCCCGAGTCGTTCCAAATATTGCCCTCCTCGTCGGCGGCCTTGCCCTGAAGTTTTTTGGCGTCGCCTTCAATTAGGCGTCCGATAACATCGCCGTCACCGTTGACGAGATTTCCGAGCTTATTGACCTTGGTGCCTTCAAGGACGGAAAAGTCAACTGGCTCCTCTTCCTTCTCGGACTCAGGGATAGGCTCTGCGCGGCCAACTTCCTCGCCCTCTTCGTCCCGAATAATGCCCTCTTCGTCAGCGGTCATGTCTCGAAGCTCTTTCCCTGTGCCTTCAACAAGGCGTCCGATAACATCGCCGTCGCTATTAACGAGGTTTCCGCCCTTGTTGACCGTGGCGCCTTCGAGGATAGAGACGTCAGGTAGCTTCTCTTCCTCTTCATCCTCTCCCTCCTCTTCTCCCTCGCTTTCTTCTTCTCCCTCCTCCTCTTCTTCTTCTCCCTCCTCTTCTTCCTCGGATCCGGGCAAAGGCTCTGCGCGACCAATAATCTCTCCAGAATCGTCTCGGATATTGCCCTCGTCGTCGGCGGTCATATCCTGAAGGTCTGTGATATCGCCTTCTACGAGGCGTCCGATGACATCTCCGTCGCTATTAACGAGATCTCCATCCTTATTGACCGTAGTGCCTTCGAGTTTAGAAAGGTCAAATAGCTCTTCGCCCTGTTCTTCATCTCCCTCCTCATCCTCATCCTCTTCTTCATCTTCCTCTTCATCTTCCTCCTCTTCCTCCTCTTCTTCTTCTTCTCCCTCCTCATCCTCGTCTTCCTCTTCTTCCTCCGACTCTCCCTCCTCTTCTTCCTCTTCCTCGTCCTCGGATTGGGGGATAGGCTCAGCGCGGCCAATAATCTCTCCAGAATCGTCTCGGATATTGCCTTCGTCATCGGCGGTCTTACCCCGAAGGTCTTTCACATTGCCTTCTACTAGCCGACCGATGACATCGCCGTCGCTATTCACAAGATTTCCACCCTTATTGACGGTGGTGCCTTCGAGGACGGAGAGGTCAAGCGCGTCTCCAGCTTCTCCCAGGTCGCCTGAAGTATCCTGCTGCTTTGCGTCTTCCGCTGTCCCCTCTGCTGCATCTTTCGCACCTTGCGCAGCACCCAAGGCGTCCTCTGCGGATTCATCGATTGGCTCGGGACTCTGAGCCTTCAGCTTGTTCTTTTGTTCCCCAATCTTCGATGAAGCAGCAGACTTTGCCTTGTTGGCGGACTTCTTTGCAGACTTTGACTCGTCGGTAGCACCTTTTGCCTTGTCGGTGGCAGACTTCTTTGATTTCCCGAGCGCAGACTCTGACTCGTCGGTAGCAGCTTTTGCCTTGTCGGTGGCGGACTTCTTTGGTTTGCCGGTAGCAGGTTTTGATTCGTCGATAGCAGACTTTGCCTTGTCGGCGGATTTCGACTTATCCATGGTAGACTTGGCGTTCTTTTTAGCCTTCTTTACTGCGGCAGGCTTGTCGTTGTCCTTAAGTTGAATTGGCAACTTCTTATCCTGATCAGGTAAGTCGGGTGCGTTCGTCGAAGTCGCTTCCTTTGCCTTTTTTGACCCCTTCTTGCCAACGCCATCGCCACTGCTACCAGCAGTCTTGGATAACGAGTTTTTCATGTCAAAGGCTTTGTTGACAGGTCCTCGGGCATTGTCCACAGTGTTGATGGCGTTTTTAGTTTTACCAAGGAGGTTCCAACCACCACCAGACGACTTCTTAAGGAACTCAGGGTCAAGTTCAAGTTTTCCCAAGATATCTCCTGCGGGGTTGATAACGTCTCCAGTTGCGGTCACGGTATGTCCGATGAGCGGCTTAAGATCTTCAGAGTCGGCGACCTTTCCGATGGCCTTGCCTGAGTCGTCGACAATCTCCCCTGACTTTTTGACCACACCGGTCTGTTGGGCATCTTGCACACCGCCCTCAGCTGTAATATATGAAGTCAGATGTCCGGTCAACACAAAGACGAGGGACGGGGTTCGGGGATGAGATGAATCAGCATACCCTCCTTCTTCGCTGAACCTGTGGCTGATTTCCCCCCGCCGGACTTGGAGACTGCGTTCTTAACGGGCATTATTTAGAATACGTCTGTTATTCCGAATATGTCTGCCTGTTGAAGAAGTGATCGCTAATTGGCTTACAACTGCTTCTTCACTCGTTGCACAGCATGGCCTTTTTATGGCGATTTAAATTCAGCATGATTTTAGCCGGGAACAGGATTCTAATATGACAATCCGACTCCATCGGTCATCACATACGTCAGCGCCATGTCATAAAACAGGTTTATCGGGAAAATGCCAGTTTCATGTGAAAAAGACACCTCTTATTATTAGGTAGCGACTAGCAGCACCCCCCTTTGGACCCGCGTGACGCAATATCGCAGCCACCCCATCATTGAGTTGGATGAGAGTTGGCAACCCCCCTTGCCACCCGCTGTCTATTCCACACATCTCCTCCACACTTAGGCTTGGCAGGATACTTCGAGTGACCAAATTCGTTGGACCACACGGTAGCCATGCAACCACGCGAGCCACGTTCTTGGGGTCTCAGGTTTCGATGGTGGGGCTTTGCGGAGAGACATGCCACATCTTGCGATCAACACCAGCCGAAGCTCGTCATATGTGCTTCAAGAGCTTCAATTGCGTCTACATGAACTCGCTCGTACCGCAAGAAACAGCCAGCAAATTGCTTCTGCCGCGAGCTACCTACGACTTGGGATTGAAGACAGTGGGTATCTTAATTATCAGCTGTATGCCGTCGTGTGTCGATTTAACGTCCAGGCAAAGCTCCGAAATGCTGGGCGTTGCCTGTGGCCGAGGCGTGCTTTGAGAATCTTGCTGCGACTGAGACTGTTCCGGCCCGGCATTGTCTTGACCAGACTGGGTCCCAGACGCAGCGTTGCGGTCGACCGGCTTCTTCATTCTGCCCACAGCTTCGCCCTCTTGATCATAGATAATGCCAGCCTCGTCGGCATAAAGCCCAGAGCCAGGCTTCGTCGCCGTCGTCGGTCTCACGAGATTCTCGGACACATAGCCCACCACCTGTCCGTCACTATCTCGAATCTTGCCATCTTTTGAGACAGGTCTATCCACCATAGACGGGAGGTCTCCCTCTACGCGCCCGAGCACATTTCCGTTCCAATCCAGAATGTTCCCAAATTCGTCGACAAATTTATCCTCGAGGCCTTCAACGGTCGCAACTGGTAACTCTGTCGATGAAATGGGTATGATTTTCGGAATGGTCATGTTCTGTCGCGGCTTTTGAGGCGATGGCGAATTTGGGATTGACTCTTTGCTGTCGAGGGGCTCGGAATTATGTTGCGAGGTTACATCTGTGTGAGATGCCTCGCCGACGACACGATCTTGCCAGTCGTGGGAGCAGCTGGACGTCGCTGGCGATGAAGAGCCGGCAGACATGCTGTCTGTCGTGACCGATGCTTTTCGAAGTCCAAAGGGATGATTTCAATCGATGGTCGATGTGCCTTGATACCTGTAGAAATGTACAAAACACAGTTACGCATGGCCGCACGCACGAAATCAGCCGACCCAAAATTCTGCCATTATTACATTGATCCCCAAAAGTATGTAGCTCCATGTCGAGAAGCGGGGTGGAGCACGTCAGTGGACTGCCTCGTCTCCAAGACGCTCGACGAAACAGCCCGACATCCTCCTCAAGCTTTGTTAGCTTTGTCGTTGGTATTTTACGCGCCACCAAAGTCACGCACAAATATTGGCCGACGCGGAAGCAAGATGCCGGACTGTTTTCTCCGTCTAACCGCCAACTTAAGCAGTCAAGGCACCAATTGCGATACTTTGGACGTTTCTGGAATGGCGTTCTGGTAATGTTGTGTACCTGCATTCTACCTGAACTGCCGACCACTATGCGAAACATCCTTCACCGTCGGATTCCGTGAGGAAGGATAACTCCGCTTTCAGAGATCCAAAGGTGAGGTTCAGGCTTCCTGATTTCCAACGAAAGGAAATCAAGGATGGCCACTCGTCATAGAACTGTTCCCCGTAATGCGCTCCGTAGCAAGGATGAGAGACATTGCCAGGGTGAATTAGAGGGAGGGGGAGAAAGAGGCAGGGAAATTCACTTGCTCCGTACCCCAGCAGCAATGCCAACTCCAGGTTACCATGGCTTGCATGGATCTTGCTCTGCGGCGTGATCTCGGATGTGAATTTCCAGTAAAGCCGCAGTCGAATTTCGGTGGACGGCCTCAAAACTCCGGTCTGACACCATCCTGACGCGCCAGGGACAGTAATAGTAAATGTTAACCGCCTTTGCCACCGTACCCATTCTACCCCGCGACGTAGTACGCATTACCCCACCTAAACTCGAAGCACTTTAACCAGATGCGGCGAGCTATCCACGTTGTCGTTTCACTGCCGGCATTGCAGTACCGGGTCACCCCTGCTCATCGTCATTGACGTACCGACTCTCCACCCCGAGCAACGGCCGCCGGCAGAGTCGGGCAGGCTTGCAGGAACTCGTGCTCGTATCGATGCCTCCACTTGCTGACGTCTCTCGATCGGGATCCCAATACAGGCTCCATAGCTCCTCGCCGCCATCTTGTTCCCGCTTGGCGATGAACCCGCCATCATCTCCCTTGAATGTCAAGAACGTTTCATCTTCGCTCCAGCCCCATGGCCCGATTTCGTGACCGACGGTGTCCCTGCGGGCGCCATACTTGAGGGCATGCGTGCCCTGGTCGATGTAGATCCAATTGAGCATAGGCAGGCTATCCTGGATAGTGCTGACGAGGCCAAGGTGCTGCTCCTCGCATGGATACTTGAAGTAATATCCACAGAACCTGTGTCCGGTCACAGGTCGGGCTGGAAAGTCCAATACTAACTGGTTGACCGTGAGTAGATGGCGGAGATGGGTCATGCCGAGACTTACTCTTCCGTCCTTCAGCACACAGAAGGCCATCTCTTCGAACTTGCCCTCCGAGGGTAGCATGACTGTGAGGTTGAATTTCTCTTGCTCCTTGGCGGCGGCATTCTGCTTCTTCTGCGCACTAACCGCTTGACCCACACCCGTTATCGTTGGTATAGCGGCGATAGTAAGAAGTCCAATAACCATAGCGATGAACACAGCCAAGAACCTGCTTCATATGAACTCTAGGTTCCGTCTGAACAAAGAAGTGGTTTCGTCTGAGTCACAGGCCCTGCAAACCTGCTATGTTTCCTAGTTTGCTGGCTGCCAAGGTTTGGTTCTGGGAGATGCAGTTCTTTCAAGCGCGTTTAGCCCGCCCCCTTCACCCCCGCAGGTGCCGCCTGGGTTCCCACATGGCTTGGCCCCAAACCAGTTTATGCCCTCTAAGATACTCTTCACGGGCTTTATAATGGGTACTTGCGTCATGGCGTGACCAAGTGGCTTGAGGGGGGCTTGACAGCAAGGCACGTCGCCATGGCGTACACAGCCATTGCGTGTCGTCATGCAGGTATGGCGACCTGCTGCACAGTCCGCTCGCGTGGATTGACGAACAAAAAGGCCAGCCCGGTAGCAGCTCCAATCTACTTCGACAATGCCATCAACAGCAACATTAAAGCACCGAAAGCACCGCCAGCACAGCATTAATGTTCCTGAGTGACAAGGGCATATCCGACACTCTCTCCTTTCACCATGCCGTTGTTTGTAAGATCAATTATGGCAAACATCACCCCGGTGGCCTGACGGCTAACAGAAGTGCGTTGCAGGACCAAAAGGATGGACGTAAGGCTGAGAAAGCCAAGCCCAAGCCGGAGCCGGCTCCGGCTCAAGAGGACAGCGGTCAGTTTATTTTTGCCGAGCTTACGACCGCAAGGCTAATGCTATGAAGAACACGATTCAGGCGACGACTACCATGACGGAGAGAACGAAGACACAGCCGACAACCCTGAGTTAAGTCATGGTAGCACCGGAGAAGAAGAGGAGAAGGATGAAGCCCCAACGCCGAAAAAATCACTCACCAAGGCCCCGGCAAAGAAGAAACTAAAGAAGCCTAGCGCCTTCAAAGACGCTTTATCGGAAGAAAATTATAACAAGCAGATGATGGCTCCGGTACAGAAGCCGCAACCGCAGCCGCAGCCGCAGCAACAACAAGTTGCCGCGCAGGGTCAAGGTGGAGAGAAAAAGAATCCGCTCAAGCTGCGGCTTGACTTGAACCTGGATGTCGAGATTGAACTACGCGCCAAAATTCATGGTGACATCACTTTGGCTTTGCTGTAAGCGGACCCTGATCCCCATATCTCACGAGGCACTGACGGGGCTGACCCAGCGACATGGGCTAAGCGATATGTAATGTGTAGGTTTTGAACATGGAGTAGTCGGCAGGTTTGGTATTGCAATTTGTCATTTGGTACGATCTAAGCAGTGTCTTTTCGAAGTGTCGGGTCTCACTTGTTGACCAACCACAGCCGCAAAAGGTACACACATGAATCACCGCCTCCAGTGATACCGTCGCGGGTATCGACGTGCTTGTGGATGCTCAATTTTTGTATTTCTGAATTCATTTTTAGCCCTTTTTAACACATCTCTCAAAAGGAGTTGGAGCGGCCGTTGGCGATATTGGAGCTTGCGGTACAGCAAATAGCGCTTACCGTACTCCAATGGCACAAAATTGAACATTTCCCAGAAATCTACTTTCAGATTGGTACTCTCCAGTAGATCCTCCATCCCCTAATGTGCGAATCGCGTACGCACATAGACCGGTGACTGGGTAAACATTGTCGCAAACCGACGCGGCAAAGGGGGTGACGATGTCGACATGGTGATAAGGGGGAAGACGCAGGGATAAAATAAGACGCTGATAGTGCGATTGTGGGCGCCACGGAAGATTGAAAAGGCGATCTTTATCAAGAGAATGACGCCCTGGGTGAAGGAGGTGCATAGTCGCACCATTGACGACTAACGTGGTGCTTTGGGCTGACACTCTGCAGCAGGGAATAGCGCTTCTACTATTCGAATAGCGATCATCGTGATCAGCGAGAGAAATTGCGACTGGCTTGACGACTATGGAGGGTAGAAGGGTCGCGAAACTCAGAACCATCCAGATACTCAGAATGGAAAGACATCTGAGACAACGCAGATCACTAACCTTAATAATTTCAAGCTTACAATCAACGCTATAATTCTAAGACCAGCTTCCTATATGCACACCCTCTCTCGTAGTATTTCGATATCACAGGGGTTAGTCTAACCAAAGACTATACAGCTAGTCTACTGCGAGTCCTTCAAGCTCTAATATAAACCCATCCCGAAGTTACGCACAAAGGAGGCGCGGCGGCTGAAAGCTGAGACGTGCATTACTCACGTCGCGCGCAGTGAACGTACCTTCTAACGCAGTAGCTATCCATCGACGTTGATACGTCCATTTTAGGCAATCTATATTATTAGGAAGGCTACTTGAAAACAAATGTGCTTCGTCCCGCGCTACTACAGTCTACGGAATAAGCGTACACGTGAGGTATTACTAGATTGGAATTGAGAAACTTAGGCTAGAACTGGTATTTAGAGAAGGTCAAGAGCAAGACCGAAGGAAAATGATTTTTTCCTTGGTAAATATAGCAGTGCCATCACGGGACGAGGGTTTGGATAGATAAGACGGTGGCGATGCTAGAGAAGCACACCTTCGCCTACGGCTAGGACCTTTCATGCCCTCTCCGAATGAGGCTACTATTCACAAGGAATTATCGACCTAGGGAAGTGCCTCGTCCTAAAGGATGTAGATTGAGACAATTCCTTCAACCTAACATCAACCATAAGCTCGCCGGCATTGTGCAGAAATGGTACTATACCCGTTCAAGGTTGTGATAGGGGGAAACGTCGGCATGTACTTTCCCAAAGAGGAGTTCGATGAGGGCTGAGGTAAGCTATACGAGGTGAAGACGCCAGATGCTTGACTAGGGGTGCGCGCGAGCGTGGAATAGAGATGGTGTGGAGGTTTCTCAGGAATAGGGCTATTCACGATGACCGAGCTCATGTGATGATAATTGTTACGGAGCCCATGGTAAGTGAATCGAGATCAAGATGATCAGTTGCTGCAGCATATTAAGTCGCCGTCCTAAATCTCAGGGCGATCAAAAATTCAATTTAGCAGCAAACTCCTGATCTTATTAGGGAGAAACAAAGCTAAGGTAGACCCACGCCGGGGTTCTCCTTCTAACGACAGCTTAATCATCGTCATCATCATCATCATCATCGGAAACCAACGCCTTCGCAGACTTTTTAGCCCTTAAATTCATCGGTGTTCCGCTACTACTCACCGTATCTGACCGCTTTCGCGTGTGAGATCCCTCGTCCCCGCTCATACCGGACTTGCTCTTTGCCGCCTTTGTCACGGTTTTCTTCTTTAGCTTGTCTGATTTCGTCCCGGACTTGGTTTTTGGCTTGTCCGACTTCGTTGAAGACTTCTCTTTCGGCTTGTCCGATTTCGTCAGAGACTTCTCTCTCGGCTTGTCCGATTCCGTCACGGACTTGTCTGTTGGCTTGTCCGATTCCGTCACGGACTTGTCTGTTGGCTTGTCCAACCTCAACACGGACTTGGCCTTTGCATGATGCTTATCAACTTCGCGCGTCACATCACCGAGCATATTCCTCCCGCGTCCCGTGCCGTGCGCCCAATCAAGGATACCATACACTCCGAAATTCGACATTCCCCGTCCGGTATAATGCACCGCGCTACGCTTCACAATACCGCTCAGAATAATACCCGGGACGACGGTATACCCACACATACTCAAGGTCTCCTCGATAGTACATATCGCGACGACCAGGAAATACGTCAGGATATGGGGTCGCAGGAGCAGCGCCGGTAAGTATAGCGGAACGAAGCGGTATAGTAGCGACGGCAGCGGGTGATCGATGAAGACCTGTAGGCTACATGGCGCGCCCGGCCTAGAGTGCGCGAACCGAAGGTGCTGCTCTTCAAACGGAGAACGGCCGTGCAGGATAAAGCGGTGGATATAATAGCCGAGAGTCTCGCGGGCCGTAAGGATAAGTAGGGTATGCTTGAATATCTGCCACGGTAGGGGAAGCGTAATATTCGTCGTAAACTCGGGCGCATGGAATATTGCCGTCCAAGCCAAGCTTATACCGCCCTCAATAGCCACCGCGACGACGAGGTTAAAGAGCGCGAGAAGGACCATCGTTCCGAGCTCGCCGGCATGCCGCGGCGGAAGCGAGTTCTGCCCGCCAAACTTA
The DNA here is from genome assembly GCA_024340005.1 of Tolypocladium tropicale. Classification (NCBI taxonomy): domain Eukaryota; kingdom Fungi; phylum Ascomycota; class Sordariomycetes; order Hypocreales; family Ophiocordycipitaceae; genus Tolypocladium; species Tolypocladium tropicale. The sequence continues at coordinate 211,644 of JALHBU010000013.1, read as the reverse complement.
ATGTTCTCAGCGAGGCTCGGGACGGAAACCTCGAAAAGCAAAAAGCTCAGCGACGGGACGAGCCATAGAATAGTGCGGATAGCGAGGACGCCGACGACGTGAACAGCCAGAGGAGAGTGGGAGAGGACGAATGTTGACCAGGTCATGTAGAAGAAGAGGAGGTTGGCGGAGGTAGTCCACGATGTGATAGCGGACGACAAGAAGTAGGAGATGAGGGGGAGGGAGAGTAGGATGTCCATGGCTTGTGTAATTTCTCAGCCGATTTTGTGTTGTCGAGCTTGGTGTAGATCGTCTGCAGACAAGGGCCCTGGTGGATGACAGTAACCTAGTAATCTGCTCAAGCTGAAACAGCTGACCATAGAAAGGCATGTACGTCGGGGGGCAAATACATTGATTCCTTATGTTTGGTGTGCATTCCCTTTTGTTCCTTTGCGCATGTTTTGTCATCGACAAAAAGACGGCGATGACGTCGACGGCATTCTGCGAGCAACGAAAGAGTGACGCCATCGGGGCATAGAACACCACGTCAGAGGCGGGCATTGAATTCTGCAAACAGCATTATTGTGCAATGTATGAAACGCGAGATGGAGTCCTTTTCGGATCCGTCGTGGGTTCGATCGTACCTCCCCATATGGTGGATGAAATAACATCCCCATCCCCCGGCCCGTCAACGGGCCGGCAGCCCCTCTACCAAAATTGGCAGCAAGACGGGCGAAATTCGGTAGAAAATGGAAGGCGGTTTGCTCTTCCGCTGCATGCTCCCCTGCTTGTGTATTGTTGCGTGTTATGGCCCATTCGTCGCTTCGTCCACATTAGTGCACGGCGTGCCGTGCTGAGTTAAGACCAGACTGGGACGCAAACGCATGAATGTCAACTTTCTGACAATCGATTGAGACATGATTTCAAAGAGATTAACCAGAGATGCAACGTGAGGCTCTACATCTGACAGTCTGGGAAAACAGACGCATTTTGCTTCGGGCAACCGCCACAGGGCACCCGTTGACTTGCTATGGCCATCAATGGTACATCGTGTCAACGAAGTGCACGCATATATCATCAGCCGATCAAGGACGCCTGGAACAACAGCCCATAGAATCCACTCCAATTACCACATCAGTGCATGGTACTAGAAAGATTGTAAATGAAGATGCAGGTGAAGGCTATAGAAGAAGAACGACGTTCCTCCATGTCCTTGTCGAGAAGCAAATGACTGTGGCACTCACTCCATGTACGGAGCGCTAGAGCACTGGTGAGCATGTCACTTCTCTTCCAATCGATCGCGGCATCTCTCTCTCATCTTGGACGCAGCCAAGGCAGCTTACCTTGGGTCGCCACTCACTCGTGGCTTTCCAAACAGGTTTCCAGCAGGTGCTTTGTCTAACGGCGGCGTAAGAACAACAGGTGGGCGAATTTGGAGAGGCGAGTTCAAGCCACTGAAGGGGCGTCCCACGTCAAACGCCAATCAGAGCTGGCGTCTCCATGCATGACGAGGCATGACGTACGCAGGCCGCCGCACTACCATCCAGAGAGCCATCCCATGGTAGATGTCGGGCAGAGACACGGAATAATAAGAGTGCTTCGATAGCCTGTAGAACAATTCTTCCATCAGCTACCCGAAATTCACCTATATTTCACACCACTTTTTTACATAAAAAGGCGTCGGCTAAGCTGGACAGTGTCGCCTGGACCTGAAAACGAACTGTCGGAGTGGCGCCCACATAAACTTGTCCCTTTACTCCCGTCACATCACAAGGCAGATAACAGCGGCGATCGCGCAAGGCACCACCATGGCCGATGACAACCAGAGCAAGCCCAAGCCTCCGGCAAACTTGGATCATCTTACAGACCAAGAGAAGCAGCAGACATGGACAGAGTGGGCAAAGGGGTTTACGCCGCCGGTCAATTTCGACAAGATGTCAATTGAGGAGAAGCGGCAAGCATACCTAGAGTGGGCAAAAGAGAAGTACAACGAGCAATACGAGTCCTGGATGCCCTGGATTGAGGATCACTTTTTGAAGTGGTTCACCAGCGATAACAAGGCGAGTTACACTGCAAAACGTATGTAATATCTTCCCCCGCTCTGCCTTGCAAGGCCTGACGACCTGGAGTCTGAACTACGGCAGAGAACCTTGACAAAACAAAAGTCACGGGGATCGAACAGGTTGACACCCTGCAAGATAACGTCAACAACCTGGTTGCGGGACAGCTAGGCCAGGGCGGAATGCTGCAAGGTGTCGGCGATGGTGCGTCCAAGGAGGGCATCAACAGAGCTGAGCGCCAAGGCAAAGATGAGAGAGGTGACCACATTCCCAAGGCCTTGTGAGGAGTCCTTGCACGAGAGGTTGTGCAGGGTATGCACAAGGTGCAAGGGTTTCTTTCTTGTGCGAAAGTTTATGTAACTATGTTTCTGAGTATACTGAAGTATTGACTGCACCTATAATATTCGCTGTAAGTTGGCTAAGTATACATGCTATAAAGTGGCATTTGGGGAGGACCATCTTGCTGCGGGCGAAGAGCTACACTACAAGTCGAGCGTAGCGATCGTCTCTCAAGTCTACCACGGAGGCTTTAAAGCCGTCGGTGACGAGGAATTATCTGATCCCTTCCGTATTGGTGAACGGCAAACGACGCGATTGTGATGGCACCCTCATTACCCCCATGATCTTCGTTGTCGAAGTGGTGCTACACCAAGGGCTGATTACTCCATAAGAGGCACATAGAACCGGTACGAGAGCCTTGATTAATATGGTGATTGTGATGTTTGGTAGAATTGACCTTGCGAAGGCCGTGCTCAACAGACAGTGTTTGTAGAAAGTGCAGGAAGATAAGTCAAGCTACATTTGACGTTTAGTCCATGGAATATTTGAACAATACCAATACCAAAGAAGAGTTTACATTCATAGAATAGCGAGACTCGCGCAGTTATGTGAAACCCAGGTTAACATTCTAACTGGGCCCTAGCCTGCAGTGTAACACGTCCTAGCGTAAATCCGCTGACAGCAGAGCTGCACCACATGACTTCTCCCTCCATAAGACTATCAGGCCTCACAGTAGTCTCCGTTGCGAGACCGGTTTCCAAAGCCCATCTACGCGACACCCCGAGCTTGCACCCGCTCTCCGAGCTCGGTGTGACCCATCGCCCGTCGCGGCGGAAGTACACCGTTGGAAAGCAGCGCCAATAATCTCACGGCTCTTGTTCCACAACAAAACGTCACACTCTGTAGGTGAAGCCGTCTCCATGCTAGATCTCTTTCGCACGGCATTATAGTCTTCCCGATATGTTGTCTTGTGCTTCGTAAAAAGCGAGGGCGTGGTCGGGCCGGGATCAACATAGACGGGCGTTATAGAGCAACCGCTTACACTGTCGGTGAGTGAAAGGTCGGGTAAGGACGAAGGAAAATAGAGATCAGACTCCTTAACAGGTATCTCCATCGACCCGAGGTTCAAGGCGCCGTCTCTTTTAAGGGCTCAGCGGACGATGAAACTCTTCTTCTTATCTTTCGCCAAACCGTCGTGTTCCAGCTCCAAATGAGCCTCAATCTCCTCAGACACATGGTCCAGAAATGACGACTTCTCCAGAGTATTAATAGCTTGGGGCCAGTTAAAGTCAATGGCAGCGGCGTGTAGTCGGTCAACTGCATACTGTAGAAGGTAGCAATGCGATAAGGGGGCTTCGATATCAGGTGCACCACGATGGTCTGGAGACCTGCTGAGTAATTCAGCGTAGAAATGATCTCGAACTTGGGATCAGAGGAGATCAGTTCCACAGAGAGCTCAGAGTCCTGAGACATTGTCGACGATTTAATAAATGGCAACACTTTCTAGCGTAGAATGAGATGAGGATAGGGAATATGGACATGCCCTCTTATATACCTCTGCGATTGTAGTGCCTAGAAGCACCATAGGTCAAATAAAAAAAAGAGCTCATACCGGGTAGTCATATTCCGACCGCGGAGCACCTCACGATTCCCATGTTGGGACCTAAAAATGGGCAGAAAGGCCTTGGTGCCAACACTGGACAGAGCAACGGTGACGCATATTGCGCTTTCCGAAGCACCAATGGCCTGGTGAGCCAAGATGGATATTCTGTACCGAAGTGTAGGGATCCGCTACGGTTACGCGTTTACACCACCTTCCGAAGCTGCCGACGCTCGCATCCTAAGATCAGAGATTTTGTCGAGAGCCAATCAGTTCATATAGAATTGAATGGATGCATACAGTCGCGGAATTCAAAAAGGTAAGTGACAATTTGGACACTCTAAGAGCTGTCTAGAACGAGAGGGTCAAGTGCAGCGAGCAATGTGATTGGCTTGTTGGTTGCGAATGCTGTGCGCACACATCTGCAAGCACGGCATCACGGCTCTGGCGGCACGTACGCCGAACGTCACAGCTTACAACACAAAGTCTCAATATTGAATGCAAGCTAGATTTTGCAAAAAAGGTTCTGTTGGTTCAAAAGTTCATGGCTCGGTGAACGTCCTTCTTTATGCTGAGTTCCGCAGAGTATGGGACTTGAACAGACAGGTGCGTACACAGGCTTCTTGGGCAGGATTTGACCATCCCAAATGTCGTTCAACATCATCTCATTCTTTGTCACCATTTCCCTTCAATTCTTCTTCGAGAGCTGAACAATTATGTGGTCCTCGCGCTACAAGGATCAGACGACCAAGATCATGGCCCTTCGGTGGGCTGGGAATCAGAGGTAGGAGCTTTCACTACCAAAACTTAACTTCTCGGTCTTATCGTCAAGTCCATTCACATTCTGGGCGGGGTATACGGCTGCGAACGTAATTTTCTACGCAGAGGGCCAGGTGGCCGACCGCACCGATGTGAGTTGATGTCTAGAGCCTGAATTTCAACACATTTCTCATAACCAAGAGTAGAACACGTTCATGGACCATTTATTGGCAAAGGATCGTCATCTGACGACCAACGAACGAGTAGAAAAGCGCTTGGAGCGGTTTATTTCCAACAGAAGGCGGGTTCTTTGTTCACCCGCAGCTGGCGTCTGACCCATCTGTCTTCTCAGCTTTCCATCAAGTGCATGGTCTGGTGAGTTCCAAAACCTCGGATACGTGAAGTTCTCTGAATCAAAGCCAGGAGCAAATCTGAACAAGCTGGTGGGAATTGTACGACGGTCGTCACGTGGTCTCATCAGTCAAACAGGGCAGTTTCCAGAGACGTGAAGCCGGACATGCCCACCAAAATCATGCCAGAGTTGATGTTGTTCATATAAATCATTGCATTGAGCTCTTGTGAACATCATTCATGTGTCAACCTGACTTGACAATCGAGGTGGTGAATCTTAACACCAAGGGGGTAACGCTTTCAAAGCTGAACATGATTGTCGAGATTGAGGAGACCTTATCACGTGAACAGCAAAGTGGCAATATGTAGTAGAAGCTGGCAACTGGAATAAGTGAGTCTTTAAACTGGGCCTGAGCTCACAGCATTTCAAGATTTGAATCCAGAGCGAGCTCATTTTCGCTTCCAAGGCCACGCGCTTTTTAGAGCTTCAGTAAAAATATTGGTCTGCTCAGTCCAAACAAGCCGAGCGCAGCGATCGTCTCTCAAGTCTACCACGGACGCTCTGAAGCTGTAGGCAATGAGGAATTATCTGATCCCTTCCGGATCCGTATTTTGCTACATGTATGGTGATGGTACAGGGCCCTGGCCAACGGAGGCGTGGTGTCTCGGGGAAAGGTCATAATGGACGGTAGATATAAAATGGAGGCAGGCAACCATCTAATCAGATAGTTTATACTATAGCTAGTTGATTTATCTTACGTGTTTCGAAATTAGTGCTGAGCCACCGTAGTTATCTCGTTCTACGTAGCGTCGATTTCTCTCGGATCAAATTGCATGTGCTCAGCCTCCTTCCGCAGGTGGCAAGCTTACCTAAATCACAACCCGGAATTTGAACAAGTTTCTCTGAAGAATGTCCTGCTTCTTCTGTTCCAATTGCTCCATGTCCCAGCTTACACTGGCGAATCGGCCAGATAACCAGTCACGGCGCTCACGGGAGAGCCAGACCAGAGTGTCGGCAGCCAGCTCCGCAGTATTGGTCAGGACATCGAGCCTGTCCGGAGGCATGTTCAGGGCTAGCTCGGTCTTTACGCCTCCTGGGTGGAGCGAGATGGCGATTAGACCCTGTTGATAATACTCCTTGTCCCTAAGCTCGGTGAGGCGGCAGAGTGCAAACTTGGTCGTCTGGTAGCCCGATGCACCAGGGAATATAGCGTGGGCACCACCACTGCTGATATTGATAATCGTCTTGGTCGGCGACTTGAGCAGCATCGGCAAGAAACAGTGGGCGGCAAGATAGGTGCCTTTGATATTGACCTCCCAAGTCCGCCACCAAGCACTCGGGTTGGATTCGGCGATAGGTTTCCACTCCTCTAGGTAGCCAGCATTGTTGATCAGGATGTCGAGACTGCCGTCGAGTAGGTCAACAGCGGCCTCGGCGGCAACTCGCACCGATTCCTCCGACGTCACGTCAACTTTCAGAGTATGCACGAGCGGCTGGGACCGGTTTGCCTTCCTGGCGGCGTCCTTGACGTCCCTCTCGACATTGGTCAGGTCGAAGCGAGCGGCAAGCAGGAGCTTCGAGCAGCCCGCGGTAACAAAACTAATGGCGGTCGCCTTGCCGACGCCCTTGGAGGCGCCCGTGATCAGAACCGACTTTCCCGTCAAATCAGCTTCGGTGGGATTAATGAAGGGGTAAGTATCCTTGCGCGCCGAGACATAGCTAGCCACAGCAGGCCAATTTGTCTCCCGCAGGGAAGGATCTTGGGCTGACATGATGATGAAGAGGAGCCTCGGGATATAGAGCCAGATAGGTAGATGAAACAAGTGTGTTGCTCTGTTGAGTAGCTACGTTTGGCTTCATTTATCGCGTTATGGATTTGATATATAGATCTTGAACCATCAGAACATGTAGATCTCCCATCCATCTTAACTCCATCAATGGTGCATAAAACCCGACGTAGCTGTGTAACTTCAGCACGGCATACGGATTTACCAATCTTACTCCGGGGATCACCTCTTCGCATATCCTGCTAACATTACTTAGCTAGTCCCCATCATACAAGGCCGCGAACCACTCAACCATATTTGAGCGAGTTACCTGGACTGCCCAAATACGTTAATTCAACCATGCGCTTTCTAAACTACTTAATATTATTCATCATGCGCCAGAGGACCACGAGCTCTACTCGCATATCCTCACGGCTGGCTTCCGGCAATTGGTTCCAATTCATTTCACCCTGAAAGGAACTTGCGTGCGGACTTTACATGAGCCCTACAACGGGGGCAATACTCGTAGGGTCCGGCGATGAGGAATTCCGTCTGCTTAAAGGGCACGATATTCGACACCGGCTAATTGACGTCGACCTTGCCGTTAGTGATGAGGTCGACGGCGAGGTCGTAGCTATCTGCCCGTAGCGGAAACGGCCGTTGGCCGTCACTTCCTTGGGGCACATGGCCATGATGGCGATGGTGATGTCGTTCTCGCCTATGCCGCCCAGCAGGTCAGCGCACAGGGGCTCCTCAGCTGTGCCGCGGATGGCCCTCGTGTTGTTCTCGGAGAATGCTAGGGCGTACGACTACCTCGCCGCGAGACCGCGCCCAAAGCCGAGCTTAGACAAACCGCTGGCTTGAATGCTCTGGTGCCGTCTCCATCACGTTGGTGACGTGGTTAATAGAGGTGCCTGGTTTTGGCGACCCACTGTGGTGGAAACGCCGCGCGAGTAATCGTGCAGAGGACTTGCGCCAACGGCTGGCGTAACGGCAAAGTTGCCTGAAGCTCAACATGAACGTAAAAGAGCGACAGATACGCCCAGCAAAATTTCTTCAAGTGGCTGACTTTGCAGGCCAACAAATTGAGTATACTGTTCATCGGTAGCAAAATGGCCTCAAAGCCTCCTGGACCGTGCTGTGTTGCCGGGAGCGCCTTCAAGTACGAGTAGGTTGCAGCCCCTCAACACCCTGTCCACTGCCTCGCAACTATTTATATGAATGGTGTCTCAATTGCGCTGGAATTTTCACTGGATCGAGAGGCCCCTTACTAGTAACGCTGCTCTATTCTAGCTGTGATTTCGGCGCTGATAGCTACATTATATAGAGGCGAGCCCGCGGGCCGAATGATCAAAATCGGCGGCAATATCGACGCATACCTCGCCACGGCTTCCGAAAGTCTAGCCAGGAAGGGTTGTGGCATCCTCTATCTACCCGACGTAAGAGGCATATGGCTGAACAGCAAGCTCATGGCCGACGGCTTTGCGGCGAGCGGATACACGACCCTGGTGCCCGATGTCTTTGACGGGGACTCGGTGCCGCGCGATAGGGTCACGGAAACCAGTGTCACCGATTGGGTAATCCACGGTGTGCCCGGGAAGCATCCACATACAACTCAGTATGTTGACCCGATCGTTCTGGCGGGCATCCAGGCGATGCGGGACATGGGTGTCGCCAAGATTGCCGCCGTGGGCTATTGTTTTGGCGCCAAGGCAAGTCTTACATAAAAAAGCACAGTTCGTGCCGGCCCTCTCGTCGTGCTTATAGTTATGGATCAGTACGTCGTGCGTCACTACAAGAGTGGTATCGACGCTGGATTCATCGCTCATCCGTCGTTTGTCGAAGAGGACGAGCTCAAGACTATCACGGGTCCACTGTCAATCGCTGCCGCCGAGATTGACAACCTATTTCCCGCCGATATGCGTCACAAATCGGAAGAGATCTTATTGGCAACGGGCCAGCAATACCAGATCAACCTGTATGGGGGCGTGGAGCACGGTTTCGCAGTGCGTTGTAACAAGGATGATCCGGTCGAGAGATTCGCGAGGGATCAGGCGTTCAGACAGGCGGTGGCATGGTTCGATGAGTGGCTCCCTTCCTAGGTTATATCAGACGGATTGCCAACGGTTTCTGTCCTTTGTGGCAAGGAAAACATTGGGCGTAATACGAGCTACCTTAGGGCCGAAATAATGTGTCTCATGTCTCTTTATTAAAAGATCAGCGTAGGTAAAAATAGACAAAATAAGGGTGCTAAAGAGGAGGGAAAAGACGTGAAGAGAAAGTTAAGTATAAACGTCGAAGGAGGAGGATAGAGGTCGGTGTATTTATGCGGCACCCAGCGATGGAAGGGCATGGCCTGGCCGCGGCAAAGCGCCTTATCTGATGGGGAATCCTACCATTCCCGGTTGGTGCAGCAGTGGCAAGAATGTGTTTCAGGCTACGTAAATCTTCCGAAGCGCTTTCATTCTCATAATTCCGAGTCTCGATCTAAACAGTCGCAAATGACTTTAAATAACATTTCCTCTCACTTGCTTGATGTGCTTGACATTGATATCCCGCCACGCAGCCGTGGCTATGACAGCAATGATCAGAACAGACGTCCCCCAAAGTAACATGGTCTTCTGACCATCACCGTACGCCTTCTGGATTGCAATACGAGTGGGCGAGCCCCAGGGATATGACAACTGCACGTCCAGTCGACCGTAGATCTTGTCAAGGTTCTTGAGCTCCTCAGCCGGCAGATACTCGCGCAGCTTGCTGGGGAAGACAGCCTGCCAGATGCCTGCAGCAACCGTGAGGCCGACAGCGGCACCAATGGCCGCAAACAGGGCCTCGACGGCGAGGACGACAGCGACGTATTGGTGCGAGGCCGCAGCCATGACGGCCGTCTGCTCGCAGATGACGATGGTGCCGCCGGCGACCGCGATGAAGATTTGGCACATGATGATGTAGGCGACGTTGACCTCGGGCTGGCGGAACCTGATCATCAACCCGACGCCCACGATGAGCAAGGGCACACCAAAGTAGAGCGCCAGCCACTTGAAGCGGCCGGTCTTGCGGATCAAGAGGCCGACGACGACCGCCCAAATGGAGCATCCCACACTGTATATCTGCGACACATAACTGGCCTGTGTGACAGAGAGGCCGTTGACGACCTGTAGGAAGGAAGGGAAGTAGGCATCCCAGATGTAGAAGCTGACGAAAGTGACGGCAGCGAGGATGCAGGCACCAAAGACGGTGCGATCCACCAGGAGCGAGTAAGGGATGAACCGCACGGGGGCGCAATAACGCTCCCAAGCCGCGAAGAGGCTGACGAGGAGGAGGCCAGAGACGAGCAGGCTGATGATGAGGGGGGATGCCCAGCCCAGCTCTTGGCGGGAGTATATGTTGAATGGTAAGAGGAAGAGGGCCATGCCCGTTGAGAGGAGCAGAACGCCGACAATGTCAAACTCACGGCCGTAGTGGATTAGCGACTGTGCGAAGGTGCGGCCGCTCTCGCGCTTGGGGATGAGCCCGCGACGCTTGGCCTTGTAGTAGTTCTGCATGAACAGGACGTAGAGCGGCACGGTGACGAGGGGCGTGACGATGGCAAAGGTGGTGAACCCCCAGCGGAAGCCCGGCCCGTCGAGGAAGGCCTGGGAGATGGGGCCGGCGAGCCAGGTGGTGATGATGTAGGGCGAGCTGGAAAAGGCGAAGACGAGGCCGCGGTTGCGCAGGGACGACGTGTCGGCGATGAAGATGCTCAGGCAGTAGTCAAGGCCCTGGAAACCGACCCAGTAGAAGACCTGGGCGGCGGCGTACGTCTCGACGTTGCGGCAGGCGGCCATGATGGCGAGGCCGGCGGTGGTGAGCACGACGGACAGGAGGTAGCCCTGGGGGCGGCCGAAGACGTCGAGGATCTTGGCGAGGGTGAGCTTGAAGACGCCGCCTACGATCTGGCTGACGATGTTGACGGTGGGCGTGAGCGAGTGCTGCTGGAAGGCCGAGGTGACGTAGGGGGTGAGGGCGAGGGTGGCGCCCTGCTGCATCGTGTTGACGAAGAAGATGACCCAGATCATGACGTAGGCGACGACGAGGGCCGTCTTGGTCCAGACGGTTGTGGTGGCCTCGATGTCCTGGACGCCGGCCTGGACGTCGCCGTCGAGCAACGGCTCATCGTCTTCGTGTCCTTGGTCGCCCTGGTCGTCGTCGGTGCCACAGGCGTGGACACGGGCCTCGGGACGGCGCTTAGCGTCACCGGACCGGACACGGGCGGCGGGATCGGCGACGGTGCCGTAGCCCGGGCCCGCGGCTGTCGGGGCGACGGGCGTCGTCTCGTCACTCATGGCGAGAATTCAGGATATCACAAAGAAACGTTGAGGCAGCGCAGCCGTCGACCACAAGCGCATGTGCTGCACGCGGGGTTGTTGAATCTACGGAGGCGTCGAGACGGCAAAGTGATAGCGCCGAGTCTCCGAGGCAAGATCGGAGGCGCTCCGCCGAGGTCTCCGGCCGCGACGTTTGAGTATCCCGGGCTCCTTGAAACAGCGACTCTGGAGGGCGATTAGAGCAGAAGTCGAGGTCCTCGCGACTGAAGAATCCAGACTCGGACGTCTGAGGGGGGGCGAGGCGGGAAGCCGACTTGAACTCGGTCACGGCGAGGCGTAGGTACATTAGGATGGAATCAACGGTGTGTTGCGGCGGTCGGCCGAGTTGGAGAAGACCCGACGTCGGGTGCCGACGGATGGATACTGGGCGCGGCTGGTGGGGGCGCTGTTGGCGGTCAGGTTCCGGCCACGATAGGTACCTGTGCAAAGTGGTCTTGTTGGGCTTCGCAGACGGCCCACTGATTTCGGGATAGGATACGGCGCGACGGGTGCAGTCGGGTGACAGCATGGAAGCGCTTACGATGGCCAAACACAACCTACGGCTCCTCTGAGGATCCGTCAATGCACCAGAGAGGAGCAGCGTGAGACGCGGGCTGTCCTAGGACCCTGGCTTCCCAAACGCCAAGTACGAGCAATTATGGCGCGCTTTCACGGACTGGGACCGGGCGAAGAAATTTGCTTATCAGATCCGCATGCGCGGCGCACACGAGTACCGGGACAGCCGCCAGAGTCGCCCGGCCATGGACCCCTCCCCTCCCTCGTTCCAATAAAGTTATCAGATCCGGTGGCGTCGCAGTCGGACGCCCCCCCAAGGGCAGCACCCCGGCGCCGTGGCGGCGAAACCGGCGCCGCTTACGGCAGGCCAGCGAGGCCTTTTGCAGCGCCCGTGAGGGAAAATCGCGCCCGCCGCGTACCGGTACCTGTCCTCGGGCCCCTGTGCCCGGGGGGGGGTGCGCGATGAGCACCACCCGACGTTAGCGCAGCTGCGCGCATGGCGCCATGGGCCCATGTTCCTCGACGTACGACGTACTCGTAGCCGTGCATTGTCTCCGTGACGTGACGATGCCATGCCGAGCGCTGGGCCGGCCGATGGGACCGGTGGCCCTGCTCCGTCGCAAATGGACGATCGCTTTGCTGCGGGCGCCGTGGGATGAGCGGTCGGCTCTGACGTGAGTGCTCGCTGCTCATTGGCGAGCCTCTGAGCGAAGCTGGTCCGTCCGTCTCATTGACACCGAGATCCTGTCAAACCAGCGCAGCGTCTGTAAGCCAATTCATCCGGCTCTTGTGCATTGCTCACCGCAGCTTGTGCTCTTTCGCGATATTGCTTGTCCAGCGTCCAAGCCCACACGCAATCATGGCCGCGCCCGTGGTCCAGCTGGCGTCTCTGTCCGCCGACGACGCCGTCATCAAGCTCCCGCACCCCTACTTCACCGAGTACACGGTCCAGAAGACAGCGTCGCCGTCATCGTCGCCGTCCGACCTCCCCCTCTACCGGCTACGCGAGACGGCCAACTCGTCCCGCAAGCCGCTCCCCTTCGCCCTCGCGGCCGACCGCGTCGCCTTTTCCGAGCCCGTCGACCTCAAGTCGAGTGAGCTGCCGCCCGCCTCCAACAACAGCGCCTGGGCGCGCGCCCGGCGGTCGCCATGCTCGACCGTCGCCTGGGACGGCGACGAGGCCCCCTCGCTGGCGCAGGCCTGGCTGCTGCTCTACGTGCTCTTCACGCTGCGCCCGGGCATGGAGTCGGTGCGCCTCGACCTCCGCGGCCGCCACGCCGCGACGCTTGGCCGCCAGCTGACGGACGTGCTGCTCGCCGTTGAGCACCCGCTGCCGGCGAAGGAGAAGCGCGTCGCCTCGGCGCAGAGGGACGAGCGCGTCGTGCTCGCGCTGCGCAGCACCTTCTGGCAGGGCGCCGGCTCGCCCTTCGGCCCCCGACCCGTGTGGCTGCCGGACGAGTCGCCCGGCTCGCTGACGGCCGGCGGCGGGCTGGCCGCCTACCCGCTCACGCCGCTGCAGCACACGGTGACGGTGGTCCCGGCCGGCGACCCGGAGGACCCGGAGCGGCGGCAGCAGGCGTGGCACCCGGTGCGGCCGGCCAAGCCCGCGCCCGGCGCCGTCGTCTACAGCCGCTGGATCCCGCACCTGCGCGAGACGTTCAGCATGGTGGCGCTCGACTACCGCGACGCCGAGCACCTGCGCCTGTTCCACGAGTGGCAGAACGACCCGCGCGTCTCCCAGGGCTGGAACCAGACGGGCACGCTCGACGAGCACCGCGAGTACCTGCGCGACATCGACGAGGACCCCCATCAGCTGGCCGTGCTGGCCAAGTGGGACGACACGTGCTTTGCCTACTTTGAGGTCTACTGGGCCAAGGTGAGTTGGTTCTCCAGCCCGCTGTATACGTGAGGTGATGTGACGGATGGATGCTCACCGCGCTTCGCAGGAGGACCGCCTCGGCGGCTACTACGATGCCGAGGACTTCGACCGCGGCCGCCACTCGCTCGTGGGCGACGTGCGGTTCCGCGGGCCGCACCGCGTGTCGGCGTGGTGGAGCAGCTTGATGCACTACCTGTTCCTCGACGACCCGCGCACCATGTGCGTCGTCGGCGAGCCCAAGGACACCAACGCCACCGTCGTCATGTACGACCTGATCCACGGCTTCGGCCTCGACAAGTTCGTCGACCTGCCGCACAAGCGGAGCGCCTTTGTGCGCTGCCCGCGGGGGCGCTTCTTCCAGCTATGCCCGCTGGCGGAGAACGAGAAGGCGGTGGGCGGCATGCGCATCGGTCTGGTGCCGAAGCTGTGAGGCTGCAGTTATTGGTAGGGTGTACCTGATATTGTCGTAAGATTGATGATGGCGAAAAACATGGGTTTGGAGCTGGAACTAGTTGTACAAAGCATCACGCGGGGTGGAAAAGGGAAACAGTATCAAAAATGAACAAGAGGTTTCGCTTATATATTCCAGGATAGTCTCCAACTGTACTTCTTCCCCAAGTCTACATAAGAAAATTTGACATGTCTAACATGATGGTCTATGACCAAGAAAACTCCCAAGTATACGTCTACTCCGAGATCCGTCAGTTCTACTCTGTACTTTCAGACCGACCTATTTTTTCCCCGATATCCCGATATGCAAAATCGCCTAATTACAGCTTGGATGCGCGGGCCGCCTTCTGCAGCAGCTCCTCGCCCAGCTTGGCCATCTCAAACTTGCGCACCTTGCCGCTGCCCGTGAGCGGCACGTCGCCGGGCACGCCGCCCTCGCCGAGCCAGAAGACGTGGGCGGGTGACTTGTGCTTGCCGAGCTGCGTGCGAACCCAGTCGCGCAGCTCCGCGTCGCTCGGCTTGGCGCTCGTCTCGCCGCGCTCGACAAAGGCGGCCACGACCTCGCCGTAGTGCTTGTCCTTGAGGCCGACGACGACGGCGCGCGAGACGGATGGGTGGGCCATGAGGCGCTCCTCAATCTCCAGCGGGTAGATGTTCTCGCCACCTGCGTGTCCATTTGTTAGCTCAGTCCGGCACCTTCAACGTAAGTTGACGGGATGACGCACCTCGGATGATGATGTCCTTGAAACGGCCAGTGATGGTGCAGTAGCCGCTCTCATCGAAGACGGCCTCGTCGCCCGTGTGCAACCACAGCACTCCCGCCGCGTCGCGCACCATGACCTCGTTCGTCTTCTCAGAGTTGTTCCAGTAGCCGGCCTGCAGCTGGTAGCCCGCCATGCACAGCTCTCCCCTCGTGCCCACGGGCACAATATTGCCTTCTCGGTCGACGATCTTGGCGTGCGCGTGCGGCATGACCGTGCCCACCGTCGTCAGCCGCGTGTCCATGGCGTCGTCGGTGAAGGCGTTGAAGCACGTCGGCGACGCCTCGGTGAGCCCGTAGCTACTCGTGAACTCGGTCATGCCAAAGCGGTTGACGAGCAGCTCCATGAGGTACCGCGGGACGGGCGCGCCGGCAATGATGCCCGTCCGCAGGCTGTCGCAGTTGAAGCCCGGCGGGAACTCGGCCTGGAAGAGCGAGTCGAACATGGCCGGCACGCCGTGGATGGCGGTGCAGGCTTCGTCGGAGATGGCGCTCAGTGTTGAGGGGATGTCGAAGACCTCGGCCGGGTAGACGATCTTGCCGCCGTGGGTGACGATGGCGAGGAGGCCGAGGACGAGGCCGAAGCAGTGGAACAGCGGCGGTGGGCAGCAGAGGATGTCTTCGGACGTGAGGCGCATCCGGTCGCCGATGAAACGAGAGTTGTTGACGAGATTGCTGTGACGGGTCAGTCCTCATGATTTCATCACACGACGGGAGCGAACTTACTGGTGAGTGAGCATGGCAGCCTTGGGCAGCCCCGTCGTGCCGCTGGTGAACTGCAGGTTGACCACCTGGTGCGGCAGCACGCGCTTCATGGCCCGGTACAGCCGGTCGTAGTCGCGGCGGCGTCCACTGGCCCTCACCAGCTCGTCGTAGGTGGGGAGTCCTCCGGCGTCACCCCTGAGTATGAACACCTTGGGTCCCTTGCCCTCCCTCTGCTCGCTCTCGAGCGCATCCAGCAAGCGCGTGTTGTCGGTCCGGCCGATGGCTCGCGTGGTGAAGAAGACCTTGCAGTCGGAGAAGGTGAGCCCGTACATGGCCTCGGTGGGCGTGTACGTGTTGTTGAGGATGACGAGGATGGCACCTATCTTGGCCACGGCGAAGAAGACGGCGGCGTACTGCTCGCAGTTGCCAGCCATGATGCCCACGCGGTCGCCGACGCCGATGCCCATGTCGAGCAGCGCCTGGGCCAGCGACGAGCTCTGCTGGTTGAGCTCGTTGTAGGTCCAGCGCGCGCCCGTCCAAGGGATGACGAGGCATTCTTTGGTGCCATGCTGATACGTCTGCAGCTCGAGCAGCTCGCCGAGCGTGAGGTCCACGAGCGGAGGGTCGACGGGCCCGTGGAGGACGGACAGCTTCTGCGTCGCGGGGCTAGGGCCGAGACCGCTGTGTGATCGCGTTGCCGGTTCTGTCGCCATGGCAGAGGAACGGATGACAACTTATGGAAGCTGAGTACGGAGAATAACTGTTGTTGGGCGACACCGCGAAGCGACGCTGTTGGCCGTCGTTCTTCTGCTCGTCTATCACCAACGCAACAAGATCGGCGTGCCGTCTGACATTAGCCCTCGACGAGTCGAGGAAGATGACCACGATAGCGTCCAGTGAACACTACTATTTCTTTGTGGCAGACCCACCGCTGATGGCATACTTGGTACGAGCTGTGGCTCCCAGCACGTACATACTCGCACATGCAATCTCAGATCGTGCCCAGCCCTCCCCCCAGTCGATTCCGCCAGGTTCCGCGGCAGCCCCGGCTTGAGCAGATTCCTGTTCGCCATCGAAGCTCCGAGCTTTGCCGAGGCACCGTGGGGAGGGCATCTAATCTGATCATCAGATAAGATGAGGCGCGTGTGCTGTACGAGTACCTGCCTCAACTGCCGTTACGTGATGGCCAACAGGCACCCACAGTTCCACCCCGAGCTCTGTCGCGCCACGCGCCCAGCCCGCCAAAGAAGAAAATTTTTATCAGATCAACAAGACGTTGCAGAAGTGGGATGGCGAGCCATGGTATCCACAGACCAATGCACGTCACGGACAGGGCCAAGCTCGGGCATGGCTGCAGGGCAGGGAAGGGGGTGGTGGGAGCTATGACAACTGAGGCAGGACGCGACGGCGTCATCAATGCGGCAATTTTGGAGCCCTTGCCACCGAAGCCGTCGGTTCAAGAAAGCAGGTACGAGTACTCGTAGAACGGGGGCCAAATGTTTCAAGGAACTCGCTGCCCGTGGATCGGCGCAAACCCCCTCGAAGTGGGATCCCATCCTTTAGCATCAAAGCCCACTCAGCGGTGCCCGCAGTGGAACTGGCCTCACTTTCATTGAGTCATCGGAATACGGCAGCGCGCAAGGCCGGTGCAATGCTTCAATGGCATTATTCAGAGAGACACATTCACGTTGGACTGGTCGTGGTAGTCGAGGCCGCGGAGTCGCCTCACCCAGTCAATCCCACGTGGCTCGTCGGTTGTACGAGCCCTTTTTTTCCGTCTCATCTCGCCCATAACCCAACCCTGCACAACGTCCCACCGCGCAACGCCCTTTTGTCCTCCCAAATCCTTGGCAAGCTTGAGTGGTCCGGGGCTCCACGGCAGACAGAAACAAGACCGAGAAGAGTTATCAGATCCGCAACCCCGCTCGGGTGCTGCGACCCAAGCACACGGCTCCGTCTGGGCCCACTTGGTCCAGTTCTCGCGTTATCTGATCCACGAACCCAGAGGTCTCGCGCATGTTCCGCGAGGTCACGGCCTCTGATTCGGTCGCCTGGCCGGGCCATCCCTGCACTTGCAGCGGTTCTGTGTGCTAAAGACACACCCAGCTGCTGCGAATGTGGGCCATCATGGATGGGGTAGGAGCTTGCGCCGAGGAGAGCTCGGTGGGAAGCTGGTGCGAGTATACTTGAAAGTGAATGCCGAGAAAGGCAATGGAACAGTCGAAGCTATGCACGGCCGAACGGTCTGGACATCCGACAACGTGCTCTTGCGGGGGCCGTCTACGGGCTGGCTTGCTCGATAGATTCGACTTCGACGACGACGACGCACAAGGCTGGCGACCAGCTTAAACGGCGAATGGTCGGACGACGACTCAAGAGAACACCCAGAGTACATACCACTGCCGAATCTCGCGTGACGGGATGTCCGCGATGCACACCATCGATGACCATGGCAGCGGCGGGGGAGCTCGTGCCGTCGATTCTCCAAACGACACGTCCC
Source organism: Tolypocladium tropicale (assembly GCA_024340005.1). NCBI lineage: Eukaryota > Fungi > Ascomycota > Sordariomycetes > Hypocreales > Ophiocordycipitaceae > Tolypocladium > Tolypocladium tropicale. The sequence goes on along the minus strand of JALHBU010000013.1, from coordinate 193,693 downwards.
TGAACGGGCCCGAGACGGACACAAAACGACCTTCGGAAGCTACAAATCTCGCAAGCCACGATCTGGATCAGTTGTGGCAATGGAACGAGACTGTCCTGCCTCTCATTCAAACATGCATGCACGACCTCTTTCACGAAAAGGCCGTCCAACAGCCCGATGCCGTCGCCGTGCAGTCCTGGGATGGCGTTCTCACTTACAAAGAGCTCGATGAGCTCTCGTCGCGCCTGGCCCGGCAGCTACGGCAGCGAGGTGTCGATGTGGGCACCCGCGTGCCGCTGTGCTTCGAAAAGTCGCTGTGGGCTGTCGTCTCGCTGCTCGGCGTCATGAAGGCCGGTGCCACGTTCTCGCTTACCGATCCCAGCCAGCCCGAAGCGCGTCTGCAGACCATCGTTGAGCAAACGGGCGCCGAGCTTGTCATCACATCGGTTGCCCAGAGCGAGCTTGGTCGCAGAATATGCGGCAACGGCCAGGTCGTTGCCATCTCGCGCGACTACTTCGACCAAGCACCCGATGCCCCTGAGCAGGAGCTGCCTCGAGTACCGGCATCGACGCCCATGTACGTCATCTTCACATCTGGCAGCACTGGCAAGCCCAAGGGCGTCGTCATCTCGCACGAAAACTACACCAGCGGCGCCATCCCCCGCGCCGAGGCCGTCGGGTACAGGGCGGACTCGCGCGTCTTTGACTTTCCGTCGTACGCTTTCGACGTGAGCATCGACTGCATGCTGTGCACGCTGGTCTGCGGAGGGCAAATCTGCGTGCCCTCGGAGGCGGACCGGATGAACGACCTCAGCGGCGCGATCCGCAAGAGCAAGGCCAATATGGTCCACATGACGCCCTCGGTCGCGCGGGTCCTCGACGAGGATATCATCCCATCTCTAGACGTATTGGGACTCGGCGGCGAGGCTGTCTCGGCGAGCGACGCCGCGGCGTGGAGCAAGCACACAAACCTCGTCATCGCGTACGGCCCGTCGGAGTGCACAGTTGGCTGCACGATTAACAATACAGTCACGGTGTCGACTGGCATTGGCAAGGGCGTCGGAGGGACGACGTGGATCACGGACCCTGACAATCACAATATCCTCGTCCCTGTAGGCGGTGTCGGCGAGCTCCTCATCGAAGGGCCCGTAGTCGGCGTCGGGTATCTCGGTGAGCCGGAAAAGACGGCTGAAGTTTTCATCGAGGACCCTACGTGGCTTACCGCGGGACATGGAGCCATCGCCGGTCGGAGAGGTCGTCTGTACAAGACGGGCGATCTTGTCAAGTACGAAGCCAACGGCTCCGGCTCTATTGAATTCGTTGGAAGGAAGGACCAGCAGGTCAAGCTTCGCGGCCAGCGAGTCGAGCTCACAGAGGTTGAGCATCACCTGCGCAGTTGCCTGCCGTCGGGAATCAAGGTCTCCGCTGAGGTAATTAAGCATGAAAGCGGCGCGGCGACCCTGGTCGCTTTCATCTCAGAGCAGTCTCCCGTTCTCAGTACCGATGACGACAGCCTGTTCACAGAACCGTCGGTAGAGCTCGCCTCTGCCCTGGCTACGATCGACGCTGCTATGGGCGCTCGGGTTCCTAGATACATGGTCCCAGCCGCTTTCGTCACTCTCAAGTCCACGCCCTCCCTGGTCTCGGGCAAGACGGATCGCAAGAAGCTGCGCGAAATTGGGGCGTCCATTCCGCGGGAGAAACTGGCTAGCGCGGGGGCCGGAGATGGCCAGGAAGAGGAGCCGGAGACGGAGCAGGAGAAGCAGCTGCAGCGAGCATGGAACAAGGTCCTCGGACCAGACACCAAGGTTTACAGGAACAGCCATTTCTTCGCCGTTGGCGGAGACTCGCTACGGGCCATGCGGCTCGTTGCCGCCGCGAGAGATGAGGGCCTGGCTCTCACCGTGGCGGATATATTTACCAGCCCGACGCTGGACACGATGGCGGCAAAAGCCACGAGCATCGCGGAGGCATCTCACGAGGAAATTGCGCCGTTCTCCTTGCTGGACAAAGACTGGGGCATTGATGAAGCTCGGAAGGAGACGGCTACTCTCTGCAACGTCGACCCTGATGCTGTAGAAGACATCTATCCCTGCACGCCTCTGCAAGAGGCCCTGATGGCGCTCTCGGCCAAGGTGAAGGAGGCGTATGTGGCCCAGCGCGTTGTTGAGCTGGCAGACTCCGCCACGGCCAGGCGGCTCATAGCTGCCTTTGACACTGCCCAGCAAGACTGCCCCATCCTCCGCACACGGATAGTTCAGGTGTCAGGACGGGGTCTCATGCAAGTCGTCGTTAGGGGTAAGCTGAGCTGGTACTCGGGCTCCAAACTCGACGAGTACCTCGTCGCAGACAGGGACGAGACCATGGATCTCGGCAAGCCGCTCGTTCGATACGCCGTCATCGATGATGCCACTACGGGCAAGGCTAGCTTTGTCTTGACCATGCACCACGCCCTGTACGACGGCTGGGCGATGCCCCTGGTCGTGGACCGCGTGAACAAGGCGTACAATAATGAGTCGCTCGCTCGCCCGGCCGAGTTTAAGCACTTCATCAAGTACCTCGCCAGCATCGACAGAACCGATTCGGAGATGTATTGGCGGGACCAGCTCCACGGCGCCAACGGGCCGCAATTCCCGTCGTTGCCTTTCCCAGGCTACCAAACGCAAGCCGACTCGCTGCTCGAGATCTATACACCTCTCGAGCGGGCCCCGGCTTCCAATGCGACCGTGGCCACCATCATCCGTGCGGCCTGGGCGCTTGTCGCGGCGCAGTACACAGGCAGCGAGGATATCGTCTTTGGCGAGACGTTAACTGGTCGCAACGCTCCCATCGTCGGCGCCGAGGAGATTGAAGGCCCAATGATCACAACGGTCCCCGTGCGCGTGCTGGTTGACCGCGAGACACCCATCGCCGAGTATCTCCAGGCCATCCAGGAGCAGACGGTCGCGCAGATCCCGCACGAGCACTTTGGTTTGCAGCACATCCGCCGACTGAGCCCCGACGCCCTCGAGGCGTGCGAACTGCGGACGGGACTGGTCTTACATCCCAGCACAGAGGAGACAACATCCCAGGACGACGACACCCTGCCAGCCAACAGACTTGTTCCCGCCGGCGACGCGGAGGCAGCGCAGGAGGCCTTGAAGTTCAACACCTACGCACTCATGCTCGTTTGCTCCATCGACCCCAAGGGCTTCCTGGTCATGGCCAGCTTCGACTCCAGAACTGTAGCATCGTCAATGATGCAGCGCGTACTGGAGCAATTCAGGGGCGTCGCGCAGGCACTTTGCGAGCGGACGACGGGCCGGCTGGGAGACATTTCGTGCCTTACTGAGAACGACTTTGGCGGGTTGAGAGAGCGCGTCGCTGCTTCCCGGGACGATCCTATTCTGAAAGAGTATGACGGAGCATCAGCGGCGTATATCGTTGACTCGAGGGATGCAACTCGTCTTCTGCCAGAGGGCGGCGTTGGCGAGCTCATTGTTCAAACATCCAGCGAGCTACAGTTGCCTTCCATCGCAGAGCCGGCCTGGCTCGGCAAGCTCAATATCGACACCGCACAAGGCACGCTCTACAAGACAGGAAAGCTCGCCAAGTTCAACCTCGAAGGGCCCCTTCAGCTCGTCCTCGCCCAAGCCACTCCCCAGCGCAACGAAACTGGCACATCACAGCCGCCGACGAAGCGCGTGTCCGCCACGTCACGTCGCCAGCGCAAGCTAAGAAGCCTCTGGAGTCGCGTGCTGCGCGTTCCCGAAGACGATATTGGCCTCAACGACAGCTTCTTCCTACTGGGCGGTGACTCCATCGCCGCCATGAAGCTCGTCTCCGAAGCACGTCTCGAGGGCGTGCGGCTGACGGTGATGCAGATGTTCCAGAAGCGCTCTCTATACGATATGGCCAGCGTCATGGAAGAAGATGAAACCGTCTCGGCGCAAGGGACGACGGAGCAGATCCCTCCTTTCGCGCTGCTAGACGACGTCAAAGACAGCCGCGACTTCGTCGAGACTGTCGTGAGACCACAGCTCGCGAACAGGGAATGGACTGTCGCCAACGTCCTGCCCACGCGCCCCTTGCAACAGGTGGCCGTCCGAGGCACGACGCAGACACCGCGCTTCTCGGCGCGCTACGAGCTCGCGTACTTTGACGCCGCCGTCGACAAGCCCCGTCTCATGGCCGCGTGCCACGCGCTCGTCGCACGCAACGAGATCCTGCGCACCGTCTTCGTGCAGCACGCCGACAAGGGGTACGCCGTCGTGGTCGATGACCTGCGCGCAGACTTCGTCGAGTACGCCCTCGACGCGGGCAGCAACGTGGCCTCGTTCGCGCGCAAGCTGTGCGAGCTCGATGTCCTGACGAGCATGCCGCACGGGTCGGCCTTTGTCAAGTGGTTCCTCGTCGAGGCCGGCGAGGGTCAGCAGTCGTGCCTCGTCTTTCGCCTCTCGCACGCCCAGTACGACGAGATCTGCCTGCCCATCCTTCTGCGCCAGCTGTCCGCCCTGTACGAGGGTAGACCCGTGCCCGAGAGCGTGCCCTTCTCCGCCTATGTCGGGCACGTCCTGACGTCGAGCCTGCCCGCCAGCGAGTCCTACTGGCGCGAGCTGCTCGCCGACTCGGCCATGACGGTGCTCAAGCCCGAGGGCATCCCCGTCCTGCGCAGCAACCACTTCGCCATCGAGAAGACGGTCGACATCTCGTCGCGCCCGCGCGACGTCACCGTCGCCACGCTCCCCACGGCCGCCTGGGCGCTGTGCCTGGCGCGCCGCCTCGCCCTGCGCGACGTCGTCTTCGGCGAGGTCGTCAGCGGCCGCAACATTGACTTCCCCGGCGCCGACGCCGTCACGGGCCCGTGCTGGCAGTACGTGCCGGTGCGCGTGCGCTTCGGCGCCGGCTGGACGGCGGCCGACCTGCTCGCCCACGTGCAGCTGCAGCACGTCGCGTCGGCCGCCCACGAGGCCGTCGGCCTGAGCGAGCTGCTCGCCCGCTGCGTCGACTGGGACCCGGCCGCCACGCCCGACTGGTTCGACTCGGTCGTCCACCAGGACGTGGCCCACGTCGAGACGCTGCCCTTCGCCGCCGCCAGCGGCCGCATGGAGACGGTGTACCCGCACGAGGAGCCCCTGCGCGAGTGGAAGATCCAGGCCTTCATCGACGGGGACCGCATGACGCTCGAGGTGGTGACGGTCGAGAGCTGGGGCGAGTACGCCAGGGGCTTGCTCGACGAGCTGGCCGACGTCGCGTCGTTTTTGGTCGGGGATCCGCAGGCCTTGCTGTTTGACGATGAGTGAATGGGAGAAAAACGAGGGTGGTTGAACATGTAGAAAGAAAGGTCCTTGCGGCCGCCAAGTTTACGAAGAATGCAAAGTCGTGTTTTCCATGCAAGTTACCCTCACAGGTCACAAGTCGAGCACCATAGAAATCAAGACACTCTCCTGAAATGAGCAGTACGCTTAACGAACCCAAGATTGAGCCGTGACGCTGACTTTCCAGTTCATTGGGGGGTATATACAATCCGCGTAAGATGACCGCCAGGCGCTGTCCGCATCCTCGTCGCCAGAAACAAACCCACCTGTGCTTGGGTATATGCAAGTCCCGGAAACCTTTGAGTGAAACCAACCCTCTCCGTACCATGCTGTTTACATGCTTCAAACCATTCGACGCAGAACCCTCGCGCCCAGACGCCCCGATCCAAAAATGCTCGCATCATGCGGGTCCACAACGAGAAGCTGAACACCACCGCTGCCGCGGTAGGTCCGGCGGGTGGTGTGCACGTCAGACCTCCTTCGGCTTCTCCCCCTCCGCAGCGTCAGGGGCGCCGATGCCCAGAGCCCGCTGGAGGCTTCGTCTGATGCCCTTGCCTGGCCGGATCTCGTCGTCCTTCTCGCGGCCCAGCAGCCCAAAGCTCATGCGCCTAGCGACGTTGCCGCTGTTCTCGTTCCCCGCTGTCGCTGCCTTCTTCTTCCTGCGCATGGCCAGGACGGGATCCATGGCGGACGCGCGCGGGGGCCACTCGCCGTCCCGCTTCCAGCCGGCCACGCAGGACCGCAGCATGTCGGCCAGGTTGACCGGGCATGCGGGTTGGAGGTTGTTCAGGATAACCTTGTCGTACAGGCTGAGATAGACGGCGGGGGTGATGGAGGCGCGCAAGGGGTTGTTCGGTGGCAGCAAAGGCTGGCCGATGGGCACCAGCGTCTCCACGGGATACGTCTGGGGCGAGGCTGTATCCGGGACGGCCTGTCCCTCCCCCTGCTGCAGCTTCTTCGAGTCCTTGTCATGAGTATCCTTGGCGAACGAAGAGGCATCGGACACGGTCCCTGAAGCGTCTGTGCCGTGCGCCGCGGCATTGGGCGTCGAGCCGGGTGGCGATCCCGACATGGAGCGGCGGAAGAAGAATCGTCGAGGGGATCGCGGAGACACTGCGGAGGGTGATGCGGGCTTGCTGCGTACGCGGACGGTCCTCGCGCCTGTCCAGGCATCACGACGGGCCTCGAAACAGGCCAGGCCATCATTGTAGGCCATCTCTTCGCGCAGGGCCCTCCGGCGACGGGCCTGCTTGTCCAGCGCGGCGTGCGGCACAGAGCTCGACACGTCAAATCGGAAGGAAGACGAGATGGCGGGAGTATCGTCATCAGAGAGGTCTGACGTCCATTCTGTCCGAGGACGGTAGTGCACAGCATCCTCTGAGACAACGCTGTAGATAGATTGCGCATCATCGTCCTGGCCCTCTACTTGCCCGTCGTCCGATGGAGGATCTTCCAATTCAGATCCTTCATCTACTTGGTAGCCCTCATCGTCACGGGTCTCATCCTGAACTTGTTTGACGGGAGAAGGGGCTCCGGCTTCTTGGTCGGCAGGAGCCGCCTCGTTCTCCTCATCTTGAGCTGGAGCTGGAGCTCCCGCCGCCGGGACGTGCTTCTCGGGCGGCCACGGAAACTCCCAGCCGACTTTGACCTTGTCGGCCAAGTAGCGCTTAACGGCTTCTTTTTGCTTGGCCTTGTCCTTGCTCAAGAGATCGGCGTACTCGGTGTCGGCCCAGTCGGGCGTCGCCGTGGGCGGTTGAGCCGCGAGGTGAGTCGGGAGCTGGGGGTGGTGATGCCGCAGCTTGGCCAGCGGCGAGCTCTTGTAGAAGTCGGAGAAGATCATCCCGGGCGAGGAGGCAGCGGCCTGGGGCTGCGGCGTCTGCGATGGCGTGGCTGCAGCCTCGTCGTTCCGGGCCAGGGAACGCTTCAGCTTCACGGCGGGCGCTGTGATTTCCTTGAGGGCGCGTGCTAACATGGACCCAACGATGTCAGTAAAAATATGCACGTGAATGACGTTGCGCAGGCGCGGCGGAAGCGAGCGACGGGTAAATGCAGCATGCAGCGTCTTGGACACGAACTATGACGATATGGTGATGCGGTGCAACTGCAACGCCCGGGGAGGCTCGCAGCTTAAGAGAAACAAGGGCAACCACGAACCACGGCGGTCAGTGGCAGAGAGAGGTATGGAATCGCGATGCAGCTGTGTGAGGTCGTCGGCGCAAAGCGCTCATGGCTCGTGCCGATCTTGTGTCTCGGTTGACGGCGGTGCTCGCCCCTGCACCCGGCGCCGACGGACCTGCCGCTGGCTTCTCTGCGCTTGCAGATCCCAGGCCGGGGAGGTGGAGCGCCCAAGGCGGGCTCGACAAAGGGGACGAGGTGTCGTGGTCAAGAAGAAGCCAGACGGAGAAGGAGACGGGGGGGCGGAGGAGGAGGGGGATGGCAGCAGTGCGGTGGGAGGCGAGGCCAGGCCAGGCGGGAGGGGGACCAAGCTGGGGGGGAAGAGAGCTGCAGCGTGACGCCAGCGATGCCGCGCAGCGTGACGGGCATTGCGAGGGGACGACGGTGCGAGGCTGCGAGGAATGGGCGCGAGCAGCAGCGTCGAGACAGGGTGAGACAGGGCGAGACAGAGCAAAGGCAGAGCGAGCATGCGCATGCTACGCAACTTACGCGCGCTGGTGTCGTTCCTGACCTCCGCAGGGTCTTGGGGAGCGTCTCGGGCTGGGTCTCGGGCAGGGTCTCGGGCCACGTCTTGCAAGGCAGGCGAGGCAGGGTCTTGCCGGACGACGGTGGTGGTGGTTGTCGCGGGCGTGGTTTTGGTGGTGATGGTGATGGCGTCGTCGACGTCGACATGGACATTGCCGCCGCCGTCGCCGGCACCACCGCTGCCCGGCACCACCGCCGTCGTGGCTGCCCGTCGCCCTCGGCCCGTGCTGGAGCAGCTGGCCTCGTCGTCGGCGCTAGCGAGTGGCGGCGACATGGTCGTTCGTCCCAGCTCTGCTCAGAGTTGACGTGGTGGTGACTGGGGGGCTGGTGACTGGCGACAGCGTCGCCGGGCTCCGTTTGTTTGGCTTTGGCCCGGCCTCCCGCGCGCGGTCTAGCGCCAATCAGCCGCGGCGGCACGGCAGAAAACCATCGTCCTCGCTCTGGCCTTTCGGTCGGTGAGGAGCTCGGCAGCGAGTTTGGGGGGGCGGCTCCCCCGAGGTGGGGAAGCGGGACGAGGCTCGCTCGCTCGTCGTCGCACCTGTGGAGTCGAGTCGCGTGACGGGCTGATCTCCCCTCTGGTCCAGATGCCGTCGAGCCCCCCCGAGCCACGACGGCGCTCCCCGAGAATCGTGCGGCCGACGTGTCATGGGCTTGCTTCTGGCGCTTCTCTCGGCTCCCCATATCCGAAGCGCAATTAGCCGCAGACGGTTGAGGGTGCATGCATGCTGCTGCTTGGGACGATGTAAACGTGCCGAGACGGTCCTCGCCTACCCTACAGCCAACCAATCCAATCCACCAGCACCAGAGACCGACGCCAAGGTGCTGCTGCCACCAGGGCCAGGAAAAGACGGCAGCGATTTGAAAGGCACGTCGGTTGCATTCCGAGCGGGCGCCGTGTCCCAGCGGCACTGTCCTAGCCTGGTCCTAGCTGCGGATCCGCATCCCACCTCACCAACTGCCGAGACGCACCACGCGACTGTGGCGGGCCCAGGAGCACGAGTAGGTAGCATTGGAATAATATGAGCACGGAGCACACGGGATGTACGGGTTTACACCGGCATCTGGCCATCGGCAGTCGAGGCAAAATGGGCAATGCATGTTACCGGGACCCCTTTTAGGGTGACTATCCAATACGCCAGGGGGCTGAAATGCTCCGTATGACAGCATAGCACGGCACCTTGGTTGCCTGTTCCCCTGTCTCGAAGTGAGCTGCGAGGAAATATACAACATTTTCGCGGACGATGAACGGGACACGCACGTCATGGACTATCCGTGTCCAGCAGCAGTCCAGGTAAGTACATCGTCCAAACACTTAGACGGATCACGCGTGCTAATATATCGAACGTGGAAAGAATTATTGTATTCAGTCCAATGCTGGCGAGCTCAATGATGGTGGCAGATAACCGACTACCGTTGGGCCTGAAAACATGAGACGGTTGAGGACATCCTAGGCGTGCGGTACAAACCAGAATTAAATATCGAGCAAAGCAGAAACCTCTTATTCGTCACGTCCTCCCTTGGACATATCTCGCGTCGTCTTGTCAGCCAATGGCTCCTCGCTCTCACGCCCGCTGCAACTCGACCGTTAGGACCGACAACAGCCTCTGGCCCTCCTCATCCAGCCGTTGCTCCATCTGAATGTCTTCGTCCTTCGGATCCTCCACCTTGACGCCCTCTGCGGAACCAGGGTCCTTCTAGCCCCCGGCGTCCGCAGATTGCGAAGTCTTGGACCGCTTCTCTTTCGTCTTCCCAGTGCCGGCCGTCGCCGTCTTTCTCTTCCGTTTCGAGGGCGCGGCGGGCTTCTTCGCCACAGTATCGGCAGTCTCCTGCGCCGCCGCGGTGCGGGCCCTGGCTTCCTCCAGGGCATCATCCGTCAAGATCCTTATGACGCCATCGGAGCAGTGATGTGAGATCAGGGTCCTTCCGCCGTAGACCCTCTCGACCGTTCTTCCCGTGAGGAGAAACGACGCAGCCTTGCCCTTGGCCCTCTTGCGGGGTGGTCGAGGCGCGCTGCTAGCGGGAGCGGCGGCTGACTTGCCCGTACCTGTGTTGTCGGCCGAGACGCGGCGCCGCTCCGCTGCTTGGCCTGATATCTTGCGTCTCGTGGTGCCGGAATCGAGGTTGCCTGTCATGAGGGGGTGGCCTAGGGTCCTGGACGCCTGGCCGTTGATGCCAAAACCCTGGATGGCTCGAAAGTTGGTCGACGCTGCCAGATATGGGGTGCTCGCCAGGGGCATGTTCGGGATTGTTGGGAATGCAGGCATGGAGACAACTCCTCCACGCTCGACGTTGAAGAAAAGCTCGGAGCCGCCGACGGTGAGCGGGAGAGCGGGAGTGGGCCGCAGGTTGGGGAGATTGGGTATGAGGCCGTCGTTATCCAGGGCAGTCATGGCCATGTCGACGAGGTTATCCTGGGCCATGAGCTGCTGGAAGCTTTCTTCGGTGAACATGGCGGGCGTGCTGGGTGAAGCGACATGGTCCTCCCAGGGCATCGTGAACCCGTTGGGCGGCGACAGCCGTTGGGCGACGATGGATTGATAAGGTTGGGGTCGTCACGAGACGAAATCAAGAGACGGAAGCGGCGGGTGGTCTGAAGGCTGAGAGGGAGGGCATCGAAGCGGCTTGCCCGATGAGTTGGGGGATGCGGGCTCGATGGTGAAGGCGAAGCAAGAGGAAGAGACGCAGAGGGGGAGGGAGGGCATGTGCGAGAAGAAAGGGAAAACCTGCAGACGGGCTCTGGTCCGGGGCACAAAGTGCGTTTTTGCGTCAACAACGTGTGCGCTGAGCGGAAGGGGGCAGAGGGGGGTGCTCGCCGCAGCGCCTGGCACGACCACTGGCCGCCGACGCGACGGCTAGGCAAAGTTTGCTGCATCGTGGCACTCCTGTATTCCGGTCCACGCGAACCGCATCTGGCGGCTACTTCGTGACAGGACGATCCGGAGTTGGGCCACCGGTCGTGGACATGCTCCACGGCCGCCGTGTTGCGTTGCTGCCGGAGTCGTGGGGAGCCCAGAGGCGCTTCTCGCGCGTGGAGGAGACGAGGTGAACGGCAGACTTCAGTCCCATGAGGCCGCAACGCATGCCTCCTGCTCTGGGCTGGGATGGGAGGACGTCTAGCGCCGAGGCTTGCGCGACGTGGTGGACGCGGCGTTGCTGTTCAGGGCCTTCTGGTCGGGCCACGCCGCGTTTCACAGCGAGCCCGCGTGTGCCTTCGCAGAGCAGCTCGGCCGGGACAAACGCACCTCGCACGCGGAGACACTTCCTAGAATTCGTCCGCTAAGATAGTTCCCCCTTTGCATCCGTAGCTTATGCCCCGGTGCCATCGGCGCCTTCGACGCTGGCCACGCTGAGCGGGGAGAGCACCTTGCAACGCATGTAGAAACTTCGCCAACGGTATCGGCTCACGCCTTGTCCCGTAAGAATAATCAGTATTCCATAACGCGCCAAGTACTCTAGGTACACTGCCTGTTGCGGGCCCCCTATGGCCCATTCTATGCAACCTCCTGCACCATCTTCCCCGGGGCCAGCCCGCCCTTGGCAAAGACCCTGCCCGCGGGCCCAGAGAGTATCTCCTGCGGCACCGACACCTGAGCGCCATCCTTGGTGCTCACCCAGCGGATGAAGATGGGGTTGGCCGTCGGCTCTTCCTCGTCGGCGCTGCCGGCGCGGGCCGCCTTGCGGTTGATCTTGGGCGCTTGCTTCTTGAGCAGCTTGTTGATGGTCTCCATCTGCAGAGCCGTGTCAGAGAACGTGGCCCATGGCCAGGGGGAAATAGAGCACACGCACCTTTACTTCCTCGGTTCGCTTGTCGCTGAGGTTGCGTCGTCGGCGGGCCATCTCCTGTCGCCGCATGGAGAGCTCCTCGGCCGTGAAATGCTTCTTGACCTGCACCTCTGCGTCGATCGTAAGCTATCAATCCCAACGCCGGGGCCCGCGAGACTTACCGTCGGACAGCTTCATGTACTCCTGGGGCTCGTCCTCGAAACGCGCGCGCTGGCGCTTGGTCATCTTGTTGAGATCTGGAGTGGCGGCTCGACTGCCATCTTCGTCGCTGCCAAGCTCGAGCCCTTCGCCCGCGTCGTCGCCGTCCGCATCCAGCTCCACGTCTTCATCCCCGGCCACTTCAATCTCCTCGCCCTCGGCATCCTCGTCTGCCTCTTCCTCGTCTGCCATTGTGTCGTCTCCAAAGCCCAGTGTTTGGTCGCCACCATCTTCACTTTCGCCTGGATCGCTCAGCTCGTCGTCGTCGTCTTCGTCTTCGTCTTCGTCCTCGTCGTCATCGTTTGCCACGATCTTGGAGGCAGCAGCCCGTGCAGCAGACCGAGACATGGATGGTTGTGATACTCTGATGGTCGTCGCGGTAGGGCGCACGGGAGCATCCATGTCGACGTCTCCCTCTGCGTCTTCCTCGCCGTCGGCGTCGACGTCTTCTCCATCTGCGTCGACTTCCATTTCTTCGCCCTCGGCATCCTCGTCATCCTCCAGGTCGTCGTCCTCGGCATCATCCATCTCCGCCTCGTCCTCCTCGTCCTCCTCTTCCTCCTCTTCCTCATCGTCGGGACTTGAATCAATCACGTAGTTCTTTCTGCCTCCACGGTTTCGCGTCCCCGTCACAATCTCCCCTCCGTCGAATGCTTCGGCGCGGCGGCCGCTCGTCCGAGTAGGCTGGCGCGATTTTGATGACGTCTTCACGTTGACGCTGATGTGCGAGTCGCTCGGGGACGAGGGCTCGTCGCGCATGGCCGAGGCGCCGGATGCGCGGCCGGATCGTCGCGAGGCCATGGTGTTTCTCTCGCTCTTGTCACTTGCGTCAGCCCATTTGGCGTGTACAGAAATCGACTCGCTCGCCTTGGTGGCGGCGGAGCGGCGGGGTCGCGAAGCCATGGTCCAGTCCGCGCTTGCGGAGCCCTCGGTAGGAGGTGCAAGGTGGACTCGAGGCGAGGGCGTTCAGGCGCCGGGACACAGCAGCTTGGGTTGAGGCGGGCGAGGTGACGGTGGTGGTGGTGGTGGTAGTGGTGGTGGCGAGGCTGGGCAATTGGCGGATGTGGTGTTTGCGTTCGCTCCGGCCAGCTTTTGACGAGACGAAGTCGACTTAAGCTTGGGGTCGCCGGACAAGGGGGGCAAGGCGTTGAGCCGGGCGGCACTGCCGTCCCGATGCTCCCAAGATTATTGGTCGCCCGGACCTGCAACCCAGGCAACACGTGTGGATGTTTGCGCAACCGCTACCGCAATGCTCGCATCTCGCCTTGCCCTGCCAGCCCTGTCACGGCCCGGCCTGGCCTCTTGCGGAGCGCCGCTCTGCCGCGTCTACGGACCAGTGCGCCCAGTCGCCGACAGCAGAAATTCCCTCGGTCTGGGCCGACCTGGGAAAGCTCCGAGGACGTGGTACTGGCGCCGGGCTCTGCTTGGCTCTGGAGGAGAAGGGAGGGGGGCAAGGATGGAATGAAGGACGAGGCCCAGCGAGGAGCAGCCAACGGCGCAGCGCCATGGAGCAATGACAAAGAACAAGGATGGGGCATAAGCGGTGGCTTACCTGTCAGCGGATGGCAATGCGCCGTAATCACCGTATGACGACTCCAGGTGAGGCGCTTGAGATAGGCCAAGGATGCGGCGCGCCTGGGCGGTTTTGTGGCGGTGATTCAAGAGGCCAATGATGCCGGCGGCCGAGGGTCGCTGCAGGGTCCAGACGTCTCTGGCAGATTTCTAGATCTGCCGCTCCTTGCGCGTCGCGGCTCAGCAGCACTCGACGAGGGCAGACTGTCCGTCGCAAGGCTCGTCGATTTTTCCCGTGAGATGCGACAGGCAGCGCGAGGCCTGAACTTTCTGCTGTCACGAGCCGGCACCAGGGGACTGTCGCAACAGCTGATATCGCTACACGGATGAGGCTGGGGTCTGGAGGAAAAGAGACTGTACGAGGGCAACACGGCTGGCTTCTCCGAGGTTCAGGCAGGCGGCGCAAGTCTGGGTTCGCGAAGTGATGCTTTTTGGAGCTCCTGAGCCGCTCGATCGCTGCGCTGCGGTACCCACTTTGGGAGGAGGTGGATCGTGGATGGATGGATATGCGCGTCTGCGAGCCACAGGCCAGCAGTACGAGCCTCCTGCTCTTGTGCCCATGCCCAGGCACTATGCAAGCAGTCAATCAATCAATTCGACCCAGGAATCGCAATCGTACCCTTCTATATTAGCTTGACAATGGCATGCGGCGATAGAGTGCGATTTCAGCGTAGCACCGCACGCAGTTGTCAACGGCCGCCGAATGCAAGGCCCGCCAACCGGCTCCAGTTCCACACGCAGCGGCCCACACTGCCTGTGACACGCCCATTCCCCAGATTCGCGCGGCTCTTTTGCCGAGGCATCTCGTCACCCGGACCTGAGCCCGCTCCCTCGCTCGCCTCCCATCTCCATCCCCAGCAGCCCGCGCGCAACTCGATGCGCCCACAGCTCGCCGTGTCTGCCGCTCGCTGCATGATGTGAACAGCAGGTCCAACCATGGGCGACTCTGAAGACAAGCCGGCGTCGGCCGGCATCCCCGCGTGGCAGCAGCGCAACGACCAGCAGGACGACCAGCTCGAGCTGGCGCGGCGCTTCCTCGACGACGACGAGGTCAGGACGGCGTCGCGCGACAAGAAGGTTGAGTTTCTCAAGACCAAGGGCATCGAGGATGGCGATATTCAGAAGCTCCTCGGACCAGCAGAGCCCGCGTCCGAGTCAGAAAAGGTCCGTCTCCAGCCTCGTCCTGGCCCAGCCTGTCGTTGCATCGCCGGCATCCAGACTGACAGTTCTGCAGAAGCACGATGAGAAGTCCAACACCGACGAGACATCAACCTCAAAAGAAGCCACCCAAACCTCTGCATCATTACTACCCGCAAGCGACCGACCTCCCGTCGTCACATACCCCGAATTCCTCGCCCGGCCCCAACGCCCACCGCCTCTAGTTACGACCAACGGCCTCCTCGCCACCCTCTACGGCTTCGCCGGCCTCTCCACCCTCCTCTACGGCACGAGCAAGTTCGTCGTCGCTCCCATGGTGGAGAGCCTGACCGAGGCTCGCTCGGACCTCTACGACGCCTCCTCCAAGAAGCTTGATGCCCTCGTCGCCAAGCTCGAAAAGACCGTCTCCGAGATCCCCGCCAGCGCCAAGCCCCAGGCCGCCATCGCCGCCGCCGACGAGGACAGCGACGCGGAGGACCCCACGGAGATGTTCCACCGCGACATGGGCACGCAGACGTCCCTCCCCGCGACCCCCGACGTCCCGGCGACCCCCTCCAAGGCGGATGTCGCCGAGGCCGAGCCCAAGCGCCAGGCCGACCGCCTTTCGGCGCTGACCAAGACGCTGTCTGGCCTCAAGGACCAGCTTCGCACGCAGAGCGAGGACATGGACGACATTCGGACGCTGCTCGACGTGTTCCGCGACGACCTCGACAGCATGACGTACGCCAGCCAGACTCAGTTCGTGGGCCGATACGACATGTACGGCGGCGCGAAAAAGTCTGAGCCCGAGGACGAGATTCGCAAGGTCAGGGATAATATCCGGAGGGTCAAGGGTGTCCTACTGAGCACACGGAGCTTTCCTACCTCGACCAGGTAGAGGACGGCTGCCATCTGACGTCTCATTGTCATGGCTAGGATGTGGCAACATTGGGCGAGCGAGCGAGAAACCCGAGCTGAGATGGGCTCTTCATTGTAAAATTCTCATCATGAATGCGATACAAACTGTCTACCTACAAACGCTGTCCAAACCAACACCAAAAGCCAATTCTCAAGGTGCAGGTACTGGGCCTGCCCACGGCGCTTGCATGCATTTACGCCGGCGACTCAGGCCCTCTTAGGGTCGTCAATACTGTGGCGAGCAAACAGCGATTCCCAACTTTCAACCTTGATGTGATGGAAGCCCCTTCCCTGCTGCAGCTGCTGCTCATACCATGAAGTAGTTGGCCGAAAAGTGAATTCCGCTTGGCCTTTCCCCCCGCGGCTTCGCTCCCTCTCTGCCCAGTCGTACAGGTTGTTCCTGAATATCTGGTTGGACTTTTGGCCCTCCATCAGCGGCGGACGGAAGATGGCCTTTACTTTGTCAGGCTTGCTGCTCTCTGGTTCATCTACATCCGTCATGTCCACGTCCGTGGTGTCCCCTGGCTCACGAACCGGCACCTTGGCCGGCGCCGGTGCAGGATTCACCGCCTTCCAACCTCTGCGTGGTATGTGGATGTCTGGTGCGGGTAGCCAATCCTTAATACTTGGCAGAAGGTTCCCTAGCCAGTCCAGCGTAATGTCGACCGGGTGTGAGTAAGCCATCGATGCATCGTGGGTCGATGAGCCGCCGAGCCAAACTCGCCGCAGAGGAAGTTGAAGAATTTCCTCGCTCTTCTCTTTGATTAGCTCGATGAGCCTCCGCTGTGCGTCGATGAGATCGTTAATATACACCTCCGTGTCTCCTGGATACCCGTCCCGGGTGGTGTAGTCCCAAATGAACAATTCCGCGTTTTGCCATGGCTTCCTGTGCACATTGACGGGTCGAAAAATGGCAACCCAAGGACGACGGGTGGGCTTGACGCCCTTTGTGTATTTCGTGCGGTCCCAAGCGCCTTCAATTGTATAAAATAGACCGGCGTATGTGTTCGCGCGGCGTCGTGCCGTCGGACCGTCCAGCTCCATGTTTCTGCGCATAAAGTTTGCGAAGAACGAGAACCAACGCAAGTAGCTGTCGAACGTGGATGTGACATCGTTGAAGTGGAATGGCATGTCCTGGTCCCAGTACGAGACGGGAAACCTGTACAGCGTCAGGGGCCGGTATTCTTCCTTTAGCATTGATGCCTCAATCCGGACGAGCGAGTCACGCAAGGCGCCTCCTTCATCGCTGAAAGCCAATTGCAGCGCGCCGTACTGCTCACTAGAGCCCTGAGGTTTGTTCTGATCATTGGCGGTTCCTTCCGGCTCTTCCCCCGCCGAGATTCGACAGTCTTGCAATCCGATAAGTCTTGACATGCGCGCTGTACTCTGGTGACTTGACCCTAAAATGATAAACTTCCGCAGATGAGCCATGTTCATTATCGTCCACCACCCGAACCAGTTGACCAGGCTCTGCTCATCGTTCCCGTCTATGACGTCTGGGGCAAACACAAGAAGACTATCCGCCTCATCCGTTGACTCCATGAGCAATTGCCGCACCAGCTTTAATGTTTTGGATCTCTGCTCAATCTCTTTCTTCAGTGCATCTATAGAATCTTGATTCAGGTGAGTCTGCGCCGATTCGTTGTATTTCTTCGACTTCTCGAGCGCCAGATCAAACAGCCATTCTTCGATGCCAGCACATAGCACAAGTCTACCTCGGCGGTACTCGAGACTTTCCCTGGAAAAGTTCTGCGAAAACCATTTGAAAAAGTTGTAGGCCTGTGCTGGTTGAGATACGAGGAAACTTGGGGTGACCAAAATGGCCGTGCCGGGACGGAATATGCGACACAAGCTCTTTCCATCGATGCCAAGCGTTGAATGGTCTAGCAGCAGCGGTGGCAACAAGAGTGATCGCCGGAAGAGGCAGAACCAGAAATCTTGGTTGGAAGCGTGGAGAAGGTCGGCAAATCTCGGAAACATGCGGATGGCCCAGGTGGCATCCTCGTGCAGGATAACGGTACCGCTTTCGAGTTTGACAAAACTAGACCAATCCCCTGCCTGCAAGCTGGTTCTTATGTCGCATTCAGGATTCGACAGTCGAAGCCACTGGGATACTAGGCATGCTTCTTCTCGGGCGGAGGGC
This sequence comes from Tolypocladium tropicale, assembly GCA_024340005.1. Classification (NCBI taxonomy): domain Eukaryota; kingdom Fungi; phylum Ascomycota; class Sordariomycetes; order Hypocreales; family Ophiocordycipitaceae; genus Tolypocladium; species Tolypocladium tropicale. The sequence goes on along the minus strand of JALHBU010000013.1, from coordinate 175,966 downwards.
GGGAAGACCAGAAAGAACTTGTGCTTGGGCGAACCGCGAGCCTTCGGAGGCAAAAGCTGATCGTACTTGTATCCGAGGAAAAGGTCAAACACAGGTAGTTCTGGCTTTGGATCTGTATTTGCTTCAGTCCATGACGATGTATAAGACAAGGGAGCAAGCATTGAGGTTGAAAGGGGAGGCCTCGGCTTGAAAATGCAGTAGTTCAGCCAGTTGCCTTTCGATTTAGTGTTCGCTCCAACATTCTCGCTGCTCCACTCTTCGCAACGGGATGGGAAGATGAGGACACAGTAGCTTTTGTCGAGACAAACAAGGCCGAAGCCGGCTAGGTTGAGCCCGTTGGCCAGGAACTCAATCTTGTCTCGACCTGTCACATCCGAGATGCGGCCACGACAGAGCTGTTCCTCCCGCAAGAAGAAGCTCTGCGTTGTGAAATCCTTTGCAGTGCAAGAGTGCGTGAATGTAAAGTCATTCTGATTTCGGAACTCTACAAGCCACGGGCTGCTGCTGCTAGCTGGCAAGCCAGTGAAGACAAGGTTCTCCGGCCGAGTTTCCCCAGTGCCAAACCAACACACCTTCGACAAGGATTGAGTAGCCGGCCGGTCAACCTTATCGCCTGGTATTGACGATACACTTGACACGTGAGTCAGTACTGGGTCAGCTGCTGTTGTTTCGCTTGAGACGTCATCGGTCATTTCTTGGGCAGGCGGACTTTGAACAAAGAGGCTACCTTCGTTTGTGGCCTCTCGGACTGTGACGTCGAAATCCCAGCGGACCGACCGCTTCCTTTTCTTTGCGTGCTTTCCACCTTGGGAGCCTGAGGTGTCATTCGGGTAGATGCTACGCGAGAATGACCGCTCATCACCAGGCTGATCCTCGGCTGTCGAACCGACAACGTTTCCATTCTCGGAAATATTCTGATGATGTGATGAGGCTTCATCTGTTGCTATCATGCTGCCTCCTGGGGAATCAGGAGCAGAATTGCGGCGGACAAAGCCAGTCTGACTGCCATCCAGGGACATGAACTCGGCTGGTGGAAGGACAGGGGCGACGACTCCCTCTCTGTCCCGTAGCCTTTTCTGAACTAGATTCTGGTGGCGTGCTCTGAGGAGCTTAGGTTCCTTGCTTGAATCGGCCACGGCATCGAGAAGGGTTGACTTCGCTTTGCGGACTTTGCCTCCGACAAAGACGTTGCTGCCTGCATTCCCGACGTTGGCCTGAGTACCCACTCGCCTTGACTTGGCAGCAATCATGCTTTGCGCTGGACCATGAAATATCTGCTTCCCCTTCAATGTGGCTGAAGCGGGAGCACCTGCTGGCCCTTTCGCCGTCGATGTAGGTCTGCTACAACCGTCGGACAGCTTGCGTTGAGCGGATCTAGGCACCTTGTCTGATGAGACAGGACGTCTCTGGACCGGCAATTCGGAGTGCGAGCCGTCGTCTGTCTTGCTCTCTGAGGGCGCGGCGGCGCGAGGAACATCCTTTGTGACCCCATGCTTCTGAGATTGTGAACCAGATTGGGCATTCGCGTTCGATAACACAGCGTCTTCGACTTCGACACCTGAACCCTCTGGCCTGTCGTTGATGCCCTGGGAGTTCGATCCGTCATCGTTGTTCGGTGACTGACCTGACGTTTCATCATGGCCCAGCTCCTCATAGTCCTCAAGAGACTCCTCTGTAATCTCTAGATACTCTTCCAATTTTCTATCGAATTCCGTTGGCGGCAGGCCCAGAGATGTGCGCTTCTGATTTCGGTTGTTGTGACGCAAGCGTTTCTCCTTGACGTCGCTGCGGATGGCCACTCCCCATTCACGCACGTCGAATCCCGGGGCTGTGCGTCTCCCAGACTCTTGTTTGAAATTTTCCCATGCCAAAACTGCCAATTTTGGAAGATGTTCCACTGGCTCCCAAGTCGCGCCGGACAGCGGGAAACCTTCCCATTCGATAAGGTACATGGTCATCTCGCCAATGAGCCTCTCCGCAAGGATCTTAATGAAAACAAATTCATCTTCAGAATCGAAATGTTCATCGATGGTGGACGTGACGGATACGTTGTCATCCTGGTCCTCATCTCCCGGGGTTCGCGCCATGATCAACATTAGTTGACGGCTTAGAAGGGACGCTGACACACAGAAACGAGCGAGAAGGGCCAAGTTAAGGCGGCATCGTGATATTTGGCAGAATGGTGGAGCAACGAAGCACCGGCGATGAGTGGATGCGCTTGGTAGCGTATCCCCGATCAGCTGTTCATCGACCAAGAAAGCTCTTGCTGGAGCCGATTGATCAGGGTCGCAATAAAAGGTCTGTGGAAATGCTGGTGAGAAAATCTAGTCGAAACTTGGTGGTTGCAATCCCGTCACGCAGTGGACAAGGCTCAAGATGAATGAGATGCAGTTGTTTCGAGGCCAAGATGGTGGACCGTTGTGAGAGGCAGCTTCCTGGTTGTCCTTGGCTGGGTGAATGCCAGGGTTAGAGGCTTCGAGGGGACAGTGCGTAGTCTTCGTTGGGCACTGGATTTGCTTAATAGTTTGAATACCATGTGCATGTGCGAGCGGGACTGGGCACGGTACGGAGTATTTCCTTCTGCGAAACCAACATCTGGGCCCGCAATCATGCATTGTGTGCATTCCAGTCAGGAGGGCATTTCGCCATCTTGGCAACGATGTCCCAAGGCTTGGAGTGCAGGCGTCAAGTCAACGACAAGTGCATTGCTGCGCGGTCTCGTATTTGCCCTTCTTAGCTCGTTGCGCAGCTGGTCCTCAGCTGGTGTTCCGAACGCTATTGGCGCCTCAGCTGCGCTGGCTTGGCGCGTATAAGCGGGCAGTCCGCGGCGAAAGAGAGGCGGCTACGTAATTCATTCGTCCTCGTGCTGGTGGTGGTGGTGGTGGTGGTGGTGGTGGTGGTGGTGGTATTCTTAGGATTGGGGGTCTCCCGAAGAAATCACTCACAGACTCGCCTGAGGCAATCTGCATGCGATACTGGTAAACGTCCATCGGCAAGCATCTGCAGAGGGAGCGCGTGTTGGCTGTAAGACAACCCAACCCGCAGACGTCGGGTCGGTGGCCCCCCCATCCCCCTAGACAGCCGCTGTGCGGTGTCCAATGGCGCGCTAAAGTTCCACGTTCCACTTCCGTTCTGGCTAAATCGACGTTTGTGCTTCCCCGAGCCTCACCACTCAACAGAGCGGGACACGGCAATCGATTGTCACGACGGCGGAAGCGACACGGCCCCGATGCAGCTCGACTGACAGCTGCTGCACCCGAAGCCCTGACCATGTCCTCGACGGCGGCCACGGCGCCGACCCAGCCGTCCTCGTCTGGTGCGTGTTGGGCGCCCCCCTCCCGTTGGAACGGACTACCGTGTTCTGATGATGCTGATGATTGCGCAGCAGCCAAGAAGAAGGCCAATAAGAAGAAGAAGAATGCCAACAAGGCCAAGGAGCCTGCTCAGGTCAACAGCAATGGCGACGCGCAGCACGAGAACGACGCCGACGATCTCGACGACGAGCTAGAACCGCCCTCGCAAACTACGGTAGGTCCCGCGTCTGCTTCCTTGCGCTCACGCTCGCCGTACACCTCCCGCTGACTGTGTCTCTCTCAGGACGGCTCTACCGACGCCAAGATCCCCGAGGGAAACGGCCATGTCGTTGAACCATCGAGCGACGGGCATGCAGCGTCGTCACCGCAGCAGCCAAAGGGCGAGCAGACGGACCATTCCGACCCGACGGCCAAGCTGGAGGCAATGGGCAAGGAGCGGGAGGCGCTGCGAGCCGAGGTCGAACAGCTGCGCAAGCAGCTCGAAAGCATCCAGACAACCCACGAGCAAGAAGTCTCGCAGTTGAGGACGGACCTCGACGAGAGCAACAACGCCAAGGAGCACGCCGAAGAGCAGTACCAGAACCTGCTCGGCCGGGTGGAAAAGATCAAGGAATCTCTTAGCGACAGGCTAAAACGCGACAAGGCGGAGCTGGAAGAAGCCAGAGAGCGCATCGAGGAACTGGAAGCCCAGAACGAAGCGCTCCAGGGCTCGGCGCAATCCTCGGGCGAGGACTTTGAGAAGCTCAAGGAGGAGCTGCAAGACGCCACGCGGGAGCTGACGACGCTCCGCAGTCGCAACAATCTCTCGGCGCACAACTGGCTCAAGGAGAAGGACGAGCTGGTCCGGACCGTCCACCACCTCAAGGAAGAGGTGGAATCGACGTCCAACGCCATGGGCGAGTGGGAGGTGCTCGCCATGGAGGAGCGCTCCATCAAGGAGAGTCTCCAGGACAAGGTCTCGGAGCTCGAGGAGCAGGTCTCCGCGCTGAGGCAGGGCTACGAGTCGGCCGCCACGGAGCGCGACAGCCAGGCGACGCTCGTCGACAACCTGCAAAACGCACTGCGCGAGATCCAGGATGCTCGGAAGAAGGAGCTCAGGGAGATGGTCGAGACGACCGAGGCGCAGCTCCAGGCGCAGAAGCAACTGGCGCAGGACGCCGAGGCGAGGCGGACCGAGGCCGAGGCGGCCAAGGACGAGCTGACCAAGGAGCTGGAGCGGACAGCGCCGTTCGAAAAGGAAGTCAAGGAGAAGAACTTGCTAATTGGCAAGCTGAGGCACGAGGCCATTGTGCTAAACGACCACTTGACCAAGGCGCTGCGCTACCTCAAAAAGTCCAAGCCGGAAGACAACGTCGACAGGTACGTCATGACATCAGGGGCTCTCTCTCCCCCTCTCTACCTTCAGCCTTGGGGATCGCATTTTACTAACCACACGGTGCAGGCAAGTCGTGACAAACCACCTGCTGCACTTCCTCACCCTCGATCGCGGTGACGCCAAGCGATTCCAGGTTCTGCAAGTCATGGCCGGCTACCTCAACTGGACCGACGAGCAGCGCGAGCAGGCAGGCCTCGCCAGGCCCGGCGCCTCCGGCGGCAGCCTCCGCCTCCCGCTCTCGCCCTTCCACCGCACGCCCAGCTCGCCGTCCCTCAGCGCGGACCTCTTCTCGGAGACGCCGTCGGCCAAGGACAAGGAGTCGCTGGCAGAGCTGTGGGCCGGCTTCCTGGAGCGCAGCGCGCAGGAGGGCTCGGGCGACGGGGCGTCGTCGCGCAAGGGCAGCACGAGCAGCGCGGTTGCCGGGACGGGCGGGCCGGAGCCGAAGGCGTGATGGGGGCCATGACGAGAGGCTTGGAGTTAATTCATGGAGTGTCCCGTTGCCCCCCGGCGTGTCGGAGGGGGCCTACGGTGGACCAACACCTGTAACGAGTAGATGCTTCACAGTGGCAAATGTAGAACCGGGATTTGTACGAGAAATGCGTTGGTGAACGAGTCACGTCTCAGCAAGCAGCAGGCACCGTGCCGCAAAATGTGGTATTCCTGGCCTCTATAAATATGCATCTAGCTATTGCTCTCAGACGGCTCCTGCTGCAGCGGCTGCAGCACGCTTTGCGAGTAGACCTCGGCGTCCCTCGAGATGGTCTGGATATCGATCCTGTTGCTGAGCGCGTCGTTGACGCCCTCAATGACCTCCCGCTCCTCCATGACCTCGCGCATGAGACGCACCTCGTGCGTCCAGTAGGCGTGGCTACGGGCCCGCAGGTCTTCGTCCCGCAGGGCCGTGTTCTTGATGATGCCTACGGCGTTCATCCTGCTCTTGATGGACATGAGGCCGCGGTTGACCGTCTCGACGCGCTCGGCGGGCGACGGCGGCTGGCCAAAGGCGCGGTTCGTCGACGACAGGTACAGGACCCAGCCGAGAAGGCCGTCGAGCGCGGCGAGGGCCACGAGGCGGTAGTTTCGCATCGACCAGTAGAAGAAGTCGATGTCGGGCAGCCGCAGCGCCCGCGCGTTGGCCTGGTAGCCGTACGAGCTGACGGCGTAGACATCGACGGCGGCGAGGACGAAGCCGGCTATGGTGGCCAGGGTGCGCCACTGCGAGCCGTACTTGCCCGTCCACGAGGGGCTGGTGACGACTGTGACGGCGATGACGTTGGCGAGGTGCGGCCACAGCAGCGCGGGCAGCGCGTAGTAGAAGTAGCTCTTGGGCTCGTCGACGGTGCAGAAGGGGCAGTCGGCGAGCACGTCGGGCCCGAACTGCAGGTACAGCAGGCGGCTCTCGAGGTTGACGAACTTGGCCCGCAGGACCTCGTCGGTGCGCGTCAGGGCATTGGCGGGTCGCAGGGCAGCGACGCGGTTGAAGAGCACGTCGACGGGGATCTGCAGGCGGCTCTGCGTCGCGGCGAAGAGGTTCTCCGGGGCGAGGGGCGCGAGCGTCTTGACGAGCAGGGCGGCGGTGAGGGAGAAGAGCAGGGCGAGGGCGATGCGCGCGGCCTCGGGCACGGGCTGGATGGCGAGGCCGCGGGCGCGCGAGGCGGAGCGGACGGAGCGGTAGTAGGAGATGGCCTTGGGGAGGAGGATGGGGCCGAAGAAGATGACGAGGCCGCGGATGCTGTGGGCGGGTCAGTAGGAGTGTCTCTCGAGAATTGAATTCTGGGGGAGCTCAGCGGGTGTGCGTACGAGTCCCAGGAGATGGCCATGGCCGGCAGTTTTGGGCAGTGGAGTGTCCTGCTCCGGCCGGGCAAAGGTGGTGGTGGCTCTAGCCAGAGGTTGAATGGAGTTGAGGCTGCGATGACGATGCTGCGGCCAGGGGAAAGGTACAGGTGGCGTCAGTAGTGAGGACCCTGGCGCGCGGGCTAGGCAGTGGTGGGTGCCTTCGCACGTGGGGCTCCGGGACGACGAGATGCGGCAGCGATGCGCTGCAACGCATCTACTCCGTACAACTCGTACGAATTATGTTTCTCTACGACAAATCCATGTGTCTTGGCGACATGCAATCCAACCCTACTTCCGCTTCGAGGTCGACACGGAAGTTTGGCTCGAATCCTCCCCAGGACGAACATTCGTTGACAGCCTCCAGTCCTATTGCGGACACATCAAAGCTCATCACGCCTGAAACTCCTGCCAAGGGTTAGCATGGCCACTTGAGCTGTTCTAGCGCCGGGCTTTCAAGAATCACCGCTTCTACGTATTACAGGGCTGGCGGGGAGCTCACCTCCAATGTAGGAAACAGCCGAAGATGGGGTAAACAGGCTAGGAGCCAACCCACAAGATCCTGGCTCGGCCTCGCAATCACCGAGAACGTATCGCAGGGCTGCGGCAGCTTTCCGTGCTTCTCTGGAGACGGCACTTTCCCGGAGCCAGATAATCTGGGACTCTCTTAGGAGCCGTTCGATCTTGTCGATTGCGACGGGAAGGGCCTTGGTCGGGCCTTGACCTTCCCGCTCCCTATGTCGCTGGATGTAAAAGCAAAGAGTGCTCGTGGCTACGAGGAAATCGTGCAGAAACGTAGACGTCACTCTCCAGCGGCATTGGTACAGACGCCCATCAATCCGTGTCTCCTCATCGATGAGGAGTTGCAGTTCCAGAATCTTCACCGCAGCAGTCAAGCATGCAGATTGCGAATAGGAGTATTCTGCTTGCGGGCGGGAGGCCGCCAGGAACCTTTGATGCAGGACGATCTTTTGCCTTTGGATGCTCACCTCCAGCCAGATGCGCTGAATTATCACCTGTGGCGAAACGGTGATGCAGGTCGCTAAGCCTTCCCACTTCAAGCTGGACGGCAGGGTCTCTCGAGCGGCATCGAGCTGGCGATCAAGCTCCAGTATTTCTTTGTACGAGGACGGCATATGGGGCTCGCTGGCCATGTCCGCAATTTTGCCTCCGACTGGAACAAGCCTCAGCTTCGCCAAGTTATACAGTACAGGTGTCATATCCGTCTCTGGGCGAGAAGGAGGCAGCTCGACTGTGTGCTCGTCGAAATCAGAATCGGCTAGGTTCCGCGGCTCAGCGGTATCTGCTTGGCTTTGCTTAACCAGCCTTGGTAAGCCCAACTGCGTCGAGAGCGTATAGTCCAGCTGGGCTATCAACATCCAGACCCGCCGTCGCATCTCGCCTGCGTAAGGGGATATGTTCGAAAAGTGTTTGGCATCTCGATGGTATCCGGAGTGCATGGCAATCTGGACGATATTCCCAGCCAGGATCCAGACGCCGACGTCTGTATCTTTGGAGAGAAGGATATCAGCCATGCTGTAAAGAATCATCGTTTCCAGTACGTGTGGCCCCCCTTTCGTGTAGTGGCCCAAGAGGAGGCATTGCGTAACCTTCTCTCGGTATTCTTCCATGGCTGTCTGGCTCTCTCCGGATGGTTGAGGAGAATATGCATTGCTGGGCGAAATGTTTGCTGGAGCCATGACAAGCTGCTGGAATTGCGTCGAGAGGCTCATCATGCTGAACAATAGGCCGACCCACATTATGGGCGTGGCCTCGGGGGCTTTCCAGAAATCTTCATACTAGTAACAAGCGTTGGCATAAGTGATGAAGGCCATTGTCGCTCCGCCAAGCGACTACCAGGGGAAGCTTCAAGGCCATACCTCTCGGAGAAACTTGCTGCTATGGGGAATACCTGATCTTCGTCAACGGCACGGCCGTTATCGGACTCTCTCGCAGAAGCATAATGCTATACATCACTTACTCAAAGCCGTGTGCCAAACATTGAAGTACCGCGATACCAGTCTATCTACGACGGGCCGGGGTGGAAGAGACTCGACGATGGAAGCACGATTGACGTATGGCGGGCACCAGCCATATAGCAGGCCGGGGCCGGGAAAGGGCGGTTGCAGCCGGAGCATATCCGAGTCGAGGTTTTGATATTCATCGTCCTGCTGGAAGTGCTCTCTCAATCCAGTGATGCTGTCGAGCACGGCGGCCCAGTGCGCGCTGCTGACGTAGCTGAGGGCAGACTTTTGAATCTTGATACTTCCAGCCTCGGAAGACGGACACGGCGACATTTGCTGTCGAGCTTCGCCGTCACCTGGCGGGGATTGCGCCTCATTATTTTCCACTTCGCTTGACGCAGAGGCAATGTGGGAGGGCATGGCCCTTGGTAACAGCTGCAACGGATCAGACGGGGACGCATGCGTGCTCGAGGCTGCCTCCTGCATAAGGCCCAGGACCAGGGTCTCGAGATGATTGATTCGATTCTGCACGCTTGTCGGTGAGCGCCTTGGCAGGGTACCAACAGAGTTGAGTGCGTAGACGCACGAGCTGCCCTGGCCTCTGCTCGCACAATTGCTACAAGGATGTAGACGGTCGCATCGTACTCTACCAACGGTCGAAGTCAGCTTCTGCGGAGACTAGAGAATTGTGACTACGTAATTCAAGGGGAGATAGCAATGATCGAGAGCGCGATACTCGTTAATGGTTTGTGGTGTCCCTGAGACCGAGGATGGTGAATAGCTAGGTAGTGGACAGACAAATGAAAAATTCCCAGAAAAGGGACAACGGGATTCAAGGTGAGGTTACCGACTTGCGCCTACGGCATGCATTGCAGCTGAGCTGCGGCTTTTCCCGGTTTCTCGCGGTAGAGGCAACTCGATCCTGGGGGGACTTGTCACCCATCGCTGACGACCCAGCGGATGGAACGTGGGTATCACTTCTACCTTCGGGGTCTGGCATGATGAAGTGACTGAGCGTAAGAGTTCCTAAGGGGTCCAACGATGGAAACTTGTAGCAATGCTGGCCCAATGCCTTTTCAAGATGATGGGCACAGTTCTATATAGCGTGTTTGAGTTCGAGTGTACCTGGGCCCGGATTGGAATTGACGGCGTATGCCAGATCACACGGGTGATTTTGGGACACACAGTACTCCCGAGGCCTCTCTATTCCTCATCGGACGTTCGTTAGGTCCGCAGACAAAGGCCGTTGGTAGAAGCATGAGCTGACGTTGGTTCATGCACGTGACGCTCGGAGGGTCGGACACGTCCGCGGAGGGTCGGAGACCGGACGTCGGATGCGTGGGTCCCGGCCCCGGGGGTGCCGCGCATTAAGAGGGGCAGACTCGAAGCCCGGACGTCCCACTACAGAGACAAGTTCACATTTGTGTCAGGGGGTAACCAGAACACTTCAATATGGCTCAATTTTATCTAGCCAACAAGGCGGAGATGATCTCGGGCTCGGAGATGCTCCGAAGAGATCGCCCTCTATGGCCGTAATTATAGAACTCCCGTATTCGAACGTGTCATGTGGCCGTAGATGAGTATCAAGATATATCTCATGACTTGGAGGATTCATTTCTTTCTCTAATATTGATCAGCGACTGCGCTCGAGTTCCATCATTATTAGGTTGACATCTCTTGACTCTCAGCAAACTTGCCAACTGGACTCGGCATCCTCCCGTAAGCAGCTACTCGACCCCTTTGTCAGAAATTTGAAGGCTCGGGATTGAATGGCAACCCTAAAGAAACGTCTAGGTCACCTAGTCCCAGTGGATGCCCATAACAGCGAGATGGAATTGGGAGAGAGTACAGAAAATGGTTGTGCACCTCGACTTGAAGCCAAACGGGAGGCACCAGAAGCCAAGAATCCCGACATCGTCGAGTGGGGGGGTCCCGACGATCCTGGCAACCCTCGAAACTGGAGTCGCTCCAAGAAGTTGGTTCACGTCCTCTTGGTCAGCGGCTTCACGCTCTACGCGTAAGCATTCACATTATTTCGTGTCGCTTGGGATAACTTCTGATGCCAAGGACAGAAACCTCGCCGCCGTCATGTTTGCTCCTGGAGCCCCGGAGCTCTGCGAAGAATTCGCCATCACCAACACGGTCGTCGCATCTTTGACCGTTAGCATTTACATTCTCGGGTTCGCAATCGGTCCTCTGATAATCGCGCCGCTATCCGAGATTTACGGCCGGCTCATCATATACCACATCTGCAACGTCACGTACATCGGCTTCACCGTCGGCTGTGCGCTGAGTACCAGTACTGCCATTTTTTTGGCATTCCGTCTCCTGTGCGGATGCGCTGCGTCGTCTCCGATGGCGATAGGGGGAGGTACCATCGCTGACTTACACGTTCCGGCCGAGCGGGGGAAAGCAATTGCCATCTTTGGCATGGGTCCTCTCCTAGGTCCGGTAAGTCCCTGTTCAATCATCTATGCCAGTATAGGCTGCCAGCTGAGAGCCAAATAGTGCATTGGCCCGGTCATTGGTGGCTACGTGGCCCAGGATCTTGGTTGGCGTTGGACGTTTTGGCTCATCGTAATGCTCGTAAGATCGCGGCTTTCTTGGCCCAGTTTGCCAATTTTCTCTCGGCTAAGACCTCCATAGGCCGGACTCTCTACTTTGCTCGCTTTTCTGTTCATGGAAGAGACTTTCAAGCCAGTCATTACTGCACGTCAAACTGGCAGAGCACGCGAGCAGGACAGTAACTGTACCGAAATTCGGACTCAGACATCCGAGGAAGAAGACACCTCTCATGAGCTTCTGAAACGCGCCATAGTACGTCCAATCAGGATACTATTCTTCTCCCCCGTAGTACTTTTACTTTCCGTTTACGGCTCGTTCTTATTCGGCCTCATATATTTGCTTTTAACGACATTCCCCGATGTGTTTGGCATCACATATGGGTTTACCGCCGGAACGTCAGGGCTCTCATATCTTGGCCTTGGGATTGGAATGATCCTCGGGATTCTTCTTTTTGGAATCTTGAGCGACAAAATTCTCAAGCAGCCCCGAGGAGGTACGGTGGCAAGACCAGAACTCCGCCTCATCCTCATGATATATGCGGCTCCGTTCGTTCCCATCGGCTTCTTCTGGTACGGCTGGAGCGCTGACAAGCACACGCACTGGATTGTGCCCATTCTGGGTACCTTTATCATTGGCTGCGCCGGATTCTTGATGATGATGCCGGGGCAACTCTACCTAGTGGACTCTTTCGGGTCGGAGGCTGCGGCTTCAGCTCTGGCGGGAAGCACCGTCTTGCGAAGCCTGTTTGCGGCATTGTTGCCTCTGGCGGGACCTCATCTGTACTCGGCTTTGGGGCTTGGTTGGGGAAACAGCCTGCTGTCATTCATTGCCCTCGCGTTTGTTCCTGCCCCTTTGCTCTTGTACAGTTATGGCGAGCAACTGAGAACGCGGTTCCCGGTCAAGCTCTAATAGATATTCCAATCGTGGTGTACTTGTACGTGGCCTCAAATGGATCCAGCATGTGTCAGATCTGAGAGTGGGTGCCGAACCTGCTTCTCATGGATATGTTGTAGGTTACGAGGTAAATCCGCATTAGCTTGTCAGCTCCATGCCACATCAATCGCACAGAATGCTTCAGATATCCGGCTCACCACGCCACGCGGATATCTCATCATTGGCCTTTTTTTTTAGCTACATACCAACACAATTCACTGTTTTCATACTCCGTTGTTGAAACTGCCGCTTAGACGCCCGGAGGCAGAACGTTTGGTCCGCTGTTGTAATGGAGGATGTTAGATCTTGTGAGTTCGCCACTGCATCAAGTTGCACTACGCTACGTGGACAGCATGTTGAAACGGAATTAAACATCACGGAATCTGCATTCGAGATACAGTAGCATTCTAAGGCGGCTCTCGGGTCCGAGAGCAAGTTTCGGGTGCGAGAGCTGACGCCACAACCGCGAAAGGCCTATGGGCTGCCGTACGCGTCAGCTTCATGAACGGCAACCCGCCCATTGATGCGACTACAGTCGCACTTGTTAAGAGGCCTACGACAGCAGCTGACGCGCCCTACGAAGATGAGCTATGGTGCTGCTAAGACTCCTACGTAAGGATGGCAAATCATGGAGGGGCAATAGATCAATATATTCCCCGGATAGTCCATTTGACTTGCACGGTCTTGGCTGCACTTGGCTCGCATCTTGATACAGCGACCAGAAACGACACCCGACATCAGCCCACCATGGCGACACCAAAGGGCACCCACTTCCTCGACGGCAAGCGCATCATCGTCGCCGGCGCCGGCATGGCCGGTCTCTCCTTCGTCATCGCCCTCCACAAGCTCTGGGACCCGTCCCTCGCGCCGCCCGAGGTTCGCATCTACGACCGCGACGGCAGGCGCCTGGGCATCGACCGCGAGGGCTACTCGCTCTCCCTCAGCGGCGTCGATGCCGACAGCGGCCTCGTCGCCTGCCGGGACCTCGGCGTCCTCGACGGCGTCCTCGCCCACGCCGTCACGGGCACCGACGGCGGCGCCGGCTTCCGCATATGGGACGCCGGCTGGGGCGAGCTCCTGCGCGTCGACTTGAAGCCGCACCCCGGGCTGCCCGTGTCGGCGGTCCGCGTCACGCGCGCGCACCTCCGGGACGCGCTCATCGCGAAGGTGGAGGAGACGGCGAGCGTGGGGTGGAACACGGCGTGCACGTCGGCGCAGCGCCTCCCGGACGGCCGGATCCGCGTGGCCATCTCGCCTGCCGACGCTGAGAGCCGGACCGAGGACTGCGATATCCTCATAGCCGCCGACGGGGCACACAGCAAGATCCGCGCGAGCCTCCGGCCCGACGACGGGCTCGCTTACGCCGGCGCCGTGCAGATTGGCGGCGTGGCCCGCTTCCCGGAGGGTATCCCACCGCCGCTGGACCGCAACTGGGGCATGCTCATCACCGGACAAGGCGCGGGATGCTTCTTGTCACCCGTCGACAAGACTGGTGTCGTCTGGGCCGTGAGCCGCCTCGAGCCGGAGCGCACGAGCCGATACGACCGCACTTCAGCCAAGGAGTTTGAGGCGCTCAAAGCCGAGGCGCTGTCAATAGGCCACATGATCGGGGGTTTCCCCGACATCGTCGAGCGCACGGAGCAGGACTCGTCGTTCATCATCCCAGCTCGTGACAAGCAGCCCTTTGGGAATGGAAAGATGGCCCTTGCAAACGTCATCTTCATCGGCGACAGCAACCACGCCGTCAGCCCCTTTGCCGGCAACGGGGCAAACCTCGCGCTCAAGGACGGGTGGGACCTGGCGAGCCAGCTGTGCGCCGGGGAGTCGCTCGGCGAGGCCGTCGCGGCGTACGACAGGCTGGCGTTGCCGCGCGCTGCTAAGACGCTCAAGTCGTCACATTGGCGCATCAGCCAGGGCCACTGCACGGGCATCAGATATTACACCTTCAGGGCCATGCTGTGGTTTGGGAGCTGGTTGATGTGGCTCACGGGGCGATGAGCTTTTGCTAGCAGCAGCTTGATTGGCTTTGTATATTATGGCTACGGCTAGCCTGGAACGCCGCCGATACCCTGCTCATTGCATTAGAATATGTGAAATAAAGAGATTGCCTTGATGCAATACCTCTGACACAAGTCCAGGTGAGATGCCGTGTCTGGACGTCGCTCACCCCTGCCGCAAATCTTCATACTCCTGCGGTAATTCCATCCCTTCGATCCAAGCCATGATGCCACCGGCAAACACCTCCGGAAGCTGTACATCCCACGGGTGTACTGCCTTTTGGACAACCACGGCTTTGCTCTCCCGGCAGCCCTGCTCCAGAAGAGCGCCCTGCCGCCTCGTAGCCGCAACGTCGTCGTGCTTCCCGCCGGCGACCGCGAGGGTTCGCGCCTTGACATCCTTCAGGAGTTCGGCTTCCAGCAGCAGAATGCTCGAAAACACTTCCTTGTGCAGCTTCACCGAACCGTTGCGCTTAATCTCCCGCCGCAGCTCGTCCGGCACAGTCATGTCCTGCGCCGCCCAAGCCTTGTCGCTGATCCAGTCCTGGAGCCGTTCGGGGAGCATGCGGTAGGCCGTGGTCAGCGCGCCGAGCAGGCCGTAATGGCGCGCGATCCATAAACGCCAGCCGGCGAAGGGCGCGCAGCCCGTCACAAAGACGCAGCGCGCCAGCTCCGGGTTCGTGCGCGCCGTCTCGAGAGCCACGAAGCCGCCCATGGAGAGGCCCACGATGTGAGCCGTGCCGCCGTGCGCGTGATTCCGTATCAGCGCGGCCACGCGGGCGGCCTGTGCTGGGATGGACGCCGGGGAGACATGAGCGGACTTTGAGTGCCCGGGGAGGTCTGGGAAGAGCAGGTGGTAGCCCGTGAGATGTGGCCAGACGAGCATCCACTCATCGTGAGAGCTTCCGAGGCCATGGAGCAGCACGATTGTGTCAGCCGCAGAGTCGTGGAGCGAGAGATGCCAAAGTTCGTCTGGCTTTAGGTCTTGCCGTGTCTCCTGGCCGTCGGTAGGAGGTGCGCTGCCCATGATGCTTCGTGAGGCGACGCCTGCTCACGGCACTTCTCCACGGAGGACGCTGGAGGTTGGCGAAGAGCCTCCATGACGCCTGCGACTGTCGGGCCAGCCATATTCGTCATCAACAGCTTACGCGGATGGTGTTGAGCTAGGGACGGAGCTCAAGCCAGCCATGCGCCGAATGCGTGCCGTCGTTGCCGCTGCGCCGGGGGTGGAGCTGAAGGGTCGGGTGGGGCCTCTCCGGCAGTACAAGACTGCGGCCGTCCACCAAAAATTTCGTCCAGCGTTTTTTCAACCTTCACCTTCACCTTCCTCGCAAACCGGCAGGACGTCTGGTTCGGCACCACCTCGTCGCGCGCCGCGAGGCCCTCACTTCATGCCTGTAGCATCAATTAACAGATCAGATTTTGTCCAGTCCCCTCTGCGTCTCCTCCCCTCGCTCCCCGTGACCCTCCCTTCGCAATTGGCGCTTTCGAAGCTTTGGCGATCCTCTTCCCCGTGGTCGCCAGAGTCAAAAAGAAGCCTAGATCAACCCCAAAATACCCTGCCAAGGGTTATTCTCAGTCGTGTTACAAAGTCCCAGCATCAGCAATGAGGCACTTTGCGTCAAAATTTGACGAGATACATTTCTTCCTACGGGAACCTTCGTAGTCATGATTTCCTGTCTGGTTGCGGCCAGTTTGGCTCTATCTCGACGGCTATAATTCCTTCTTCTCCGTCTTCGCCGCTGGCACCGCGACCTTCGTGCCCGCCTTACCGGGCTGCTTCTCCGTAGTCGCCTCTTCCGTCTTGGCTCCGCTGAAGAACGCTGCCCAGACAAAGGCCACCAGCTCCGACACGAGCTTGATGAAGCCGGAGCATGCAAGCTGCCACGACGGGGCGCTCACGCTCCCCAGCGGCGCGCGGGGGAACGAGATGATCCATTCGGCGTAGTATGGGAACCAGCCGTAGGGCAGCCAGAACATGGCCTCCTTGCCGTACCAGAAAGGGATAACGTACTGCGGCACCTTGGTCGCGAGCAGTCGGACGGCCGTCAGGGTGGTGTCGAACTTTTTGCGCGATGCCTCGAGTCCCTTCTCTGCAGATTCGCCATCTCGTTAGACCAGTATTCCTCGACCATCATGTGCGAACCAGCGCCAGGGACAACGTACTTGCAGCGTCGAGCTGGTCGAGCAGCTTGTCGTGCTGCCGCCGCAGCTTAGCCCATTTCGCGAACTCGTCCTGGCTGCTCGTCGCGTTGAGCTCCCGCCGCACCCGGAGGTACTCGGCCTGGATCTTGCGCTGCTCGCCGGCAGCCTTGGACGTCGAGATGGGCAGGTAGTTGATCAACGTCCATATCTGGGCGCTGTGAGCATTTCATCGAGGATGTCCGTCCGACCGGCGTGTGACGTACCAGGTTGTTGATCTCTGTGGCACCCACCGCGTTGATGAGGTGCGCCACGAGCTCGACGGCGAAGATGACGAATAGAAGGGTCGGCATCTCGTCAGCGCTGGGGGGGTTAATGCAGGTCGACGGAAAGCTTCTTGCTTCAACGGCGTCGTGGGGTTCCCTCTGAGCTGCCCACGGCGCAGCTTGGTGTGCGTGGCCGATTTCCGGATGACATAATACCCGTCGAAACTCCACCACCTTGAAAGCTACCCTAGACCTGCCTTTTCCGACTCCAACGCAACCTCTATGAGCGGCATCTACACTCTCGCGCCGCTCAAATGTCTAGGGCGCTCGACAAGGGCGTCAAGGAGGCACTCGAGAATGGCAACCATGAAAAGGTGTTTGAGGACATATCCACCGTTCTAACGTCGGCGTCCGGTTCGCCCCTCGAGATCGAATTGCTGGGCCAGAGTCATGTCCTCGAGCCAGGCCTCACCTTTCTCCAAGACGGCAATGCTGTCGCCATACCCAAGCTTCGGCTGGTGCAGGCGTTCATATTTGCGCGTCAGATTCTGACAGGTTACATTCTAGGCAGTCAGAAATACTCTGCGCAAGATGTCCGAAAGGCCACGGCAGTTATTCTCCTTATGGATCCTGAGCATCTCACGGCTGCCAATACGCGGAAGAGAATCCTCACTGAGTTGCTGCCCGGAGCCAGGGACGCTGCACGGGCTCTCCTTGACGAAAAGCTCTACATCGACAGCCTGCTTACCAGTCACCTGCATCGACATACCAAATCACCGATCCTCTGGAGTCACAGGAGATGGTTGACGGAACAATTCCGGCGAGTCAAGGTCGCAACAGATACAGCCGTGGATTTGAGGAGCGTCGTGTTTGTGGCAGCGGAAAGGCACCCACGCAACTACTATGCGTGGTGCCATGCACGACACCTGATAGACTTTGTTGATGCGGGAGGTAAACAACAACCAGGGCTGGATTCGTCCACGATCTTGGCAGATGCCAAGCGGTGGTGCTTCAGCCATCACGACGACGTCTCTGGCTGGATGTTTCTCCTATTCCTGCTGGGACGGTGGCCGCAGGACGCCATGTCGACGTTCAGCGAGACACTGGCGCTTGCCGAGTCATTCCACTGGATCAACGAGTCGGTCTGGTACTTTCTCCGCAACATGATTACGATGAACGCGGATGTGGCGCGGTCACAGGGGAGTGACCGGTTCCAATCTGTTCGGCAGGCCTTGCGCAAGACCACGCAGGATAACAGCCCAGGGCGGAAAACCCTCGATGAAGCATTAACATGGGTCGAAACATACTCGACGTCGTTGTTTGAGGATACGGATACATGAGCGCAGTCCTATTCATAGTGACTTGAATGGCCTGATGCCAAGCCTCGCCCATAGCATCAGTACGAGTAAATGGATGGCTACCAACACGGTTTTTCTATTGACCAGGGATTATGCTTGCCGTGTTTGTCAATTATGAGCCAAGTTGTCACGGCGTCGACGGTCTTTGTCGGCTTAACGATCGGCCTCGCGCAGCGACAGAATTAAGCTTGAGGAATGTCGAAAGCTGGAACTCGGTAAGAGCATTCCACACTGTTCAAGCTAGCCAGCCATCCAGCTGTCTCAGAGAACAATTACCGTCCGAGTCTGCATTCAAGGTCGATTGGCGGAGATGCAGTCAATTGACAAGCGAATTGAGGTTCGCCGAACGCCGAGGGCATCCTTGAGATACGCTGGCGGTTGGATGAGGGTGCTTGTCGGCGAGCCAAGCCTGTTGGCCGTTTATGCCCTGAGCTGCGCCCGCTCGACCTGATACAACGGGCAACCGAGAGGAGCCTAAACAAACGAATGCCTGCTTTGATTATGGGACATGGCTTCCTGCTGGATCTCAGCCACAAGCTGGCGGGTGTTGACGCGTACAACGCTGTGATGCGAGATCATGCAGCTGAGCCAGTCTCATCACGGGTTGACGAGCCGCTTCCCCTGCCAATGCCACGCTTGTGGCGCCCGGTCCGGAGGCTCCCCCGCTGAGACAGCATGAAAGAAAAGATAATACGAGAATTGCGTGCTGGAGATTTTACTACATGTCGAGTCGAAATGCAAGGGACATACTACAGTTGCGCGGGTTCTGGACTATTGCTTGCTTTCATGGACAAGCAAATACGACAGACTGGCCTGAGAACCAGACGAGAAACAGGGAGCGAGCCTAAAGCTTGAATAGTCCCACGGCGCACCGTTTGAAGACTCTGGCTGAAACAAGGGCAGCGGAGACCAGACGGTCAAAGCAGACTGTCGAGGCACACACTTTCGTACTCGTACGCAAACAAGCGCGAGCAATACTGATCCGAGCGGCCGTGCGATCGACAATGACGAGCATGGCCAGAATCGCCAATCTGCCAAATGGTGCGTCCGCACCGAGTACGGATTAGTGTGCTGCGCAACCCGTACCCTTTACCCGATGCCCCGATTGATTTTCGACTTCGCGTGCAATATCGCTTGTGGCGATCAATACCAGCGATAAATTGCTGTGGCGCAGGTGCATCGTGGGCGGCGGCACGACTGACAGGGACATGACGGACGAGAGGCGAGCAGAGAGGCTCGATCGTGGACCAATGCCATCAGTGGCGGGTGCCAGAGCTCGTGCAGCTGCGCGGGCTGTTTGCCAGCAACACATCCGCCGTACGAGTGTATGGAGGCACGCATTAAGGTCCATCCGTGGTGGGTTTCGACATCAGTGAGTGGACACTGCCGAGCCGTGCTCGACTGATCGAGCCCGTCTGGTCTGGGGCATGCGGCTCCTCGGAGCTCATCCTAACACGGGGCAGGCGGGAGCTCCATCATGGAAGCTATCGCCAAGATGCCACGGTGCCTCGTCTGGGCTCCGCGGACGTGACGGAGACATGGATACTGTGCGAGGGCACGGACGACGCAGCAACCGGGCGCGTTCGTCTGGCCCCTGCCCGTGCCAGCGCGGGATGCCTGGGAAAGCTTTCGGTGGTACGTTTGTCGGGGGGCCGTGGCATCGAGCAAGTTGGGTTAGCGTCGTCGCCGCTCTTGCTTAGGTAGGCAGGCGAGGGGCCTAATCTAGATCTAGATAAGTTAGGTACAGTATTCGTAATAAGCTAATGATGCTCGGAGTGTATACGGTAAAGCGAGAGATAAAGAGACTTTCAACGTCGAAGGTATGGCTATAGATTGCAGCCGATGTCGGGAATACGCGATCGGGTGCCGTAGAGTGATGTCAACACAGGGCGCGTTTAGAACTCAGACATCGCTTCATTGACCAGCGTGCCCTTTGGCCAGAGCCACAAATTAGTCATCCGTGTGCCGAGAGTAGGATCCAGGTATAGCCACGGCTAGCCGTGCCCGAATTGCCGCACTGTAGCCGTGCGCAAAATAAGCCCGACTCAACACCAGACACTGGTGTCATCGGTGTCACGCCCTAGTAGACGCCCCAGCCATTATATCGTTAGACTTATCATGACTTAATTCGATTGAGGTGTTAAACCTTATAAGCAGAGTCTGGGAAGGTCCTAGTCTCATTATGTACCTATATATCCTACAGTAAGTTCTTATGATTTTGTCTAAATATTTTGTTGAGTTGTCAATAAAAACAGTGAAAAACTTCAAATGGGCGCCCGGGCGCCCATGTAGCAGTCGTCTCAGACATCATCCAGGTACTCGTAGGCATGCAACTTAAAGTAGCTCCACCGTTTTCATCTATCCATTGAATTGAGCTGGAACAGCTAGAATTTCTTGGCTTCAACTGTAAAAATCCCCTCGCATGACATCGCGGAACGCGACAACATATCTATGCCCAATCATAGCTTGCAAGAATATACATAGCACCGTCCCGCTTGGAAAATTCCTATTTGTCATTCAAGATGGCGTCTGCGATCTTCTCGGCGAACATATCTGTGCGTCTTCGATCAGTCCTTATTTGAGGATAAAAAGTAGGAAATAAGAAAAGTGCTTCTGCGACGTACAAGTCATGGACATGGGGTAGCCGGGTGGCAGGATGGCAAAGGCGCTGGCGTCGGCAACGCGCAGCCCTTTGACACCGCGCACCCTCGCGCGGGTATCTACGACGGCGGTGGCGTCGTCGTCGGCGCCCATCCTGTTGGTGCAGCCGCCGTGATAGGTGAGGCTCATGCTGCCCTTGAGCCAGTCCACGATCTCCTGCTGGGTCTGGACTTCGGGGCCAGGCTGCCAGGCGGACTCGACAATGGTGCTGTTAAAGGCTATCTCTCTGATCCGCATGAAGGCTGCAACGGCCATCTCGAGGTCGCGGGCGTCGCCTAGCCAGTTGGGGTTGATGACAGGTGCATCAAAGGTGTCGGCGCTCTTGATAGTCATGTTGCCACGCGCTGCGGTTGAGTACAACGTCGAGCCGATCAGGAGGTAGTAGTCGTTGGGGCCAATGTCAGCTGGCACTGCGGAGCTCTCCAGACCGAGGAAGTTGATATCCGGCCAATCGGACGGGAAGGTGTCCAGAAGTACTTGGGTGTCGTTGCTGAGGACTCGGCTGCGTAGATCGGCTGGGATCTTCTCGTATCCTGCCGTGCACTAGTTAGCCGATACTTTACACACTTTTCCTGAACTCTACGTGCGCTGAGAGATCTCCACGGAGGTATGGTCACGACTCACCGATGGCCTGGCATGCGCCGATGGAGGAGAGAGGACCAGACTGTTTAGTCAGGTATTCATCTGTGGCTTTCGCGAGGGCTTCCGGGTTATGGGCAACGATTTGAGAGTTAGTCTCCACGTTGACCTTGAATATGTGCGACTGGAAAGGTTGGTCCTGGTCCACGTGTTAATGCATTTCAATCCTATGCGACACGTGCCATGTTGACATACCCATTGGTTTTGTCCAACGCCTGGCACGTCGGCCACAACATTGATACCGTGCTGAGAAAGAGTTTCAGTAGGCCCCACGCCCGAAACCATGAGGAGCTGGGGGGAGAACCACTGTTTTGCGTCATGTCAGATGTGTGCCTCTCTTTAAATTCCATACGTAAACTGGGGGGATAGAGCACTTACCACCCCGGCCGCGAGGATAACCTCTTTCCTGGCAGAGATGGTCCATTGCAAGTCGTGGGTCTTGGAGTTGCTCTGGACCACAACGCCTGTTGCCTTTTTGTCGCCGTCAAACAAGATGCGCTTAGCCATGGTGTTGGGGTAGATCCTGAGCCCGGGGCTTTTGGCTCCGGCTTGTAGGAACGACGTCTCGGACGAGCTCCGAGTCGCCGTCTTCGGGTCCACGTTTGAGGTAATGGCGCCGTATCCGATGAGCCTACCGCTGCTGAATCCGGGGATTTGCTCCAAGCCCTGACTTTCCATTGCTTTGCCCAGGCCAATCATGGACGACCCGACATGGTTGCCATATGACACATGCAACGGGCCACCCGATTCATCAAATGCCGCGGGATCGTAGCTGATGTTCAACCTGGGGTCGATCTTGGTGTAGTCTGGGGGCGTGAAAGTGCAGCTCTTTTTGTAAAAGGGGAGTACATTATCCCAAGACCAGTAGTCATCTTTGACAACCTCGGCCCAACGGTCGTGAGCACCAGCACTCGACCTTGAGTACCCACCATAGTTGGCAGCGGAGCTGGGAACTCGTCAGAGAGAGTCGTAATTCCACAGGGGTGGAACTAGTGGAAGAACTTACCCGCCGCCAAAAGTCATGCCCTGGGTGTAGCCGATGCTGCGTCCATTGTAACC
Organism: Tolypocladium tropicale; assembly: GCA_024340005.1. Classification (NCBI taxonomy): domain Eukaryota; kingdom Fungi; phylum Ascomycota; class Sordariomycetes; order Hypocreales; family Ophiocordycipitaceae; genus Tolypocladium; species Tolypocladium tropicale. The sequence goes on along the minus strand of JALHBU010000013.1, from coordinate 153,860 downwards.
CTAGAGCACCGAGAGTCAGCACACCCGAGTATCGATGCTGGTCATGATGGGGCTCATACTGTGATAGGCTCCGTATTGATCTGGACGGCCGTGACGGAGTTCAGTGTTCCGACATTGGTGGGGTTTGCGGCTTCAAAGTTGTACCCTGGAACCTGAGTTTTGTTGCTGCTGGCGATCTCGTAGAAAGTCCCAGCTTCGATGAGGCCGACGGTGTAGTTTGCGGGATCCAGAGCAAGTCTCGCGGCTATAGTGTTGCCGGCGGTGCCGCCACCGATGACGACGTAGTCGTACGTCACATTAACGCCAGGCAGGCCAAACGAGTTGCCGAAAATTTCTGTCACCCCCTTGTGGTTGATTCTGGCTCCTATTGTCTCAGTGGCTGTTACAGCCGCCACAAAACTCAAGGCCGTGATGGACCAGCGTGCATATTGGGGTGTGGTGGACATTTTGCCTGCAGGAGGTACGGTAAAGGCGGGGGAATGGGCGATTGACGAGTGAATGCAAGACGAGCAAAGCCATTCCAAGCTTCCTATATGTGCAGTCAATATAGCCAACCGCTGTCGTCTACTTCATGCCGGCGTCAGTCTGCCATACCAGACTGGTTTAAGCTACACGTAGGTCCTTGCGTCAGGATGTATGCGGTTCTTGTGATTTCGGGCACTTTGTACAGCCCTTCGGCCCAGTTCCCCGAGGCGCCGGCCAACCTGCCCGAGGCGCCGGCCCGCTCCCCCGAGGCGCCGGCCAGCCTGTCCTTATGCCGGCTCGTGTACGACATTCAAGTCTACTATGTGTGATGGGATATTGCGAGGCTTTTAGAAGGATGCCGAGAGGACTCAATTTACTTTAATGAATGTTCAACTCTCTCGTCCAGTCTGGGCACCTAGCATTCCTGCAAGCATCCCAAACCGACTGGACCATCAAGTCAGGGACGACGGAAACATGACGTCCACTGTCAGGCTCGCCCTCTATCTCATGGGCTTCCTGGGCACCGTGCAGCTTTGGGGGCGGAGCGTCGTCGATGGCACGCTTGCCAACATATTGTCAGCTCTGCATGGCCCGGCTCCTTACCAGCTTCCAGGCACGCAGACCCATCTCAAGTCCTCTTTTACTGGCATCTTCCCCATTGACTACCTGCTCCGTCTGCTCGTCATCTTCTTCTGGGAAGTGGCCGACGGTTCGCACCCCTCTTCTTCGGCAATCGGGCTCTATTTTCTCGGCCAGTTCTTCTCAGTCGTGTTTGTCTTCTACTTTGAGAACATCCGCCGCGGAATCGGGTCCAGTTTTGTCAGGTTAGCCTCCTCTCTGAAGTCTGACGTGATGCAACAAATCTATGTCTTTTTGCGAAGCTAACAGGGTACGGCCCAGGCCGACACTCTGGCTGGTCCTATTCCAATTGACCGGTATCGGCTGTGCTGGGCCTCTCTGGGCGTTGTGGCATCTCGCAGCCTCTGATGATGCCCCTGGTAGCCGTCCCTCCCTGGCAGCTCTACAACGCGTCTCCCTAATACCCCCCATTGTACCATTCTTCATACTTGCTGCCATTTCCTCTGGCTATGCTGGTACAGCAGTTCTGATGTCGCTACCTGCTCCTCATATCCTTTCGTACAGCTCCAAGCAACTAGCGCTGGTTATATGGAATGCCTTTCCTATTTTGGTGCTTGTCTTCTTGGTGGCGCTCCAGGCCATCCATACCATAATCCTGACAGTCCGAGGCCCGCAACCACCAATTGGTTCGGGCAAGAAGGCGGCCGCCCCGGCCGAGCTGAACCGTCGCCACATCATAACGGTAAGCTCAATGTACACCCTGGCGCTCATCATCAGTTTCTACTCGCATGTGGCTATCTTGGCTGTCTCTATCTCGACATGTTTATTCCCTGCCATATTTCGTCCGGAATACTTGGCCGACCTCAGCCCCTCGGCAGTCTTCATACCGCCATGGGCCGTGGTAGCGGGCAAAACCGTCGGGGACGGCACGCGAAGTTTTATGCTTTGGGACCAGGTTTTTGGCTATGCAGCCGTGATGCTTGTCATGCTGTCACGACTTTGCAGCGCGGCTGATGCGGCTGGAGCTTCTTTGAGCTGCGTTAAAGTCGTCACGGCTACGCTTCTCTGCTCCGTCATTGTGGGACCTGGCAGCACTTGCATACTGATCAGTTGGCTAAGGGACGTGCTGCTGTTTGGGAGCTGACGATCCTTGCGATGCGACGGATACAGGCATGAACGATGGTGTACCAGGTAGAATCCAGTACTCTCAATAATCCATAAAAGCATCTATCTCACCCATACATTGGAAACACACCAATGAGATCCCACCACCTAGTTAGTGCAACGGACAAGTGACCACAACACCAATCAGACTCGAGGCGACGCATACATTACCATGTCCCACTGCCTATCCGGTAGCTGAACACTGACATAAACTCAATGAATTTCGTACAAGCGACCAATTCAGCAAGGGAAGGTATCAATATGCCAAGAGTGACATTTTGTAAAGAATTCATTAATCTGAATATTCGAACCAAGCATGCCGACCTACCACACCAGCGATGCATTATGGCAGCCCTCTGCAAGGCTGTAATAAACGATGCATGGCTTAGTACCGGAATTCTTGGCCGACCAGCTTCTCACTCAACTTCCACAATCTGTCCGCCTCGAAAGGGCTAGTAGCCCAGGGCTTCACTGTCTCAACCCAGGGGTCGGCAATGTGCGAGTTCTCCAGGTAGACGCCATTGTTGTCTGCAAATTCGTAGGTCAGTAAATATCCCATAGTGAATGGGAAACGTCATGGGACCTAAAGAAAACAAAAAGAGCGGCATCAAAGCCTACGTACCTTTCAAAGCCGGCTCAAAAGCGGCGTATACATGGGTTGCAGCGCCCTGGTCCAGCGTCTTCCACTTGAATTCGGCCCAACCCTCTTTGTTTCCAAGAGAGCGGTCGGCGTCCCCTGCAGCGCCCAGTTAGTCGCCGTACCCCCCCGCCGCTGTTTACTCATGACTAGCATCATGGGACGTGAAGGCTGCACTCACTTAGACTCGCAAATTCATCGATGTGGCTACTAAGGTTAGTGCCTATAACACCGGGGTGAAGGCTATAGGAGAGCAGGCCGCGATTTCCAAGTTTCGCGGCAAGAGACAGGGAAAACAGCATATTTGCCGTCTTGGATTGCCCGTACGCTGTCCACTTGTTGTAGGTCTCGCCATTCTGATTCGGTCAGAGGGTGTTTACATGCCTGTCGTCAGAGGAACTTACCTGGAAATTATAATCGTCCCAGCGGATGTGGCCGAGGCGATGGCCGTCACTACTCACATTTACAATGCGTGGCGAACTGGCAGCGAGAAGCTTCTCGATAATCAGGTTGGTGAACAGAAAATGGCCGAGGTGATTCGTGGCGAATTGGCTTTCGAAGCCGTCAGGGGACAGCTTGAAGTCGACTGCCATGATGCCCGCGTTGTTGACGAGCACGTCGATGAATGGCACGTCGGCCCACGACATGATCGTCTCCGCCGCCTTCCTGACGGCGGACTGGGAGTCGAGCTCCAGCTCGAGTATTTTGGTCTTGACCCCGGGGCTAGCGGTCTGGATTTCCCGTGCCACCTGCTCCGCCTTGGATGGGCTGCGCGAAGCCAAGATCAGCAATGCGGGCTGGCCCTGGGCAACGGCCTGGACGAAGGCGGCGCCCAGGCCGCCCGGTGAGACGCCCGTGGTCAGCACCACCTTATCCTTAATTTGCGAGGTCAAATCATGGACCAGCCCGCTGGCGGTGGTCGTTGCGTCGTATGTCAGAGGCATTTTCGTGAGTGGCTGCTTGCGGACTGGACTGCTCCCAGATTCTGCTAATAGCTAATGAGGAAACGGTTGGCGAGCTTAGCAATATCTTGAAACTTAATTCCCTCGCACGACTCCATCAATCAAGTATCTTTCGAAATTGGTGAAGAGCCAGTCAGGGTTCGGGTATAAGTAAGGTTAAGACCGATAGGGCAGACCAATCGGGCATCATGCCCGATGCCTGCCAGTGGCATCGTCATACACCCAATCGAATGTGCCGCGCGAGGATGCATTGTTCGAAGTCCGGGTACTCGGCCCGGCCAAGCGTCGCTCAAATCCAGGTGGCCGAATGCGAGGCAACCCACAACTCGGGATTCACGGCGCAACAGCAACAGATAGTAATTGCATGCCAAGGGCTTTGACAGAATGGTCTTGGCTCAAGGGTGTTATTGGACAGAAGACTACGTATCCCCCGCGGCGCTAACTGCTACCGCCGCTCAGTCCATCACAGTCGCGGCGATTACGAGCGACTGCCTCGTCTCCACTGTCAACCCTTTCTCGTTGACGATAATGCGCCCATTGCTGACAAACGTGCTGTTCTCCAATGCCTTTAAAGACGGATCGGCCACGAGAAACTGGTGCTGTCCGGCTAATGCGGCGACACGGTGATTAGCATCGTTGACCAGGAGATTAGAATTACGAGGTAGGGAAGCAAGTGACTTACTAGCAAATCCGAAAGGTACGGTAGCGGCGTCTGGCTGCATGTCGAAGATCTTCTGGACCTCCGGGACCAGCTTGATAACTCCCTGGTAACGGAAGTCGATCGAGTAGTTCTGCTCGGTTCTTAAGACAAAAGAATAACGAATCAGTACCCCGTTAACATCATCGTCCTTGCGACCGTTGCGTCCCGAGGTCTCCCACGTGTATGCGTCTACTTACTTGGCGATGCCTCGCAGATCGATCCGGGCGTGGGCGCCGTCTGCATCGAACGACAGCCAGTCGGCCCCAAAGTTCACCGTCGCTTTGAAGGCGGGCTCAAACCCAGGCACTGTCTCAATGGTGCCGGTTGGAGTTGCCTAGAATACCGAAAACCATGAGTTCGAGAAATCTCAGATTGAATTGAGGCTACTACTCACGAAATGCATCAACCTAGACCCATTATGGATAAACCCTATGGTACAATCCAGTCGTTAGCAAAGCCATGTCCGACAGGTGGAAGTCGACGAGTTCGTCCAACCTAAGTCATTGAGGTCACCGATGTGCACCTTGGTGATGATGGCGGGCTGAAGTGTGGGAAATCCTGATGGAGACTGAGTCATGATGGGCAAAAAGGGTTGCAAACTTGCACTGAATAGCTAAACGCAGAGTTGATTGCCAAGGACGTATACCGTTGTGGTGTGCTTGTTCTGCGTGCGACAGCTGCCCTTGATTATCTGTAGTTCAACCATTGGCGTCATACAATAGCGTCGCGGCGTCCTCCTCACTTCGGGCGATCCGCCCGAAGTGCGGATAGCTTTCCACGCGGGCCGGAGGTCTGCACAAGAGACTTGCATAGTTGAGCCGATTGATCATGTTTTTGCACCGAAAGATACGGCAGAAACGTTCCCGGTATCCAGACCTCAGTTGAAACAACATCTTAATTTTCGCTAGATTGCTTTCTCACTACAACGAAGCTCGAGCAAAACCCACTTAAGCAGCTGAAGACCGTAATCTCGAGTACGCACCACGGCGGCACTTAATTCTTGCCCAATTACTACTTTACCATAGGAGAATGGAGGACAAAGACGTAGTACATTCCGGCGGCAGCGAGAGTCACTGCTATGCTCAAGCACGACGACACAGCCCAGTGTGGCCCTCCGGACCACCTCGGCTTCCCGTCCTTCCACTCCACCGTGCCGCGTGGGAAGCCATCCGCGGAAACGTAATCCAGCCTCGGCGCGCCGCGCACGACGAGGCCCACAACGTGGGCCAGAGCCTTGTCTGGCAGCGCGGGCATAACCCATTCCGCGAGCCAGCGGTTGAGCGGCGAGTCCCACGCTTGGACACGGGTGATGATGCGCGAGAGCTGCACGATTCTCTCGACCCTGGTGCGCTGCTCGGCCTGGTAGGTCCGAAAGCAGCATTCGAGCGCCGCCTGTGTCGGCTTTTTGACGCCTCGGCCCGGCGCCGCCGCCGAATCAAGCGCCAACCACAGGTTGTTGCAAAGCACGGCCACGGACTCAATGGCCGTGTTGCCGCCCAGACCGATGTTGGGGGTCATCTTGTGTGCGGCGTCACCGGCCAACACGATGCGGCCCGAGAACCAGTGCTCCAGGATGCCTTCCTGAATGGGGATCAGCACGCCGCGGTGTCGCCGGTTCCACAGCTGGCCGAAAACGACCGACTCCGAGATAGGGTGGCCGGCAAGCTGCTGGGCCAATTCCTCGGCGTCGCGCTCCGTGTAGCTGACACGCTGTGGCCACACGACGGGTGCGTCAAGCTTGCAGAAGACGAACCAGAACGCCCGATCAGGCTGGGTCAGCGTTAGGAACGAGAAGCGCCGGTCCGAGGTGGATGTCATGTCGCGCTCGCCCAGCCCGGCCTCTGGGGGCCCGGTGCCCACGAGGCACTTCCAGTGCGTCTGGATGCGTTTCCTCTCCTCGTCGGTGATGCTGCCGGGCGACTTGGCATTGGCATGATCCCACATCGAGTTCCTGACCCGGCTGTGCACGCCATCGCAGCCTATGACCATGTCGCCCGTCTCGACGGTCCCGTCACCAAGCACTACCTGCACGCCATTGGCGTTTTGCGTCACGACGCTGACCTCGGTGCCCGTACGGATGGGCGCTTTGTCGGGGAGGCAGTCGTACAAAAGGCGCAGCAGCCGGCGTCGCTCGAGCAGCAAAATATGCTGGCCGTGATTATGCTGTACGTGGTCGAAGAAGCCGTTATCAGACTGCGCTCGGCCGTCTGGTCCTCGGGAATAGAAGCGTGAGCAGGGCTTGCAAGCCGCCTCGGCAGCCTCTAGGCAGCCAATCTGATGGAGTATGCGGGCCCCATGCGGGTATACGGCAAAGCTGGCGCCCTCTGCGGGATCGACCTCGGAGCGCCGCTCCAGGACCACATGGTCAATTCCGGCCCTCTGAAGACAGTGTGATGCCGTGAGACCTGCTATGCCGGCGCCTACAACAATGACTCGGAAATTGCTCGCCGCCACGGAAGCCTTGGCGGTGGAGGTGGTACTGTTATTCGAAGACATTTCGGCTGTATTGTAATTTGTTCCGCCCTGTTGTAGCATTGAGTGCTGCATAACTAGATTAGAGCCCTTTTTTTATAATCGTATTTGCCCTGATCGAAAAAGTAGGCCCCGCAAGCCTGGGCTGTTGCTCCGAGAGCATAACGGACAACAGCATGGTTTCTCTCTTTCGCTCAGGAACTCCGAGAGTACTCGTAGTAGGTTCACCTCTTGAGCCGGATGCCACACGTCAACTACCTGTTTGGGCGTCGGTAAGCTTGGCCGCGGTGAGACGTCACTGTCTACAAGAACGTGGCATTGCGAGCACAGCCATCGACCAACTGGCAAGATCATCATCAACAACAATGGATACTCTCTCGCTGAAAGACAAGGTCGTCGTCCTTTCAGGGGCTGCCTCTGGCATTGGCAGGGCCACCGCTCTGCTCTTGGCCAGACGGGGGGCTATGCTGTCACTGGCGGACGTGAACGGCTCGGCCCTGGAGGAGCTGGGGCTGGAGCTGGAGCGTCTGCAGCAGCAGACATTCCGAGGAGATGCGCCGAAGAAGCCACTGACAACAGTACTCGACGTGCGTTCGCAGGCCGCCTGCACGCGCTGGATCGAGAACACGGTCGCCCATTTCGACGGCCGGCTAGTTTCGGCCGCCGCAAACCTCGCCGGAGTCATCAGCCCCAGCATTTGCCTGGAGCGGGGTTCCATCCGCAACGTGCCCGACAGCGAGTTCGACTGGGTCATGGACGTCAACGTCAAGGGCACGCTCAACTGCCTCCGGGCAGAGCTGCCTCACATGGTCGTCGGGCGGGATGGCCGGGGTGGTGGCGCTATCGTCAACGCCTCTAGCATTGCGGGCATCGTGGGGGTCGAGCGGAACGGCCCATACGTAGCCGCCAAGCACGCCATCATCGGCCTGACCCGCACCCTGGCGAAGGAAGAGGGCGGCAACGCTATCCGAGCGAATGCGATTTCGCCGTGAGTGGGCCTCATTCCCTACAGGAGCTTAGAGCGCAATGATCCGTGCCGTTTCGCCTCTTAGACCTAGTACTTACTGATCAGCTTCGCAGCGGCATCATCGCCACGCCAATGATGACGCAGATTGAGTCCATTGCCGGCACAACGGAGCTATTCGGGAATGGGGATCCAGGGGCTTTGGCACGCAAAGGTGACGCCGACGAGGTCGCGCGTCTAGTCGTGTTTCTTCTAAGCCCTGAGAGCAGCTTCATCAATGGAACTGTAATACCCGTTGATGGAGGATGGATGTGCTAATGCTGTATCCAAATTAGACTCTCCATAGCTTTGGCAATTAAGTCGTCGGCCCAATTCCGCTGTCCTGATAGTTTTCTCTCTGAGGGTGATGGCAACGGCGATAATGCAGGCGGCTGTGAGATTGACATGATGACGTACGTATGTACCCATGTACGTGGGAGGCAGAGCCTAAAAGTTTGGGTCCTTGTCTCGATTTGGAAATATAACTATTTTTTTTATTCATATAGTAATCGTAGGTTCTCTTACAGTACATAGGGCGAAGTCCTTAAGACTTTTAGGCTCTGCCTCTGTGTACTCGTATTGTTGTTCCTAGGACTCCGCTGCGGGACTAACAATATATGACCTTCCTAATGCAGCCCCCGTGTTGTGAGGGGCCATGCGGGTCCCAAAAAAAAAAGGTCCCTCTCTGCAACCTGCACGTATAACTGCCATTTAAACTGCCGCCTCTGGTTGACGCTGACTTCTTCAATCACAGCAGAGAATACGGGGCTTACGAACCGGAAAAAAAATTGTCAAAATATTCACTGACATTCTAGAGACCTGTTAATTTCATTTTATACAGTTATCGGTTGTTTTCTCTCCGAGCTCAGCTTACTCTTCGTCGAGAACCGCTCGCAAGACCACATCTTTTGGGGGTCATTTTCTTGGGACCGCCTTGGGGCCTAATCTAAATCAAGCCAACGTGCATAGCCGATCGTAGGATCGTGTTGCTCCGCGGGAATGCATGGCCGACATCCCGTAACCGGACCCCTGACTAGGCTGGTGTGGCCGGGGGACTACACGATGTTACCTGTAGGGCTGGTTTCCGACGGCTATGTATATTCGGCGTCTTAGTATAAAGTGGCTTATTTAACCTTGCTCGTACTACTATGCTAAGACTAACAAAGGGCTAGTCCTTCTCAACTACAACGACAAAGCTTGAGGCAACCTTGACCGGTCATTTAGGCGGCCTATCCGACCGGCCCGTCCATCACCCGCACAGAGTCTCCCAGAACTAGTCGTCTATCACGATCTTCGGCACACAGTCGCTGCGATGAGCCTGGCCCAAGGGCAGAGGCATACAGCATGCAAGTTGTGTCGTGATAAGAAGGTCCGGTGCGATGGAGAGCAGCCGTCCTGCAGCAAGTGCCTCCGCAGCGGTGAGCAGTGCATTTACGTGCCAATTCCTATTCCGACCCGGGCTACGCTGGCCAACATGGTCCAGGAGCTCCGGGAACGACTCGGTATATAAGCTCTCGAGTTTGCACCTTGCTTTGAAGCCCTGTCTCCCGCAGACCACAGGCCATCGATCCAGCTGACCATGGAACGAGTTCTCAGAGCGAGCCGAGGCACATATGCCGTCAACGCAGCTGCAGCAGCGCCATTCCAGCCCCCCCTTATTATCAGTTATCCAGCCATGCCTGCCCAGCTTCAACGCACATACCTACAACATGACTGCTTCGCAGTCTGGGTGCTTCACCGCCGTCTCGAATGGGACGCCGCCACAGCAGCAGCCGCCACAACGGCCGCCCCCGTCTGTTGACTTCGACGGCTCCTGCTATGACACTTCGGGGTTCATGATGATGGACAAACCACAGCATGCCTCGGAGGATGAGATAGACCAAGAGATGGCGGAGCAGCGGTCGCAACATGGACCAGGCAGCAATAGCCAGCTCCCCAGCATAAGCGAGCTTCGCGCCCTGGTACAGGCTGCTGCGCCCACCGCCGGCGCGTCCTCCGCACCTGGCAGCAGCGCAGGCTCACCTTCCGCACTTCAAGCAGTGATGGAGCTTGTTTTAAGCGTCTCTACCACCCAGGAGGAGATGTCGGGCCGCTTGGGTGCCGTTGCCGAGTATCTCGCCTGGGTAATCACGCTGCCAGGCACGGGCCGGCAGTCGGCAGAGGTGCTCAAGATACTCGTCGCGCGTCTGCACGAGGCAAAGCAAGATAGTGACGCCAGCATGTGCCGCTCCTACCGGCGCCTGTGCTCCTCGCTCGAAATGGTTACTGATTGGTACGCACCGATAGTGGAGTTGGAATTAGACATGCAGAAGGCCAAGGTGCGGACGAAGAGGTTTTTTGATGACGAGTATAACATGTTCTTGCCGTTTTCGGTGCAGAGGGACTTGAGAGCTCAAATGAACTAAATATGAATGGGCCATCGGCGGACTGGGGGGCCCGCCGTATGGGTGGGAATCTCCTATTGGCTTGGAATGAAGGAAACATACGAGATAGAACTGATAGACGTATGAGCAAGGAAGCTTGTCACAGTCAAGAGCGTCAGGGAATCAATTATCTGGGCATCGTTGTGCTTGATTTTTCTATCAAATTGAGGGCTGATGAGAGTTATATATCGCTACAGGGGCCGGAGTTGCCGGTGGTCTCGATCTGACGCCCTGACTTCCCAAAAACTCTGCCGGCGAACCCGGCGGCGTTCCAGGACATTCCGGTCGGCGGTTTTCGGGACAGGTCCGGCGGACCTCGCGGTGGGCTTCGGACATGCTTGACTTGCTCGCTGTCACAAAGATACATGTTGACGTAGACATATAACGTCTCTACGCGGAACCCCGCCGGACTAAAATGTGACGGAGCCTATAAAGGGTCCTAAGGGTTTCTACTTCTTAGGTAGTAAGCTAGGCCTGGAATAGTATATCTTAATAATAAGTCTATTAAGAAAGTTTATACTTTTCAATTAATAATAATCAAGTTAGATTCATTACTAAAGATCTAGCTCTTTTGTCGAGGGCAAAAGAACACACCAAAGGCCAAGCGCAGCGGCAGTTGTGTTAGTCGAGGGATGAGCCCTGCCCACACAAGATTTACGCAAATCCCGTTGCAGCAGGCGTTCGAGTCGTTGAAGACGGTATTCGTAGGCATGAGAGCTCTTTCTCATTCAGTGTAAGTCACCGTAGGAGGCATCGATGTGGGAGGAACTCTGTATTCCTCGTTGTCAAACCAAGAGGGGGCAAACTGGCCGCCGACTCTGTGACCAAACAAATGGCTCAGGCGCCTTGTAAAGAGACATGAACATGCGTGACTATCTGATCATATGGTCCCTTTCCTCCCTTTTATCTTTCCTTGCCTCTGAGGCCCACCAGAGTTCCTCCGCATTTTCTGTTTTTCCATTTTCTGACTCGGAGTCTGCACCAACACCTCGACAAACTCTCTACTTGTAGGTAAAGACTATAGTATATATAACCGTCCAGCTCTTTATTAATTAGTACTATTGAATTGAACTCGATTAAATATAGCCAATCTACTTAGTATTACTAAGCTAAGTATAGCTAAGCATAGACCTTATTGGTCTAAGCCCTACTTACAGTGGTAGTAGGATGTACTACCCTACTTTCCCTATATGCTCGTTCTGACTACTATTACGTGCCGCCTGTGGCTGTACTATATAGCCGGCCCGCTCTGCGGCCCGTGGCTATATTCACAACGACTGTTTATTTGATCCTATTTATTGGTTCGTAATACTATAGAACTAAAACGCTCGCCTGGTAAGACAAATATTGGGCGCGCCACGGATCGCAAAATAGTGGAACCTAAACGACGTTCTATGTAAACTTCCGCACATTTTCTCATAGATGCAAGCATTCCCAAAATCTACGGAACGATTCACGAAATCTAACATATTGCGTCAAGATGCCTACTAGTACTGTTGATTGCGAGACTAGCCCCCGCCATTGTCTCCCTATGAACGCTCATTATATCCGCAAGGCAAAAAGCTATTCCGATATCTTCTGGGTACTTACACTTCCCTGAGCGAGATACTCATCCACGAAGCCAGCGAAATCGGCCGGGCGATAGGGGCTGAGCAGTTCCGACATCGGGTTGGACTTGCGGCGGCTCTTGAGCTTCAGGTCCTTGAATAGCATGTCGATATACTGCTCGGCCTCACAATTAGCGCCCCCATGGGAGATATAGCTTAGAAAACAGTGGAAGTAAAAATAAGAGGAAGAGAAAGAAAAAGGGGTAGGGGGGAGGGGAGGAGTGCGCACGGCTGGAAGAAACCGTGGCAGATACTTACGGGAAGGAAGTCGTAGAGCGAATAAGGGAATTTCTGACCCTGGCCGAGGTAACGCTTGCGCGTCCAGGCGTTCCAGAGTGACACTTCTCTCGCCATGGCACTGGCGTCCGGAATGTCGATCTCGCCCTCGAGATACAGGATGGCCCAGAGCGACTGGACCTCTGACACGAGCGGCGTCTGGACTGTGTGTATCTGACCCAGGATGGCGATTGACCTGTCGCCGCGCCCATCCAGGCCCATGGGCACCACGCGCCGGTAGAGCCGCCACTTGTTCTGATGCGTCGAAGACAGGGGTTTCTCGAACGTCAGCGCGGGTGGGTTGGCCAGGAACGGCAACTTCTCGTTAACCTCTTTGTCAGCCATGGCATCGTACCGATCCCAGTCGACATCGCCTTGGTCACTGGCCGAGGACGGGTGCGGAATCCCAATCTTGGATTTGTACTGCTGGTTGAACATGGCGAAATGGTCGCCCCACCCCGTGCACATGATGATGTAGTCGGCGTTCACCGTCTTGCCTGACTTTAAAAGGACTGTCTTGTCTCTGGCCTCTGTGATCTCATCGCGAACCACCGAAAGGCGTTTGCTATGTAGTGTCTGCCAGAAGTCTGGTAGCGTTACGACTCCCAGACCGGAATGAGCCCAGAATACCCTGTGCTCGCAGTGGTCAGTGTCGAGGACATTGTGAAGAAGATATGCCTGAGAAGATGATCATATGGGGGAGTTGGGGCGTGCAAACCGAAGGAACTACTTACGCCTGTCTCTCAATCTCAGGTTTGAGCATCTCGACGTGGTCGCCAGCGCCATATCCAGCGTGCCTCTTGCTCACGAGGTCCAAAAAGTCCCAGAACCGCCCGAGACACCAGCGTCCCAGAGTCGTCCTCTGAAACATCCAGGACATGGGCCCCTCTGCGTTGAGGATCGAGGGGCTGAGGAAGGTCATGAGCCGCGTGGACGCGAAGGAGATGGCATTGACGGTGTTGAGGATCTTAAAAGGGAGTATGGCCAGGGGACCCGCTCCCTCTGTGCGAATCACCCACGTCACATCCTTGCCCATCTTGAGCAGCAGGTACACGGCGTCATACGCCGACTTGGCGGCGCCAACGACAGTCACCGACTTGACCGTCGCGTCCTCGATGGCGGTAAAGGATGTCCCTAGGTCCCGCGAATGGACCCGGGGTATCGGGTCGCCCGATTGACGGAGCTCGGGCATGAATGGGATCGAAGTGACCCCGGTTGCTACCAGGAGTTTCTCAGCCTTGACAACATCGTCGGAATCCTTGAAGCTTAGACGCCATCTATTTTCTGTGTGCGTAGCATCCACCACGAACGTGTTGAACCTGATACGTCGAAGGAGGTCATGCTTCTCCGCGTAGGCTTGCAGGTAGTTGTGGATCATATCCCCAGTCACCCTTGGATCATTCTTGTCACCACCACAAGGATGCATTGGAGTGTCGGAGTAGTTGAACAGCTGTGGTCTGCGTTAGACCCGGAGGCATTCAGAATAAATAAAATCCAGGTAGAAAGACTAACCCCTAGCTTGACCTGAGCTACTAGATTCGGATACAATCTGTCCTTGCTCCAGACGCCTCCGACGGTGTTGTCCGAATCGATGATGAGTAGATTGATGTCAGGTCGGAGGCGGAGATAGGTCCTGGCGGCCACAAGTCCATACCAGCCTGCATTAGTAGTCATCAGTACATGAATGATGTCTCAATGTTTTCAGCGAGGTCTCTTGCTCACCAGCACCGATGATTGCCACATCGACATTCTGAACCGACGCTTCGCCCATAGTTGCCTTTTTGCAACGATACTCCAGGGACATGCAGCAGTATTGGTCAATCTCGATTGGGTAACAAGACTGGAGCAGTGATGTGGTGATAAGAATAACAATAACAAAGTCGGTGTCACTACCTTTACCGAATACAGAATCAGAGTCGTGCTGTACCTGTGGCTTTTTTCACGTATTTCTGTCTTTAATTAAAGGGGAGAGATTACGAGTCTAAATTACTATGCTTGAATCACTACCGGGCCGGCCTGCCGAAACTAACTGCAATCCATCTGACGCAGTGCCGCTGCGTGATAATTGGCAGATGATGCATGCTTCCATCTGCAAAGATGCCGCACAGTGGCTATCCCAAGACGAATAAGATGTCTGCTATAGCGGATATTATTTGGCGCACTTTATCGCGTTACGATTTACGACCGATGACTTTATTAAACCTCCCATTCAACCGTGCACTTCAATATAGCTTTCCATAGTCAACTTGGTATGTGGAGGCATTCGTGTCCCGCATGATCCTGTGCGCTTCAACTTGACCATCCCAACAAGTCCAACCAAGGTGTATACGTGGCCCCCATCAGCACATTCTCCGTGCCAGTTGCTCTTCCTTACTGCTATGTTTTAAAGAGGCAGCGGGCTTGCAACGTTGCTGCTGATACTTTCCTATCCCTAAAAAATCCCTGAGCCAATTAAGCGCGAGGACGTTCGGCCAAAGTGCCCTCCCGGTACCACAACGCAACCGAGACTGTCGCTCCCGGTCCGATAGAGATGGCCCCAATCAACAGCAAGAGGAAAGCTGTACGGGCCGGCACGGCCCCAGGCTGACCGGGTCCGGCTGCTGTTAGGAGAAAATAGACCCAGGACAAGCTCGACAGCGATATGATGATCAAATCGTACTGCAGAAACAGCCACGGCCCGAAGACCAAATCGTCTTGGCCGACACCTGAGGGCCCAGTGAACAGGAACGGCACGTACATGCGCACGAACCCGACAACGGCTCTGTCGTTGCTCGTAAGGATGCGACCCACGACGTACAGGTGTCCGAGCGCGGATGCGGTGGCCGCAAGCAGGTACGACGACCGGACCCAGAAGTAGGCATCTGCGACGTGACTCCGGAGGTCCTTACCGTGCTTCCGCTCGGGGCCCGGCCGCGCCACCGCCATGACTGTCGACATGCCAGCCTGGATCCCAGAGACCCAGAGCGGGTCAGGCTGCCAGAGACCCAAGATCAGCTGGTGAGCCGCGTCGGTCCGGCTGTCCGGGCCGGACCAGGTTGTACCCATGCCAACCACGGCGGGGATCAAGGCACCCAGAGTGAAGCTCCACGGGATCGCAGAGGCTTGCGCTAAGTCGCGCACTCGGGCAATGCCTCCGGACTTGACCCACTGCAGATGGGTCGCGTAGTAGAGGGGCAGCGATATAGCCCCCCCCAAGCATTGCCACAGTACGCCAAAGGCGACAGGCCTTTGAGAAAATGGTCAGCTGCACATGTTGGGGATTTGGAGACAAGAGCAGGCGTAAACGATCAAAGAGACAGCAGACACTCACCTCGATACCCAGTATGGTTTGTTGCCCGGGCGGGCTGCTTCGACGTAGAGCCACACGAATGCCGACTGCAAGGTGGAATACGCGTCGAGTAGAAACAACTGATAGCCTTCATCATAGCTATTGGTGCCGTAGAAAAAGAACGCAACCAGGAGGGCGATGACGAGATCTAGCGGGGGGAATCCCAGGTAGGATCTCCTGAGAGGGATATCATCACGGAGCTTGCCATGCCAAACTGCCAATACAAGGGCCTTGACCGTGCCATTTGCCAGAGACACGCCCCATAAGAGCAATGCGGCAGCAACAGCGAGGAGTCGGAAGTAGATGTAAATGCGACGTGATGCCATCTCGGCGGCCATGGGCACCCTCCAAGAGTGGGATTTTGGTCTGAAAGTAATCGAACAGAGGTGGCCTTCGTTCCTTCGTTGGCTTTGTCAAGTTTCACCCGTATAGACGGCTGGGATGATGAGGATTTCAAGATAAGAGAGGGTGATACGTCTGATCCTAGATGGTGTCTAACTTTAGTGCGGTTGGACACAGACGGCTCTTGTTCAACAGAATAAATCGCGACACTGTGAGAACGTGTGTACAGAAGGGATAGGAGGAGGAGCGGCTTGTCGTGGACTCGGGGATTCGAGCCCTTCGGGACGTTTGACTACCCGGGCAAGTTGGCCGCCCGTCCAGCAGCCGCGGGCTCGACTATAGAGAAGATCTACCCGTGCCTTCGGTCCAGGCAGCTCCCCGCAGGGCCCGGAGGCCAAGTTCCCCTCCACGGAGCCACTTTCCCGAGAGCGTAATGCCTATCGCTTTGTCCGTGTTCCGGGCTCCGGCGTAGACTAAGCTCAAGAGAGCGGAAGGAATAGTATCACATAGTGAGCGATGATCGGTTTATATTGGTTGACTTGCAAATACTAAAGATGGCGTGGTACGAAGCCATAAATTTGAACAAGGGAGCATGAACAAAGACAAAACCACGATTAATTTGTACCCGCCCTACCAATCAATACAATAAGATGTCGCCAAGAGCCGTCCGAGTCGAAACACCCGATGGGGGTCCGCTCGAGCCTATTGCTATCTGTGGCATGGGTAAGTCAAAGGACTGCTCCCCATCCTCGGGAACTACTCGTCGATGTCAGAACTAAAGACACACTTCTCTCTCTGTAGCTTGCCGCCTCCCTGGTGGCGTAAACTCCGAGTCGTCATTCTGGCAGATGCTGGTGGAGAAGCGCACGGGACAGACGACCAAAGTGCCAGCGTCCCGCTTCAACATCGACGCACACTTTCACGAAAACCTCGATCGCCCGGGTTCCTTCAATGTCCCTGGCGGCTACTTCCTCGATGGCCGCCCCGAAGACTTCGACCACACTTTCTTCAACATAACGCCGGTGGAGGCGCAGTGGCTGGATCCACAGCAGAGGAGGATGCTCGAGGTGAGCTACGAATGCTTGACCTCTGCGGGCATCACGTTGGACGCGGCTGCTGGTTCCAACACGGCTGTCTTTGTCGGCTCTTTCACATCGGATTACCGTGAGTATTGTTTCTGTTGCTGCTGCTCATCCACAGAAAACTGGCAAAAGAATCGACACGCTGACCAGGAGCCCGAACCTGCCAGAACAAATGTCGACCAGAGAGCCCGATTTCCGTCATAACTACGCGGCAACCGGAGTCGACACGGGAATCATCAGCAACCGCATCGGAAACACGTTTAATCTATCCGGCCCGAGGTGAGGAGGAAAAAGAAGTGCGGGAGAAGAGGCGGCCCTTCTCGACATCTCCCGCGCAATGTGAAGAGACGAATGACTGACCCGCCTGTTCACAGTTTCACCATCAACACAGCATGCTCATCGTCTGTGTACGCCATGCATAATGCCTGCCACGCTCTCCGAGCGCGGGATTGCGATGCTGCAATCGTGGGAGGTGTAAACTTGATCATCACTGTCGACCAACACATCAACACGGCCAAATTAGGCATTCTGTCTCCCACATCGACATGTCATACTTTTGACGCGTCTGCAGACGGCTATGGTCGTGCCGAGGCTGCAGGCGCTGTATATCTGAAGCGTCTCTCGGACGCGATTCGTTGCGGCGACCCCATCAGGGGCGTGGTGCGCGCAACCGCGGTCAACACGTAGGTCATGCCATTGTCCGCGTCCTCAAACGTTCCCTCCCGCCTATTTTCGCTCCTTTCGTTATTAACTGAACGTCCTATTTTATAGTAATGGAAAGGTTCCGGGTATGGGCATCACGCATCCCAGCGTCAAGGGTCAGGAGAGAGTCGTCCGAATGGCGTATGAAAAAGCCCAGTTGGACCCGAACCTGACGGCCTACGCGGAGCTGCACGGAACCGGCACGCCGGTCGGGGACCCGATCGAGGTGCGAGCCATATCCAATGCTCTGAACGATACTCGATCGACTGGAAAGCCCCTGCTCATCGGAGCTGTAAGTAATCCCGGTTTCCTTCCCGCCATCTGTTACCACTTCTTCCTTATCAGACATGTTGGATCTGAACGTCAATCCCAGGTCAAACCCAATATCGGCCACAGCGAGGCTGCAAGTGGCATTTTCGCCGTCATGAAGGCAGCTTTGATGACCGAGTCGGCTGTCATTCCCGGCGTCGCCCTGCTCAATAAGCTTAACCCGGCCAGTAGGTACCCGTACAAGCTGCGATTCAAATCCAACTTCACGTCGCCCACGGTTTTGTTTGCCGCATACTAATTTATACAGTTCTCGAAGACGAATGGAACGTAAAAGTGAACAAGGATACATCACCGTGGCCGAGCGAGTTCCCTGTCCGCCGAGCTAGTGTCTCTTCGTTTGGCTACGGTGGCACCAACGGCCATGTCATTGTCGAGGCTGTCGAGTCCCTGTACCCTTCGGTAAGTATTACTTATTGCGAGTTAGCCAACCCCTAGCGATTTGGCACTGACAGGTGGCGTTGCGCCGCATGCAATGATAGTACCAACATGCCAAGTCGAAGCGCGATGCACCTTACGACCACTCCACCGGGAGGCCGGTGCTCCTCTGCTTATCCGCACACGACAAGCCAACGCTGGGAAGGGTCATCAAGGACATCGCGGCAGTAGCCCCGGAATACTATACCATCGATCTAGCCCATACGCTCAATGTCCATCGCACCGCCTTTAGCCAGAGGGCTTTCACTGTCCTGCGCGACGGGCAGGAGGCTGCTGCATTCGATGCTGCCGCGCTCCGGACCGGAGGCGCCCCGGCTAAGGGATCAAATGGCTTGGCTTTCCTATTCACCGGCCAAGGGGTATGTATACGTCGTCGCACCAAGCAGGAATTGCCGACTGACGGTGAATAGGCCCAATGGGCCGGCATGGGCCGAGTTGCGATGTCCGAGTTCCCCCTTTTCGCAGATGTCATTCGCAGCCTGGACCGGGTCCTCGCCCGGGTCAGGCCTGCGCCGTCGTTCAATTTGGAAGACTTGCTTCTCACAGACCCGGCTGACGCCGCGACCGGCACCAGCGAGGCCATCGTGGTGCAGCCGCTCTGCACAGCCATACAGATCGCCCTCGTGGATCTGTTCTCACAGTGGGACATCGACCCCGTCGTGAGTGTAGGGCACTCGTCGGGAGAAATTGCAGCCGCGTACGCCGCAGGCCTCATCAGTGCACCGGAGGCCATCCTGGCCGCTTACTATCGCGGTGCGGCTGTCCAGTCGCATTCGGGCGCGGGCTCCATGTTGGCTGTCGGCCTCGGCGCTGAGGAGGTCGGCCCCCTGCTCCCGGCCGACCCATCCGAGGCCTGTATCGCCTGCGAGAACTCTCCCCAGAGTGTGACAATTAGCGGCCGAAGTGAAGTCATTGCCCAGTTACGCGATTCTCTTTCTGCCAAGGGCGTCTTCGCCCGTGAGCTGAAGACTGGCCGGGCTTACCATTCACCTCACATGGATGATGTGTCCACCGCCTACAAGTCTCTCCTCGCATCCTCGGAAAAGCTGCTCAGCGAAGACGATCGCCGGTGGCGCCGCGACCGATCCGAGATGGTCTCGTCCGTCACAGGTGAGCGTGTTATGGGCGACGTGCTGCCGGATGACTACTTCTGCCTTAACCTGCGCCAGAGAGTGCGATTTGACGAAGCCGTGCAGAAGATGGGCATCGACGAAGCCTTCCGCAAAGTAACTGTGGTGCTGGAAGTCGGACCACACTCGGCACTCGCTGGCCCCTTTAAACAGATTTGCAAAGCCGCCAAGTTTGATCGCTTTACCTACGTTCCGTCAATGGTCCGGAACAAGGACGATGCCGACCAGCTGCTCTCGGTTGCCGGCTCCATGTTCCTCGCCAACTATCCCGTTTCCCTAGAGGAGGTTAACGCAGCCGCTTACGACGAACAAGAGAAGTCCGCTTTCCGCAGCCCCAGAACACAGTATCTTCTGGTGGATCTGCCCTCTTATCCGTGGAACTACGAAAAGTCTCACTGGTTTGAACCACGAGCAAGCGCTGAGCAGCGTTCCAGAGCATACCCTCGGCACGACCTGCTTGGGAGTCGTGTATCGGGTCTCTCCTCGGGAAACCGAGTGTGGCGCAACGTGCTTCGCGTCAGAGACGTGCCGTGGCTCCTCGACCATAGCCTCGGCGGCAGTGCCATCTTCCCAGCGGCGGGCTACCTCAGCATGGCCATTGAAGCGGTCCGCCAGGTCCACGAGAAAGAGGAAGGGGGCTCGGAGCAGCCTCCTGGAAGCGTCACGCTCCGTGACGTCGATATCAAAACAGCACTCAACGTCCCGGACAGCGAAGATGAGGGTATCGAGACCTTGTTGACGTTACAGCAGGCGGAAGCTCCCGGATGGTACTCCTTTACTATCGAATCGTGCTCGGACGAGGACAGATGGACAGTCCATTGCGGTGGCCGCGTACGTGTAGACACTGGTGCCACAAACGCTGACTTGTCTGCCAGCCAGGGCAGGATTCCAGTCGTCGAGAAAGCCCTCGGCCAGTACGTGCCCGGGAGGCGCTGGTACGAGGCTTTCGAACGGGTCGGCTTCCACTATGGCCCGGCGTTCCAGCAGATGCAATATGCGCGCACCGATCGCGGCTTGCACCAGGCTGCCGGCGACGTGATGGTGCGCGAGAACTCCGGCTTGATTAAGGGCGAATCGCGAGCCCTCATTCACCCCTCCACTGTCGACGCCTGCTTGCACCTCGTCATCATCTCGATTCACGCCGGTAGGCACAAGGAGATGCCGTGGGGCGTCGTGCCTACGCGAATCGAGGAAGTGACTATGGCATTCCCCGACCCCAGCGACGTTAGCCTAGCCATGGGCCATGCTATCGCCTGGTCAGACGCTCTGGACGGTCGCCGCTTTAACACCAACGTCCAGCTCATGGGCAAAAGCAGCCAGACGCTCCTGAACATCAAGAACCTTACCTGTGTCGCGTACGAGGCCGCCGTACCTGTATCGGCGACCGAGCCTACGCTGCCTGCGCCTTTCTCGACTTCTGTCTGGAAGCCTGACCTGTCCAGGTTTCCAGCTGGCGAGGCGGCTGGTATTGTTTACGACAAAGAAACGGGGGGTGCGCTACGCAAGCTGGTTGAACTTGTGGTTCACCGCCAACCTGTCGCCAGTGTTCTGGTCTTTGGGTCACCGACAGCTGGAAACGTCGACGCCATGCTCGACCAACTCCCCAGCCCCGTGACGGTCAAGGTCGGCTATGTGGGAGATGTGGTACCTACTCTTTCCGAGAAAGCCCTTAGTCGTGTCGTCCTGCACCCACTTGCATCTGATCCTGAGGCTTGGGGCCCTGAGTTCAAGCAGGAAACTTTTGACATATTGGTCGTTGACCATTCTGACCCAGAGCAGCTGTTACCTTTTGCCAATGAAGGGGGATGGATCTTTGGGCCCGTCGACGAAACATCGCCAGCCCCTATTTCGGCCCTAATCGTGGGAAAGCACTATGCGCTGCAGAAGTCGCACACGAAACCCCTGATGAACGGGAATCGCGTTTCACGGCCGCCTATTCTCCTCTTCTCTTTCGCAAATGCCGAGAGCAACTTGCAGGATCTGACGAGAGCGCTGGAGGCCACAGGAAGCACCGTTACGCGAAAGACATTGACCGACTATACGAGCAGTTCGGACTCATACGTCGTCATCGACGATACTAATGGCCAGTTCTTCTCGTGCTTGAACCACGCATCATTCGGTGCCCTGAAAAAGCTCTTTGCCGCCGCCGTCCCCGTTCTATGGCTCACAAAGGGCGTACAGAATGGTCGCTCCATGGTAGGTGCCATGGCTGCAGGGTTCCTGCGCGTCTTACGCTCAGAGATGGCTGCGTCTCGGATCGTCCTGCTTGACTTCAACGAAGATGAGGCGCTCGAAAACGTGGCCCACGCAGTCATAGAGCGAGTCGCGGAGGCGGGCGCGAGGGATTCAGGCTGCGATAACGAGTTTTGGCTAGACAAGGGCGTGCTACACGTCTCGCGCCTCCTCCCAGATGTCCGATTGAACCACGAGCTCGAGGAAGGTACCAGGTTTGCCGAATTACAGTCTGGCCCCTTGCCCGAGAGCGAGCCGATGAAGATCCTCATGATCAACGGTCAGGTTGGCCTGGAACCTGTGACGCAAGGAACGGCGCTGGCGCCTAACGAGGTCGAGATCCAAGTCTCCATGACGGAAGAGCCGTTGGAAAACCTAAGTGGTGTGCTGGTGACCGGCACCATTTTCAAGGCGGGCGACGCTGTGGCTTCAACTGTCGTCGGTAAACGTGCGGTTGGTTTTGTTTCCGGGGACCTGACGACCTTCGCCCGCACTGCCGTCTTCGCAACTGTGGACATTGAAGGCGAGTCCAAATCAGGCAGCGAGCAGGCCCTTCTCGAGACGTTGGGTCATCTTTCGAAGATTGTGGACCTCACCCTCAACAAGACACAAGTGCACGCCGGTGATGCTCTCCTGGCTTTACCCGGGCCAGAGGCTACCATGAGAGTTCTTTCCCGCCTCTCCAAAGCACGAGGATGGGACCTAGCCATCGCGACGCGCTCCCAAGAGGAAAAGAAACATTTCGAATCATTACCCGCATTTAATGGCACACGCGTATTAGCCTCTGACGACATTGAAGCCCTCATGAAACATCTGGAAGTCAAAGGTGGGCCAAACCGCACGGCGGCCGTCCTGGCCCACGACTTTGCAGATATCAGCCGCGAAGTTTGGAGACGCATTCCCGCCTCAGGACGGTTCATGCTCTTAAACGGCGAGTCTGGACCTTTGATGCCCGATGCGGGGCCGTTCACGAATGGCGCCTGCTTCGTCACAAGTCCTGCCAACTCGGCGCCCTCTTCATCAATCCTAGCGCGCTGCCTGCTCGAGATCGAGAAGCATCCAGGCATCATTCCCCAGCGGCCCGCCGCCTCAGAGGAACATGAAGGGGCGGCGAGTAGCAGCGATGTAGATACCAGAGCGCGAATCATCAACTTGCGCCAGGGAGAAACACAATTCAAGGTGCGTAAATATCGAACCCGATCGGATCTTCGCAATCGGCTGTACTCGCTCCTTCACCCCTAACCGTGGCTAATCCTGTATTTCTGAGGGGTAAATAGATGATGCCGCCCAAAAGCTCCTGTCGTCTCTTTGGCGACGCAACATATCTCCTCGTCGGCTGCCTGGGCGGGCTGGGCCGCAGTCTGACGAAGCGCATGATGGAGCTCGGAGCGCGCAACTTCGCCTTCATCTCGAGATCTGGCGCTGATAAACCCGAGGCCGCTTTGGTAGTGGAAGAAATCAAGAAGGCGGGCGCTTCGGCCGACGTCTTCCGTGCGGACGTATCCGACGAAGCGGCCATCAGGAATGTCGTTAGCAAAGTAGCCGCCAAGCGCGCTATACGTGGCGTTGTACATGCAGCCATGGTCCTCAAGGTAAGTTCATGACGCCGTACCAGGAGATGACTATTTCACTAATGATTTCCCATTCTTACAGGATGGCTTGTTTGAACAGCTGGACTACGACTCGTTTGAGGCGGTAATCACTCCCAAGGCGCGGGGGGCCGTGTCGCTGCATAACGCGCTGCAGACTGTGCCCGGCCTCAGCCTCGACTTCTTCGTGCTTACAAGTTCCGTCTCGGCCCTACTGGGCAACACGGGCCAGAGTAGCTACAGCGCGGCCAACGGCGTGCTCGAATCGCTGGCGCGGTTCCGCACCGCACGGGGCCTGCCAGCTACCTCGCTGGCGCTGCCGATGGTGTTGGACGTCGGCGTGGTGGCCGAGACGGACGGGCTCGAGGCGTCCCTGATGCGAAAGGGCCTCTATGGTATTGACGAGCATGAGATGCTGCTCGGCTTCGAAGTCGCCATGGCCCACGGCCGCGCTGACACCATATATATGGGCATGGAGGCGCCCTGCCTCGGTAGCGCCATCGCATCCGCACCCTCGGATAGCCTGGACCTGTACTGGTACCACGACACACGCTTCTGCCATGTACGCGCCGCCATCGAGGCCGCCGCGAAGCAAGAGGTGGGCGGCGGCGCTGGCGGCGCGGAAAGCTTCGCCGAGGTTGTCAAGGCGGCGTTGAGCGAGGGCGGGTACGCTGCCGTTGTACAAGCTACCGCGGCACACATCGCAAAACGCGTGTCCATCATTCTAATGATCCCCGTCGATGACATGGAGATGGATGGGCCTTCGATTGCCAGCTACGGACTGGACAGTATGATTGGCTCCGAGATGAGGACCTGGCTGTTCAAGAATTTCGGTCTGGACTATCCATTTCAGCAGCTGTTGGCACCTACTCTGACCTTCACCAAACTGGCCACGATCGTTACGGAAAAAATGGGCATCACTGCAACTGCATCTGCTTAGTGCCAAATGGTACGTACGCGTCAAGTAGTATAAAAACTACCTTAGATGGTAGAATCGAGATTGCCTCCATACCCGGAAAAGGACAGCGGTGCATTCCAGACTACAGCATCAAAGCCATATTACGCTTCAGTGGATGCGACTCCGAAACGCCAGGTGATCATACTAGTTATATAGGCTTAAGCAATTGATAAATAATAATAGTATGTTAGCTTACCGTAAAGATACTATCTATTATAGTAACTTTAGTTATCGATATTATTATATATAAGCTCAGGTCAGGTTTCGCGGCTCAAGGCCGGCTCCCTTTAAATGCGGCGCTGCTCAGGCACCGCTCAGGCACCTATTCGAACAAACCCCGCAGCCAACAAACCCATCTACGAGGTGGCTGGAAGAGGCGTCGCCTCCCGCGCTACGTGGGCCAGGGGACATCAGACCTGCGGGCGCGGGAATTGGCAAAATGGCTGGTGGAGCAGCGTCAAAGCGAGATCGTCGGCTGGCCCTCCGCCCAATCATCCGTGCGCTGGCGCCGCCGCATCTGCAAGAGATGCTGCTGCGTTTCGGCTGCATCTTGCCAAGGCATCGCCGAGAGGCCAGCCGCGGGCGTCGGCTTCGAGCGCAGCAGGCGCGTGCAAACATGGCGAGCTTGCCTCGAGCCCTCGACGAGCGGACATTGCTGGCGGGTGTGGTTCGTGTTCAGCCACGCTAGAGGCCCGGCCGGTTCGAGAGCCCTCGACGCGCATGAAACCCCTGAGTCGCTCGGTACGCTGGCAGGAATGGTCGTTGGCCGGGAGCCGGGGTGCAGATGCGCTGATTTGGGGGCGATCGGGAGCCCTGCTCAGCCCAATCACGTGCCGTTGCAGCATCGCCAGGAGCAGAGAGACACGGGAAATTTGATGGGCTCCCTCGCTGGGATGCGCTGCGTCCCTTGAAGGCTGCGAGTGATGAGCATGAGCTAACGGGGGATGGCGTACGAGCGGGCAACGTGCTGTTGAGACAAGGCGATGGATGCTGTGCAGCGTTGGTTCGGAAGCAGGAGCGGGCTTGTGGAAGGAAAAAAAAAAAAGCTCGGCACGTCGCTCTGCCCTGCAATGCCCAACTTGGGATATCCGAGATGCACGGAGTCTCGTAGAAGAGTCCAATGCATGCATGCATCTCCGTCGACTCCGCGGCCGACAAGGCTTCGATCATGCCCGGCAAACCTGATCGACTTGCAACGGGTCCAGTCCGCCGCCCAGTCCCCATCCAGCTGGAGCGCTAGCCTCGTGAAACATCGGACGAATTCGACGTTCATACGAGCATCGGCCCAGCTGCCGCCGCCGACCTCGACTCGCGCAATGGAGATTAACCCACCTGCGCGCTGCTGCCCTCAGCATGCATGTCGACGCCGTTCGGGGTAGCGGCACAGCTCACCCGGGAAGGCGACGTTGGTTCCATTGAATCCTGCCCGACTTGGGAGATGAGGGTGAGGTGAGCACAGCACCAACAAAGTGACGAGTCGGCGCTGGGGGAAACAGGGCACCCACAAACGCCGCCCCGGTGGGGACCTCAGCAATGCTCCAGGGGCCCCTCGCTCCCCTGCCTCCCCTAGCCAACCGCTGGCATTCCCTGGCCCCTCCTCCAGCGCCGCCCTGGCCATCGCCGCGGGTCCCCCCCAGCCTGCTAAAGCCCGCCGCAGCAATGATTGACGTCGGTCCAGATGACTGGCCCGGACCGACACCTCCTATGCCGGTTGAATGCTGCTGCATGTCTCTGGCCCGCCTCGGCCTCGATTGCTTCCCTCAACCTCCCACCACCATCGAAGCCTCCTACCTTTCTGCTTCTTCCCCGGCTTCTATTTTTCTTCTTGTTCTGTACAGCCTCTCGCTTGGATTTCTTTCTCCGTGTTTTTTTTTTTCTTCGGCCCTCTGCTGTCGAGGGCCCCAAGGACTGTGAAAGAATAACGGCGTTGCGTTGCCGTGGGAGCCACGCTCTCTCTCTTCCGGGCGGTTCTCTGGTTGTCTGTCTTGTTCCGTATTGTGCGTTGCCCACCGATTTCTTTCTCCGCGAATCTGCGTGTGGGCGCTGGCTCACAGTATCGACCGCTGCAGAATCTCGAAAGGATTGTTCACCAACGGCGATGCTGGCGAACACCATCTAATCGCTCGTAACCCAACCACACGCCCACCCACCTCTGGCGCTCTCTGTAGTGCGAACTCGTCGTCGAGCTCACGCGGTTGCGGTAACGAGCCCGCTGTGCGTCTTCGTTTCGTCCAATCGAACCAGACGACCCGACCCAGCGTTTAGGCTTCCCGAGCCGGCCTCGCACAACGAAGCTGACCTTTGTCCAACCCCGGCAACGAGATCCGCGGCACATCGAACGCTCGATCCACCGCGGATAACGTGTCGAGGTACGACGGAGCTCGTTTCACGACAGCCTCACCATGCGTCCGCCCGTCCCGCTTGTGCAGCTTGCACTGTGCGCGTCCTTGGCTTCTGCCTTTTATCCCTTCCAGCCCCTCTGGCTTCAAGAGAAGGAGGAAGCTCGCACACTGGGAGAAGCTAGGCGGAGTGTTGAGGAGCCTGATGCCTCAGGACTTAGCTTCGAGATTAAGAGAAGATTAAGTCTCGTAAGTGTGTCCTGGTGTCTTCGTGAGTCGTATGTGTGCTCGTGCTAATACTAATATAAACGCAGACCTCGACTTCACCCTCAGAACGAGCCGCACGTGAGGCCGCACGCCTCTCAGCAAAATACGATGACGAACGCCGAGCCAATGTAGCGCGCGATGGCGGCCTCGTGGAGAGAGCCAACCAGTACCAGGTCATGCAAGCCTCGGACCCTGGGAAGCCTATGACCGCGGGCATCGATCAAGACGGCACCGACTACTCGTACTTCGTCAAGGTGCAGCTCGGATCCAAGGACAAGTCCATGTACATGCTGGTCGACACCGGCGCGGGTTCCAGCTGGGTGATGGGCTCCAACTGCACCGACAAGCCTTGCCAGATACACAACACGTTCGGGCCCGGCGACTCGAGCACGTTCGAGGCCAACTCCAAGGACTTTTCCATTTCATACGGATCTGGAAGCGTTGGGGGAAAGCTCGCTACTGACACCATCACCATAGCCGGTGTGACCTTCAAATACCAGCTTGGAGTGGCCACGCAGACGTCGGATGACTTTTCACATTTCGCATTTGACGGCATCTTGGGCTTGTCCATGAGCCAAGGCGCCAACGACAATTTTCTGAAGACCATGGCAGACGCTCACAAGCTCGACAAGAACGTCTTCTGCATTGCTTTGAACCGAGCCTCGGATGGCACCAATACGGGCGAGATCAAGTTTGGGTCGACGAACCCGGACAAGTACACCGGCAACATCACGTACACGTCATTGAGCGCGAAGGATGGCGATTGGGCTATCCCAATCGATGACTTTTCCTACGGAGGGACCAGGGCCCAGGCCGGTGGCGTTAAGAGCTACATTGACACTGGCACTTCGTTCATCTTCGGCCCGGAGGACCTGGTCAAGAAGCTCCACAGCGTCGTGCCTGGCTCGCAGAGCTCAGACGGAATGACGTACACTGTGCCTTGCGATAGCAACAAGGCGCTGACGTTGACCTTCTCGGGAGTCGACTTCAAGATCTTGCCCCAGGACTGGATCTCGCCCAAGGACGCGTCGGGCAAGTGTTCGAGCAACATATACGGGCACGAGGTCGTCAAAGGATCTTGGCTTCTGGGCGACACTTTCCTCAAAAACGTTTACACCGTCTTTGACAAGGACCAGAGCCGAATTGGTAAGTGGCAGCGTCCCTACTTATGGGTCCGTGCAGTTGCTGACTCTTGGCCAGGCTTCGCCAATCTTGCCGGTGCTCACTCCGAGTCCAGCTCCGGAACAGTCACCGCCACAAACGGGTCCACCCAGACGGCTTCGGGCTCTGCCACGGGCTTCTCGACCAGCATGACCTCGCAGCCCAGCGGCTCCTCGCAGCCGCTCAAGCCGACGCAGGGCCTCGGTGGCCACGAGACCCAGTCGACCGCAGGCACGAGCGCGGCGGCGCCTGAAAAGCCCACGGAGACATCCAAGTCTGGAGCGGCCGGCGGCAGCTCTCGGCAGACCGGCAAACTCGCGGCGATCACGTTCATCGCCGCGTTGTTTGCTTTGGTGGCTTGATTATGACACTCACAGATGAATGTTCCTCCTTGCTGTACGATAGGCTCTACGCGGCGGAACATGTACTCCGACGGAGGACGATCTTATACAGGACATGGCTGGGAAATCTGCGGATAAGGCCGGCCTGCATGATGAACGGCGGAACGCCGTTCTGGATGAAGCTTGATACCCACTGGGGCTGGCGATGGAAGAAGGGAACTAGCCCCGTCAGTACGGTGGCTTGTGCGCTGAGGATTTACACTCGTATACACGTACATCATTTAATGCGACACGAAGCACCGCAATGGTGCTTTCCATTCAATATTGTCTCTCTTTTTCTTTTCTATTCGGTGATGTGATCCTTTCACTGCCGGCAGTTGTGAGGTTAGCCCCTGGAAGAACGTGGGGCTGAACGACCCCCTTTCCGGAATTGCGATGTGGCCATGTCCAGCGCCAATCACATGACGCCATTTCAGTGCTGTCCCGCGCCAAGCCGCCTGAACCGGGCCCCCGTAACGGGCGCTTCTAGCTGACCTACATCATCGACACCAACCTTACCACAATCACTTTCAACTTTTTAGTAGCTGAGGAGTATTCCCAGCTCACATTCTTCCCGCGCAAGCACCGTCGGAATCAGCTTGCTTGATTGGCCAAGAATCCCCCCAAGCGTACGCAAGCAGCCGAGGCAGCCAAAGAAGCCTGCGACCGGGCCCTAG
Source organism: Tolypocladium tropicale (assembly GCA_024340005.1). Lineage (NCBI taxonomy): Eukaryota > Fungi > Ascomycota > Sordariomycetes > Hypocreales > Ophiocordycipitaceae > Tolypocladium > Tolypocladium tropicale. Next base: position 124,620 of record JALHBU010000013.1, on the reverse strand, counting down.
CGAAAATGTGCTGGAGAGAAAGCGCAGCTCCGTTACGATGACCGAGGCCAAGAACCACGGCAAGATGGGCCGGCACGAGGAGGGCCGCGGTCTGCTGGCAGACGACTACGAGGAGGAGGACCTGGGGCTGTACCACGGGAACGACGCGATCGAGGACGGCGAGCCGAAGAAGCCGCGGACGTCGAGCCGAGTGCAGTTCGACCTTACACCGGAGGTGTTCGAGGCGAGCAATGGGTCGCCCGGCGGGAGGAGAGCTTCGTCGGAGGCGAGCCACAGCTTCGACCTGGACGGCGCGGTGGAGAACCTGGGCCAGTCGTCGCACCGCGTGCCGCTGCTGACGGACATGGAGGCTCCCAGCGTGGCGGTCGCCAACGCGTGGGGCGACGACGACGACGACGGCGACGTCGCGGACGAGCTGCACGCCGAGATGCGGCGGCCCAAGTCGGGCCTCAAGTCGGCCTTCATGAACATGGCCAACTCCATCATCGGCGCGGGCATCATCGGCCAGCCGTACGCCCTGCGGCAGGCGGGCCTGCTGTCGGGCATCTTGCTGCTCGTGGGGCTGACGGCCGTCGTGGACTGGACCATCTGCCTCATCGTCATCAACAGCAAGCTCAGCGGGACGAGCAGCTTCCAGGGCACGGTGGAGCACTGCTTCGGGCGGCCGGGCCTCATCGCCATCAGCGTCGCGCAGTGGGTGTTTGCCTTTGGCGGCATGGTCGCCTTCGGCGTCATCGTCGGCGATACGATACCCCACGTCCTGCTGGCGATATGGCCCGACCTGGGCGGCGTGCCGGTCATTGGGCTCCTGACGGATCGGAGGGTGGCGATTGCGGTCTTCGTCATGGGCGTGAGCTATCCGCTGACGTTGTACCGCGATATCGCAAAGGTGAGTTTGTTGCCCGTGCCGGAGCCATGCAATTGGGATCTTTGCGCTGACGAGACGACCGTGATGTAGCTGGCCAAGGCGAGCACGTTTGCCCTCATCGGCATGATGGTCATCGTCACGACGGTGCTCATCCAGGGGGCGTTTGTGCCGTCCGAGTCGCGAGGCTCGTTCAGCACGCCGCTTCTGACGGTCAACAGTGGCATATTCCAGGCCATTGGCGTCATTTCTTTTGGTATGGCAACAATTTCACCTGCAGTATGCTGTGAATAGCTGCTAACCATACTGGCACCTCAGCATTCGTGTGCCACCACAACTCGCTCCTCATCTACGGCTCGCTGCGGACGCCCACGATAGACAACTTCTCGCGGGTGACGCACTACTCGACGGGCGTGTCCATGTGCGCGTGCCTGGTCATGGCGCTGGCCGGGTTCCTGACGTTCGGCGACAAGACGCTGGGCAACGTGCTCAACAACTTCCCGTCGGACAACACCATGGTCAACATCGCGCGCCTCTTCTTCGGCCTCAACATGCTCACGACGCTGCCGCTCGAGGCCTTTGTGTGCCGCGAGGTGATGCTGACGTACTGGTACCCGGACGAGGGCTTCGACATGCGGCGCCACCTCGTCTTCAGCACGGGGCTCGTGGCCGGCGCGACGGCCATCAGCCTGCTGACGTGCGACCTGGGCGTCGTATTCGAGCTCGTGGGCGCGACGAGCGCCGTGGCCATGGCGTACATCCTGCCGCCCATGTGCTACATCAAGCTGACGACGCGGAGCTGGCGGACCTACCTGGCGTACGCCGTCGTGGCCTTTGGCGTCGCCGTCATGGTCATCAGCGTCATCCAGGCCGTGGACAAGATGATCAACGGTACGTGCTTCTTCTTCCCGGCTCTCACGAAATCTGTAGACATACATGACTGACACGGGTATACTTCACAGGCTCAGACGGCCCGGCGGCGTGTGTATGATGGAAACCCATTTTGTTTTTCTGGTACGAACTTTATGTGTAAGATAAAAACGGAAACTATGCATATAGGAGCATGGAGCAGGCAGCAGCAGCAGGGAGCGCTTTAAAAGGCGCGGTGTTCTTCACCAGAGGGCATTCACGAGCAGTCCTCGGCGCCATGACGGACAGCATACTCGTACTATAGGCACCCGGCGTTGGATCGCACGAAACATAGATAGAGCCGGTCACGCAACAGAAGAGAGTTACAGCAGAGCCGCCCTCGCCAGGTCCCCCGGACGATAGCCCACCTCCGTCGTGCTTACTCGTGCAACGCGGCGCTCCTTGGACCCCACGGACCCTCCCCCTCCCAACCCTACAGTATGTGAGCCCATCACGAGGGCCGCTGCAGGGCCCTCCGCACGTCACGCGTCACGCCGTGCCTCCACCGTCTCTCGCCAGGCTGCCGTAGATAGCATCTTACTCATACCAGGGAGCTGGGACGTCGTCGGCGGGTACCGGTGGTCCCTCCCAGCTGCCGAGCCCACCTCGGGTCAGGTATAAAGGGCCCTCGTCCGACCCCGCTTCTCCGGCCTCAGCGGCGAGCGAACCACTGCGCGAGTATTTGCAACCGGAATTCTCATCCTCATCCTCGCACAAAACCTACCTCTTACCTGGTACCTACCTGCAACTCAATCCCATCAACCCCGTCTCTCCCCCAAGAAAACGGCCAAGCTCGCAAAGATGCAGTCCCCCGTCAACAACAACCACACCAGCTGCCCCAAGTGCGGCGCCACGATCCAGGGCGACGGCAAGAAGTGCAACAGCTGCGGCGCGGTACGTAGCACTCTCCCCTCTCTCTCCGCCGTGTTCAGCACATTACCGCGGAAAGGAACAAAGACGGGGACACTGGAAACGCTAACTACGTCGTGCAGTCGTGCCCCAACTGAGGCCGGAACCCACCACCCCGCAGGCGGATGATGATGAAGTGATGTGAGATGACCGACACGACGAAGGCGCGGAGTCTTGGGAGCGAGCGAGGCTGTTGGGACATGGCATGCATATTGGCGGGCGGCTGGAGACGGTGTAGCATAGCATCAGGCAGAATGCAAATCAACAGCCCACGAGCATGACACGAACACTGGTGGAACGACCAACAGGGCGCGGTGACGCACCCACAAACCCAACTCGGTGATGAAGGCTTTCCCGCATGCCGGTGCACGTACAGGCCTGGCTGCTTGCTCCTCGTCCGTGAGCCGTAGAGGCAGTCTCCGAGAATGCTCTTTTGCGAGACCGGAGCAACACCGTAACCCGCTGGGGCGGAGGAAGGCGAGGACATATAGACGGCTTCGGCTTCTTGCACGGTTTTGGCACACCATCCCAACTGAAATGTCGCGGACGCGGGCGTAGACTAGGATCCATCTCTACGATATTAGATGCTCCCATCTCGGTCGTCTAGTTGCCTAACAAAACCACGCAAGAACACGGACAAGAGGGAAGAGAGAGAGACAGACAGACAGACAGACAGACAGTGACGTGTGGGGGACAAAGGACCAAGGAAATAGTCTCGAGTCTTCGAGGGAAGCCAGCGCAAAACGGGAATCAAAAAGATTTATCAAGTAGCCGTCATCGGCGAGCCGCGAAACCCGGCACGCTTCCCCACGCGCGACATATCCACAACTACACTCTTCTTCCCCTTATCTGTACGCTCCCTGGTCAAACATCTCCAGCTCGCAGAACACAAAAAAAAGCACGTCCCAAGATTCAGGCCCGCCCTGCCCCTTACGCAACAGATACATAAAACAACTGCGCCCGCCCGGCCCGCCAGCCTGCCGCGGCAAGGCTGGAGGCGGCTGGCTCCCCGCCTCCCGTTGCCCTTCTTCCACCGCCGTTTTGGGGCAGCGGCGGCCCTCCCTCTGTCCGCCAAGCATCGGTCACGTACCGACAGACATGGGAAAGAGACCGGCGTGCGCCGAAACCGGCGGAGGAAGGCGAGGGCGAGACGATATCAAACTCCAAATCCCGAGACCCTGGGCGGACCCAACAGGGCCCGCACCGTCGTGGCCGTCACCAAACCCTTGTCATCCGAACAGCCGCGGTCGAAGTTGAGTGTGAACTGGAAAGATGATTTGCATTACAAGGTCGATCCGAGCCGAGGGAAAAAAACAAGTTGCTGTGTTCGGTATAGACGGGCTCGTGCGTGGGCCGCTCCCTTACAGAACAAGGCACTTCTTGTGGCTGCTCTTGCGGCTGCTGCGGGACAGGAGAGCGGCACGGGTGGCGTGCTCGAACACCTCGCGGACACCCTCGTTGGTCTTGGCCGAGCACTCGAGGTACTTGTAGGCACCAATCTTCTTGCGAATCTCCTCACCCTAGATTGACACCGCAACGTTAGCCATGGCTGGTTCTCGTATTCATCGATCCCCAAAGGCGGTTTCAAAGCGAGACACGCCAATGTCGCTGCCACATGGCGCCGCTGGGAGAAGGGATTGGGGATGGGCAATTACCTCCTCGGGAGTGACGGGCTTCTGGCTGGTCTTGCGCAGCTCGTCGGCCGTCTTGTTGTCGTATCGCAGATCCTTCTTGCAGCCAACCAGGATGATAGGCAGGCCCTGGCAGAAGTGAAGAACCTCGGAAATCCACTACAAGCAGGCACGCGCGTCAGCAGCTGGTTCCATCATGCGAATCCTGAAGTTTGCGGGCGATCGGGATGTACCTTCTCCTGGACGTTGTCGAGAGAGTCGGGCGAGTCGATGGCGAAGCAGATCAGGATGACGTGCGAGTCGGGGTAGGAGAGGGGACGCAGACGGTCGTAGTCTTCCTGGCCAGCCGTATCCCACAGGGCCAGCTCGACGTGCTTGCCGTCAACCTCGACGTCGGCGACGTAGTTCTCGAAGACGGTGGGGACGTAGACCTGGACGGGGCATCAGCAAAAAAACGGTTCACGCAGCGACGTGGATGATATTGCGAGGTGGCCGTGCATGATTGCTGTCGGCCGATGTCGAGATGGCGCTCGGTGTTTGCGCAGAACTTGACACGGTGACGGCGTCGTCGTCATGCACCCCCCCGGCTCGACGTGGGCGACAGCGGTCGGCGGGTGGAGATGGGCGGTCGGGCAGCGCGAAGGAAGACGTCAATTCTTACCTCGGGGAATGTGCCCTTGGAGAAAACACTGCAGAGGCATTAGCAAGATGGTCGTCGACGGGATGCACCGGCCGCCAGCGATGCCGCGTGGCTCAGGGAGGCCGCCGCCGTCGGGGCTGGCGTGGGTGCGAGATGCGGCCAGCGAGCGGGTTAGGGGAGCTGCTCACATCAACAAGCAGGTTTTGCCGCAGGCACCATCGCCAACGATGACGAGCTTTCGGCGGATCTCGGCCATGGTATGTGTGTGCGGGTGGGCGGCGGATGCAAGGGGCGGCGTAGAAGAGGCTTGTTGGAGATGCACGAGGGCAGAGCGAGCTGGTGGTGGATGGAGGAAGAAAGAAGACGGACGTCAGAAGGGGGAGCGGGAATGGAATGTGACGGTGGAGGAGAAGATGCTGGGATGGCCTTCTGGGACTGGACCTGGACCGGGACCTGAGTGAACCTGGCCCGGGCTGATGGGGCTTTGCGGCCTTGGGGGGGGACCTGTTAATAATGAGAGGTACAACGTTCAGGGCGGTGCAGAGCGCTGTAGGCCTGGGGCGTCCTGACAGGTACCTCCCGTCAGGTACTCGTACGCGGCCAGCGAGTTGGCGGCGGCGGCGAAAGCCGCTCCAGCATGACGAGCACAGGTATCTTTTGGCCGCAGCGTCGCCGAAAAGGTACCTCCCCTTCCCCGACTAGCCTAGCCGCCGCACGAGCAGGCTTCAGCGCCCATGTACCCTCGAACCGCTGGGCGCGTCGACCCGACGACTCCTGAGGCAGCCAAGCGGCCTAGCACGTTTTGTCGTTTCGCTCACGACCCTGCCAGGCTCACAGTCCCTCGCCCCCCTCCCCCTTCTCACCGTCACCAGTCGCAAGTCACAGTCCTACGGAGCACTTAATATACCCGCAAATTCGAGAGGACGGGCACCCCGGGCGCTTTCGCAGCGAAGGGGGTTGGGATGGTGACGGCGGGAGGGGAGCGGTGGATAAGGCCATGGCAACAGCCGCTAATGAGAGCTTCGCACCCCCGTCGTCCAGCTGCCGCGTCCGCTGGAGCTTGGTGGGGAAACGCAGGCCTAAGCCTCCCCCTGCGAGAGCACTCATGCCTCCAGCTGTTCCATTGCACAACGGGCACTGCAGCCAGCCCTGTGTCAACTCGCTGTTGTCCCCAAACAAGAAATGCACCGGAACTGCACGAGTATGGCACCCAGGCTAGTGCGAGCATTTCGCCTGTGGTTCGTCGACTGTCTGATGCGATATACCTTATCTCTTGCGGCGGCCGTCACATCAACAAAGATGCTGCCTGGCATCGGCCGTAGGACAAAGACATGTGCTCGCAGCCGCAGCTGGCCATCGCCGAGCTCTGAGAGAAAGGGAACGGGAACAAACAGCCAGGCGAGCTCTCCGGTGGTTTGTCGGTGGCCTTGGACCCAGGAGACTCCGCCATGGCTGGGATGATGACAACAGCTGGGCGCTGTGCCAACCGAAGCCATGTCCTATTATTACTTCCATAACTTGCACTTATCATCACCAAGACGTGCTTCGGCCTTGGCTTTTTCAGCGGTATCTGCCTCTGGCGCCGGCATTCACTCACCCTTGCAGCCTCACACACTTCGCAACGATTCATTGCTCTGCAGGGCCAGCCCCTCCAAGAATCGATACGAAGCCTTGCAATGCTGGCTCTGCCGTGCTACCGGCCGCCGAGTCTCTTCGTCCCGACTGGTCCCCAGCCGTGTGAACGATCTCGCATCACGTCACATTGCCCCGTACCCCGTATCAGTGCGTCCTACGCCAGAGTCCTACGTCCGTGCAGGACGCCTCGGCCAGGCGGCTGCAGGACTGTCGCGCGTGATCTGGCGACGAGACAAGCCAGCGCGCGCGGCGGAAGCTACCTAGGCTAGCACGTCTGCCAAGTTCGGCTCCGCAGCGTTCCTCTAAGAATAAACGCTTTTACCGCCTTGATATCCTATGACAAGCGCCCCACAGAGCCGTTCGTGACGCCTTACTGCGGTAGCTAGGCGTTCGTATCTGAAGTCGCGGTGTGTGCGGTCACATGTAAGATTGAGAATCGCCGTCCTTGCTACGACAAAGGCTGCAGTGCGTCGGACACTCCATTGAGTTAGTCTTGTTCTGCCGATCAGTACTGTTATGAAATCACTGGCCAGAGAGGTGTTCAGGTTTGTCTATTTGGGTTGTCCGGCGCGCTGCCAACGGCCGTCTGGAGAACGAGGGGATGGCAATAGCGTCCGTCCACCGCGCCCACGTGCAGCCGAGCGCCGCCGCAGCCTACCCTAGACCATACAATGACCCCTGTCCCACCACCGGCTAATTCCGCACCCCAGTTGAGAATTTCCCAAGCCAGCGCATCGACCGACTTCAACGCCTCGCACGCGATCCCCTTCAACGGCGCCAGCAACACCCCCTCGACCCGATGGGACTGGGCCGCCGATCGTAAACGACCCTTGAACGACGGACCCTTCGGATTGACCACCAGCCGACCATGCAGAAGCTCGTCAAGCGGGCCGCCCAGGCCCAGCGCCAGGCCGCGCGCCGCTCAAGGCAAAAGATGGAGCAGGAAAACATCGACTACCGGATGCGCAACCGCATGGCGCTGCGAAGCGCCGTCGCCGAGGTCCGGCAGAACCTGAAGGATGCTCGACAGGCCCGGCGGGAGGACTGGGAGATGGGCCCCCTGGCGCCGAAGCGCGACCTGGGCTTCAACAACTACGGCGCCTTCAAGGAGAACGTGCGGCAGGATTGGTCAAACTACGGCCTGCACCAGGCGCGCCCCCATATCGTCGAGCAGCGATGTGCCTGGGCCGGCGGCGTCAAGCAGCTCAGCCTGGCTCCGCAGGACCGCGTCGTCATCATGGACGGCCCGGACAAGGGGAAGATTGACCGCATCAAGTCGGTCCAGCCAGAGAACGGGACAGTGACCCTCGAAACCCACCACAGAGTGAGTCTCCAGCCATCGACGGCGTTGACGTGCTCGCCAATGTTCTAACAAGTACGGTCCAGGCGCTCTCAGTCGGCATGTTTGACAACCCTGCCCGATCACAAGCGATGCCCATATCCGTCGACTCCATCCGTCTCGTATACCCCATCAGAAACCCGGAGACGGGCGTCACCCGCGACGTCATCATCAACCAGCTCAAGGCGGTGCCCCCCAACATGAAGTCTGCGAACATGACGCTCGACCGCTGGGAGCACGGCAACAAGTGGGATCGCTTGGTGCCCGGCATCAACGTGGTGATCCCCTGGCCCGAGGTCGAGGCGCCCGAGTACGAGGCCATGCCGGCGGACACGGTCCGCGAGCAGGTCGAGGACCGCACATTCTACTACAGCCTGCTGTCGCCGCCGATGCCCGAGCAGGTGATTGACGAGCTGCGCAACAAGTACTCGCGCTTCCGCACGCGGCACGAGCCGTGGTACGTCGAGCAGAAGGAGGCCGAGGAGGAGGCCAAGCACAGCCTGAAGGAGGCGGCCAGGTCGATGCAGACGCCCCTGGACGAGTTCCACGAGATGCAGCGCGAGATCCGCGACGCGCAGGGCGAGCCGGAGCTCACAGACGACATGCTGGAGAAGATTGGCCAGGTCATGGCGAAGAACAAGGCGGCGGCGCTGAGCGACGCCGGCGTAACCGAGGTGTCCTCGCAGTCGTCAGCCCCGTCCGGCCCTGGGCCGCAATGAGCGGATGGGAGGCATGTCGTTGTTGTCGTGATGGCGTGCCGTCCGGCAACTGGCTGCACGCGGGATGTGGAAATGTAAACTATAGATTCGTGTGGAGTATACTGTACATCACCAAGCGTGGAATATACGCTCGACTTTCCATCAAGCGTTGAATGTTTTCCCGAGGAGACCCAACCGTTTCCTTGCCATGGCCGACGGAGTCGGCGGAGCGAATGATAGAATGATAGTAGAGGCGGGATGCCATGGCGTGGCTGGCAGACTGCCTGCCCCCAAGCGAAGACGGATCTTGACGACAGCCACCATGCCACCTAAGCTTACGATCAGGGGATTGAGAGACCCAGGTGATTCAATTCATCTCCAGCCTGCGACTTTCGGCCCCTGACTAGGCCGAGGCCCCGAGACGTCCGCCAGCGTGAAAAAGACTGGTCAACGAAGATGTCTCAACCGGAGCGCTTTTCCCGCCCCTCCGAAGTGCCCGGTCCGAGACAGCAGGTCTGCATGGCGGTTTGTTCTTTGTGGTTGTACAGGCTTGTCACCAAGATACCCAAGTGGCCTTTGGCATGTTTTCCTCGGGCCCGGCCTTGTATGGCGTACGGATGGATACTCTGTAAGTTACACGCTCGCCTCGGATCTGGCCGTTGGCACACCGGGCGTGCACTACAACATTTGACGTTGGGTTTCCTATCGCAGACCGCCAGAGCCAATCCAGTCATTGATTTGCTAACTATGCGGACGCACGCCGTCTTCCCCACACGAGCCGCCCGGGGCTAGTGCGCCGACGCTGGCTGGCGATAAGTGAGATAGGCTTCGCCGCATGTGAGATCATCGCCAACACTAATGAGAAACCCCCCTCCCCCGCTACACCTCCTCGTCGCGGAACCAAGAAGCTCTCTCCCTCTCCCCTTCTCATTCTCCCGTGCTCGGACAGAGCTGCTGCTGTGCTGTTTGGAAACGCCCATCCCGGCAAGGCTACGTAATCGTCCAGCACCCGAGTAGCCATGGCGTCACACAGCCACGAGGGCGGCGTCTCGCACTCCCACGACGGCACCGGCTTCAACGCGCAGGAGCACGGCCACTCGCACGAGATCCTCGACGGGCCGGGAAGCTACATCGGCCGCGAGATGCCCATCGTCGAGGGGCGCGACTGGTCTGAGCGCGCGTTTACCGTGGGCATTGGCGGGTGAGTGCCGGCTTATACACCCTCCCTCCGTAGCATCGTCAACCAGCGGATGGACGGGCGCAAAGACGTCGTCCACTGCTCCCTACCTATGCAAGATATCTACCGAAAGACGAGAAGGCTGACGAGCGGCTTAGGCCCGTCGGCTCCGGCAAGACGGCCCTCATGCTGGCGCTCTGCCTCGCCCTGCGCGACCGCTACTCCCTCGCCGCCGTCACCAACGACATCTTCACGCGCGAGGACGCCGAGTTCCTGACGCGCAACGCGGCGCTGCCCCCGGAGCGCATCCGCGCCATCGAGACGGGCGGCTGCCCGCACGCCGCCGTGCGCGAGGACATCTCGGCCAACCTGGCCGCCCTCGAGGACCTGCACGCCGCCTTCGGCGCCGACCTGCTGCTCATCGAGTCGGGCGGCGACAACCTCGCCGCCAACTACTCGCGCGAGCTCGCCGACTTCATCGTCTACGTCATCGACGTCAGCGGCGGCGACAAGATCCCCCGCAAGGGCGGCCCCGGCATCACCCAGAGCGACCTGCTCGTCGTCAACAAGACGGACCTGGCCGACATCGTGGGCGCCGACCTCGGCGTCATGGAGCGCGACGCCCGCAAGATGCGCGAGGGCGGGCCCACCGTCTTCGCGCAGGTCAAGAAGGACGTCGGCGTAGACCACATCGTCAACCTGATACTGAGCGCCTGGAAGGCCAGCGGCGCCGAGGAGGAGAGGAAGAGCAAGGGCGGGCCGCGGCCGACGGCGGGACTGGAGGCCCTGAGGAAATGACGAAGGACGACACGTTCAGCCTTGCTTGGGTACTGTCATGCAGAGGAAGGGAAGCACCTTTATTGGAAACCTGGGAGGTATAGTGTATCGTCATCTATATGAGTTTTTCAAAAGATCATTCCATCATGACATCCTCAGCCTGCTGCTGAGCATCGGCGTCCACCTCCAGCAGAGGTCCCTGCAGCGGCGCCGCGCTGCGCGGGAACACCCTCTTGTACAGGCTCACGCCCACGGCGTCCTGCGGGTTGATGCGGCCGTCAAACGTCGCCTTGAAGTATCCGTGCGTTCCCAGCGGCTCCTTGATGAAGCCGCTGCGGCCGCGTCTCGTCCACAGCGGCAGCGCCTTGAACCATTCCACATCCTCGCGGCTGAAGAACATGTACCGGATCGTCACGATCTTCTTGTGGATGTGGTACGGGTGGCCCGTCAGGATGATTCTCTTGGCAACCACCCTCGATGTCGACGGCGGGAGGGCGGTTCCGGTGCCGATGAGCGTCAGGCCAACATCCGCACCCTCATCGCCCTCGCTTTCAATGCCGGGGACGGTCCTTCTGAAGAACATGACGGGAACCGAGCCCCAGGTGACGGGGCCCATAAACGTCGCGATCGCAGACTGTCCGGGGTGCAGGTACCGGCAGTACTTGTGGACGTCATTTGGCGTGGAGCCCGACTGGGAGAAGATGGGCTTGATGACCATGCGCCTGGGCCCGCACTGGGCGATGATCTCCTCCTTGGCCTTGATGGACTTGGTGTAGTCGTTGCTCAGGTTGATGAGGTAGTTGACCACTGTCTTCTTGTTCTCGTGCCTCAGCAGGGAGAAGAGAGTGACCGGCGAGCTGGGGCTGTACGATTTCTCCATGGCAGCCGGAACGCCCTTAACGTAGACGTGGACTCGCGTACCCGGTTCCACGCCGCCAACCAGTGCTTCTCGTGTCGCCCGCGAGCGCGATGCGCCGTAGTCGGGAATCTGTAGCAGGCGCCTCCACTCCTCGGGCTCGTGCGCTCGGTCCTCATCCTCTTGCCACGGGCTCGTCCGCAGGCTCTTCAGACCACGGTATCGTGCAAGCCTCTCTTGCGCCGAAACGTTGGGATGCAGTTCGATCTCATCGGGGAACTCCTTGTCGTCCTCGGCTTCGTCTCGCTTCCGTGCTCGGTAATGCTCCAACTGCCTGGCATCCTCATCCTCATCCGGCTCCTCCATCATCTCCGACTGGGGATACTCTGAAGGAGCACCCTCGGTCGGCTCGGGCAGCGCATATCCCTCGATACCGTCCTCAGCGCCAATCTCCTCGTCCTCGTCGTTTCCGTTATCCATCTCAATGTCCTCCATATCAGACCCCGAGTCGGAGACGTCGTCCAGGTACCACGCAGCCTGGTAGTTGGACGTACCCTTAGGCACTCGTTTCTTGATTTTCTTGGCCTCGGCTTCCTCATCAGAGAAGTAGTGGTGATCGTCAAGAAGCACGCCCTTCTTTGACGAAGTGATGGTTGACATGGCGCCGTCGTCGTCCTCGTCATCCTGGTCCATGACAACGTCTTCGGGAGCGAGCTCGTCCAAGTCATCGCGGTCCGCGGATGGCTCGTCCAGTACCTTGTCCGTCTCCTCCTCAAGCGCAACATCGTCGCCCTTCTTGCTCAGCTTCGGGAGAGGGGCGGCCACGATCTTCTCGATCTGGAAAGTTCCCCAGTCACCGATTTGGACCAGGCGATCCGCTTTCAATCCACGTCCTCGGACCACGCCGGTGAGGATGGTCGGGTCAGAGTCGTTGTGGGCGAACTTGATGTCCTCGGCCAACATCCAGCTCCTGTCCTCCCTCCACCTTATTCCCTTGGGGGTTGTGCTGCAGAGGGAACGCATCAAGTTGGAGCAGTCCTGCCGGCTGTCGAGGCTGAAGAGCTTCTCCTGCTCTGGGTGGAAGTGCGTGATGAAAGACTTGAGCGAGCCCATGACACCAGGTCGCTGCTTTGCGGGCTCGACCTTGTCAAGTCCTTGAACAAGAGTGAACAAGGTCGACAAGCCCTGGCTCTCCACGCTGCGGAGGATCAACTCGCCCAGGCCGTCGACCTCCTGGGTAGCGGACAGAATGACAACCACAAAGTCGGCAACGCGGGCGGCGTCAAGGCAGGCGTTCAGGTCGCGCTTCAGCGGGACGTATTGCAGCTTCTGCTTGAATCGATCGACCGAGACACGCACGTTGCCGTCCTGGACGTCGGCCTCGATGTCGAGGCTGCTGTTGAGCTGCCGAACCGCAACCTGGGCATCGCCATCGGCGCAGAGCGGAATGACAGCGACAATTCGTGGCGCACCGTCTCGGCCGGCAAAGATGGAGTTGTCTCTCAGGTGTTCCTTGTGCTTGGTCAAGCGGGCCTGCTTGGCCTGGTTGCGGCGGTCGAACTTGGACATGACTTGCTGGCTGGGCGTCTTGCGGTGCCCGCGCTCGTTGGGAACTTTGCCTGCAACAATGCCTCGTCAGTACCAGTACAAGCCTTGGATGCTGCAGCGTAAAGTTCACCACTCACCCTTGGCTCGGTCCCGCAGTTCATGCTTGGTCGCTGCCCTGGACTTGAAGGGCTTGTGCGACACCTTGGTGGTGGGGCGGTGCGAGTGAGACTCGGCCGCGGTAGGCATCTTGGAGTGGCCGCCGGCCTTGAATCTGAACGGTAGAGACTCCAGGTTGCAGGGGCGGATTCGCCGTCTGTTGCTCTCTGCGTTCGCTGGCCAGGGTTCAGCGAATGTTGCAACGGTCGACGTCGGGCACCCGGTTCTCAGGGCGGTGGGCGGTGGTGATGGTGGGGTTGCAACTTGTGGTTATCAGCCACGCTTTGTTATCGAGAATTTTTTGTGCGGCAGCTTATCGATACTCGCCGGTGGAGCCCGCTTCTGCCAATTGTGGCGCCGCGATACGACCCTGCATCGCCGGCCGCTGGAAATTTCCTTGCGACAGCCGCCAGAGCATCACCGCATGTCCTCAGTCCGCAGCACAACGAACGCCATGGAGGCCGACACCGTCGAGAAGCCCATCACCAAGGTGGAGCGCGGCAAGGGCGGCGCCCTCACCGTGAAGCAGACCCGGATGGAGCTCATCCCCCGGCACGAGAAGCAGCGGCTTCGGCGGCTGCAGGACGCCGACCGGTCCTACGGCCGAGGGAAGAAGATCAACACCAAGCAGATCAAGGACAAGAAGCTGAGGAGCAACCTCAAGCGCCTCGAGGGCAAGTACCAGGATGCCGCCATCAAGGCAAAGGACGCCGAGATCCTGCTCGAGAACACGGCAGGCTTCATCGAAGCCGAAGGCGAACTCGAGCGAACGTACAGGGTCCGGCAGGACGACATCACATCGGGCGTGGCCGTCGAGACCGCGAAGAAGCGCTTCGACCTCAAGCTCGATCAATTAGGGCCGTACGTCTGCGACTTCACGAGGAACGGCCGCGACCTGCTCCTGGCCGGCCGCAAGGGCCATGTGGCCACCATGGACTGGCGCGAGGGCAAGCTGGGCTGCGAACTCCAGCTGGGAGAGACCGTCCGCGACGTCCGGTGGCTGCACAACAACCAGTACTTTGCGGTCGCGCAGAAGAAGCACGTCTACATCTACGACCACAACGGCGTGGAGCTCCACTGCCTGCGGAAGCACAACGAGGTCACGCACATGGAGTTTCTTCCCTACCATTTCCTGTTGGCGACTATCGTGAGTGTCACCGGCCTACCGCGGGAGACTCTACTCGAACTGAATGCTAACCTATCCAGGGAACCGTGGGCGTCTTGAAATACCAGGACACCGCCACCGGTCAATTAGTAGCCGAGATGACGACCCGGCTCGGCCAACCCGTCTCCTTGACCCAGAACCAACAAAACGCCGTGCTGCACGTCGGACACCAGAACGGCACCGTAACATTATGGACTCCCAACTCGCAAGAACCGGTGGTCAAGCTGCTGGCGCACCGCGGCCCCGTGAGGTCCCTGGCCATCGACAGGGAAGGCCGATACATGGTTTCGGCCGGCCAAGATCAGAAGATGGCCGTCTGGGACATTAGAATGTTTAGGGAAGTCAGCAACTACTACACTCGCCAGCCGGCATCATCCGTCGCCATCTCAGACACCGGCCTGACGGCTGTTGGCTGGGGTACCCAGACGACAATCTGGAAGGGCTTGTTCGACAAGAATGCCCCGGCGCAAGTGCAGGTTCAGAGCCCGTACATGGCGTGGGGCGGCGAGGGCAAGCGGATCGAGCGGGTCCGATGGTGTCCTTTCGAAGATATCCTGGGCGTCGGCCACGACCAAGGGTTCTCGTCCATCATCGTACCGGGAGCCGGCGAGGCCAACTACGACGCCCTGGAGGCCAACCCGTTCGAGACGGCCAAGCAGCGGCAGGAGTCGGAAGTCAAGGGTTTGCTGAACAAGCTGTCGCCGGAGATGATCGCCCTGGACCCCAACTTCATCGGCAACCTGGACCTGCGGTCCGACGCGCAGAGGAAGGCGGAGAAGGACCTGGACACGCCGGCGGCGGACATCGCCGAGGAGATCCGGAACCGGGCCAGAGGCAAGAACGGAGCGCTCAAGAAGTACCTGCGCAAGCAGAGGAGGAAGAACGTCATCGACGAGAAGAGGCTGCGGGTGGACGAGCTGTGGAAGGAGCAGCAGCAGCAAAAGGACAAGAAGCGCAAGGAGGTGGAGGCAGACCTGGGGCCGGCGCTGTCGCGGTTTGCGCGGAAGGAATAAACTCGAATGCGTCGGTAGTGACAATAATACCCCGGGCTTTTTGGCTTCACCAAGGCTTGCGTTGTGAAGGGCGATGTCGCAGCAATCCAGTGCTCTATTGCGATAAAGAAGCGATCTATTTTCGGTCCCATGCATTTTGCCCTCTCCCACTCTAAAATGATGCAAGCTCTGCCACAATGAATCAAGTTGCCCCAATATCCTTGACGCCATCTCCTCACACACATATGTGAGCCCACTGCAGCCGCGCTCTCTACAGCAACTTCAACCCGCCCGTCACCTGGTCGACCAGGCTCCTGGGCGCGGGGCCGACGCCGAGGACGGTCATGCTGCCGGCCTCGATCTGCGTGCGCCCGGCGTCCTGGATGACCTCGGCGGTGAGGCCCAGGGCGCGGGCGCGGCGGCGCAGGTCCAGCATCTCGTCCTGGCTCTTGACCTGCACGGCGATCTTGGCCTGGCCGAGCTTCTCCCAGCGGGCGAGCATGGCGCGCTGCGGGGAGCCGGGGGCGGCGCGGGACAGCGTCTTGAAGCAGGCGAGGGTGGCGTGGGAGCACTGGGCGGCGATTTTGCCTGGGGTTGGACGGTCAGCTTGACTCGCGACACGACAGGGGAGAAGGGAGGGAATAGACGGAGAGAAGAGGGGGCGTTTACCCTTGGTCATGCCCAGGTCGGTCCGCACCACGAGCACCAGCTTGCACTCCTCGCCATTGTCCTGGGGCGCAGCCGCGGCGCGGAGGCCCTGCTTGCGGTCGGCCTGCTCGCCGTTGGCCCAGTTGGGCGCGTGGTCGAGCAGCGAGTCGTCCTCGTCGATGTCGCTCTCGTCGCTCTCGAGGGGGTCGTTCTGGAAGCGGCGGCGCTCGTCGGACAGGGCGGGCGAGATGAGGTAGCCGCGCGTGGTGAAGACGCCGAAGAGGTAGCCCGTGACGAAGGTGGCGAGCGCCGTGGTCAGGAGGGCGCCCGTGATGGCGCCCTGGTCCATGTGCGGTGCCATGGCGGGTGGAGGAATGCTGGTTTGCCGTGGACGCGGAGAGGGTGGGAGAGAGAAGGCACCGGTGAAAAGATGAGAGATGGTGGCGTCGAAGTTGGATGGATGGATGGACGTGAGGCTCAGGTCAAGCCTTGCCTTGGCTGCCGGCGTGACGTGGACCTGGTGCGGAGTCCCACTGTTAGCCGCTACAGGCACCCATCGATAGCGGCACCACAGCCCGAGGGTCCCTTGCAGCGATGTCGCATTTCACGTCCATCTCATCTCATCGCACCTCTCTACATCTCCAGCGCCCCGCGGCCGTCTTTTTCCGCTCAAGGCCAGCTCGTCATTCTGGTAGCGGCCCGTGAACATGGCAAGCGACAAGAAGGCCCTCGTGGTGGGCGTGTCGGGCTGCTCCTCCAGCGGCAAGACGACGCTCGCCCGGCTGCTGCGAGACATCTTCCCCAACACGTTCATCCTGCACGAGGACGACTTTTACAGGGAAGAGACTGAGTGAGTGTCTGCGATTGGCTTTCGATCATGTATTCAGAGGACTGACAACCTCTGCAGACTGCCGTCCAAGAATGGCCTGCTGGACTGGGACTGCGCCGAGGCTCTCGACGTGCCCGGCATGGCCGATGCGCTGTCTTATATCCGCCAGCACGCCGCCTTTCCCGTGAGTCCATGATGTCCCCATATCACAAGACGCAAGACGCTAACACGAGACGCAGCCAACCCTCGACTCGAAAGAGGACCAAAACTCGGTCGGGCAGTGCCCCGTCCCAGCCTCCACCGTCGACGCCCTGCGGACCAAGGTGGCGACCGCCCTGGAGCCCGCGCACCCCCTCGCCGGCGGCGGCAAGCTCCGCCTCTGCCTGCTCGACGGCTTCCTCCTCTACGCGCCCTCCATGGCCGCCGTGCACCCGAGCCTCGACGTCAAGCTGTTCCTGCGCGGGTCCTACGCCAAGACCAAGGCGCGCCGGGAGGCCCGCGACGGCTACGTCACGCTCGAGGGCTTCTGGACCGATCCGCCGGGGTACGTGGACAAGATCGTCTGGCCCAACTACGTCGACGAGCATGCGTGGATGTTCGAGGGCGGCGATGTAGAGGGCGACTACCGCAAGGACGTCCTGGCGCGGGAGGGCATCAAGGTGCTGGAAGGGGCGCCCGTTGATGCGGACATGGAGGAGACGCTACACTGGATGGTCGACGCGATACTAGAAGACCTGAAAAAGCACGCTTAAACAGACGCCTTTAAATCACAGACACAAGTTGAGTATTGGCGGTTGGGAGGAGGGGATGTTGCAGTCGATATATTTCACCGCCTAAGCGCGCCATTGTCATAAGATTCATATACAAAACTCGTATGGATGTCATCATCATCATCATCAGTTGCCGTTCAATAAAAACCATCACTCTGACCCGTCGCTCAACGATAACGACCTTTCCAACCTGAGCCGCTTGACTGCCTCCTGAGCGGCCTTCGTCTTCGCCTCCTCCTTGCTCACTCCGTCATCTACCTCCGCCACGACTCTATCTCCGACAAGCACCTTGCACAGATACTTCTTCCTGCACTCTGGGGTATCCTGCACATCAATCTTGTACGTCACCGTTTGCGTCAGGGCCCAGTGGCCCAGCTCCTCCTTGGGGTGCTGCACGTGGACGTTGTCCCTCAGGATGCGGTCCAGGTACGACAAGATGCCGAAGCGGCTCAGGATGGCCTCGCATGCTTCCTGGGAGCCCGAGTCGACCCACACCGCGCCGAGGAGCGCCTCGAACAGGTCGGAGAAGAACTTTTTGGACTGCATCCGGGCGAGCAATGCCCACGGGTAGTGCGTCCCCGTCTCCATAGCCGCGAGAATCTCGTCCCTCATCGCCTGGTGTCGCTCCACCATCAAGTTCTGCTCGAGGCCAATGGCGACGGAGGCATGGCGCATGAACTTCCACAACGGCAGGCTGGTCTCCTTCTCGACGACCTCGAGGTCATCGGTGACCGCAGCCTCGCTTTGCCGTAGCCCATTCTCCATGACCACAAACGCGAGGAAGTCACCATTGACCATGGCTGTTTTGCGGAGGTGCATCTGGTGATGCGGTAGACGGGGCTCGGCGGAGAAAAGCCGCGTGACAATGATGTTGTCGAGGACCGCATCGCCAAGGAACTCGAGCCGTTCGTATGATCGCCTCCCCATGTCTGCTACGTACGACGCGTGCGTCATTGCCTCTATCAGCAGAGCCTTCTTCCTGAACGAGTACCCTATCAGCTCCTCAAGCGGCGCCAAAACAGCAGGGAGCGCCTCATCGGCCCGGGCGGCCTCGAACAACGACTCTCGACATTTATCGACGCCCCGCCACTCGCACTCGGGCAAGAAGGTCGATAGGCACGCTACCGCCTTGGTCAGGCCTCCGTCAACGTATGACGCCCCGATCAGGGCTTCCACCACGTCCGCAAGCGTCTTTGTGGACAGGCGCCGAGCTCTGCCGGGCATTTGGTCTTTCTGAAGATATTTATCGAGATACAACGGCCGCCATTTTTGACCGGTGAATGGCCGTGTGAGGATGAACTTGGAGAGGCCGCTTTCACGCGCCGCCTGGCTAAGTCTCGAGTTCCCAACAAGTCCGTCTCGGAAGATTGAGAGGTACCCTTCAGGCCATTCCGGATCTGAATGCTCGTGTCAGCGAAGGCTCTGCTTTTTTGTCTCCCTTTCTGAGACGAGTGTGACACCTACGCTCCGCGGCAGCTTGCGCTGATGTGCAGTACTTCAGAATCGAATCACCTAGAAATTCAAGCCTCTCGTAGTCGAAGGGCTCCATGGCGCTGCGGGCGCTGATGGCCTCTCTCACGAGCCTCAGATCAGTGATTCCAATACGCCGAAGCAGAGTTGTTGCCAGCTCCTTTGCTGTGAGCTCCACCTCCAGCTCGTGTATTATGGACGGTATCAGCATGCCAAATTCCACATACTTTGCCGGAACGCTATCCACAGATGCCGCCGCTTCGTGAAGAACCCAGGCATACCGCTTGGTTGCTGCGACCTTGGCCTTGGCATCTGGAAGTTGTGGGTGCAGAAAGTCCGATCGCTTGGTCCACCTCGCGAGTACAAGATACGGACCCTGCTTGGGCGCTAAATCGTAGTCGAAGAAGGGGTGTTGGACTTGCTCGATGGGCGGCCGCGAGGAAAGTACACCTTTGTATAAGAACGGCGTTCGGGACGCATCGCGAATGAGATACTGCCCCGTCTTGAGAAGCTCGTCGTCTGGTTCGAAACGAGCCGAGCCAATATCATCTCTCGAGAGGTTTGCTCCCCGCGCCACTACTCTCACAACATGGTGTATTTTTTTCACTGGCCATCGGTGAGCAAATGTCAGGGCAAGCAGCGTCGACGTATGGTCGGGTAGATTTGCGGCCTCATCCTCAGACACTGGCCGCGCTGAGCCGAATTGGAGTCTGCAGGTCTTGTCATGACTGAGGAAGACGAGAATATCCCGCAGTCGGTCTAGGTGAGCGGGAAGAAGAATGTCGTAGCCTGTGTGCTCACCATTCTCGTCCAAGTAGCACACGCCGTACAGCCACTTTTGTTTTCGGCCTTCCCAATCGCGTGCTACCGAGTGCCAGGGATTGTATAAAGGCTCAATATCGACCTCGGCTGCCCTACTCGCCAAGCCGGGGATGTTCTCCAACTTGAACGGTAAGAGATTTTCGTTGACCAAACCAGCGTGGTACAGAGCCACGTACGCCTGAAATGCAGCGTCCTTGGTCGCATTCTTCTCGGAGTGCCACGTAGTCTCGCCGTCGGCTCGCCTCAGCTCGACCGGGAAATACAGTGGAAGGAGTACTGTTGCGCTCAATCGCGGGGGCGAGAAGTCCCAGTGCTTGTGTATAATATAGTCGGGTCGGCTGTCAATGAACTCTCCCTGAGCCAAGGTTCTGCAGATGTGCTCCAGGTGCCCTTTCGCGTTGTCAAAGTCAAGCCTCGCACCCGAGGACTCTACTTCGAAATACCTGTCGCCGGTGAGCTCGGAGTCCTCCAGTTGTCCCAGCTTGCGGACTTCTCTTTCCTCGTCTTCGTATAACATTTTCAGCTCCTCTTCCAGTGCCTGCCACTGAGTAATGGTGTTCGAAGCCCGTTCCGAGAGCAAGATCAGTTTCGATTCCATCATCCGCGCTCGTCCGCGGCGCTGTATGAACGACTTTGGCGTTTCGGGATCGTCAAAACACACAACCAGATTGCAAGCCGGGCAGTCGATTCCCTCCTCCAGAACAGCAGTGGCGACCAAAAGATTGATTTTGCCAGAGCGAAAGTTCTGCAGAGCCAGCTGATCTGTCTCTCCCAGAAACTCATACAAGTTCTGTCGCTTGCCTTGAAAGTTAGACCCGCCCACCATGCATCCAATCCGATACTTTCCCGTGATCCTCGGGCACGATGCAAGAAGTTCTCGTAGCATCAAAACGGTCGCTCGCTCCTTGACAAAGATGATCCCAACAACAGGTTGCTCAACCTCCAACAACTCCTGCAGCAAGATGGTGACTTTATTAGATACATCAGAGCCACACTGCGGTGCAGGGGGCGGACAGAGAACAGCAACTTGGTCAAGGATTTTGGCGACGTATTGCTTCTCCTCAGTCGACCATTGGTCAAAGTAGCTGTCCTGTCGCCCAAGCCGCTTCTGGAACGTCGTCGAGGCTTTCCACAGATACAGATCGGCCGCCCAGGGCCCAAGCTGCCGATGAATTTCCGCACACCGACTCAACAAACCCTTAATTTGATTTTGGGAGTAAGTGTCGTTCTTCTCAACGGCTTTCTGCAGCGCCCGGCGGTTCCTATCATTTGGCTCTTTCAGAAGACTCAAGACGTAAGGGTCTTGTTTGATATCGAGGTTCTGATAGGCGCTCTGGAGGGAGCACATCGACTTTGTCCAATCCGTGAGCGAAGTCACATAGGTGACGTGGGATATCTGCGGCTTCTTCACGCATCTCAAGAGCTCCTCGCGATGCAGAGTGGGTGATACACACTTGGCATCGAGGATTGCCTCAAGGTTTTCGATATTCTGCATCTTCGACCTGATGCTCGGGGTCGCCGTCAGGCCGAGAATGGACGGCACGGTGTCTCCTCGGCTCTTACTTCGATGGTAGAAGTCAGTCATGACTTTACTCCCCGGGTGCTTGTCGACACAGTTATGGGCTGTGCTGTGTCAGGACGGCGTCTCTTTGGGCTCAGCGGCGACTGGGACACACCTTCGTCAAAGACAATGAGGGCCAAGCGATCCATTTTAACAAACGCATGACAAAGAGCATCCAGAAGTACCTGGTAGGTCGAGACGACTATGCTCACGCCGTCCAGGATGGTCTGCCAGATGCCGGCGGACCACGTATGAACATTGTCGTTGCCTGTCAGCAGCTTCGTTCGGGGCGCTGCGGCCTGAAGACGGATAACCTCGACCTGCTGGGCACATAGCGATACGGTCGGAGCGAGGAACCAGATGATCTTGACGGTCAATTGGTCAGAGAGGAACGTTCGGGAGTTTAAAACGGATGGCGTCTACCTTGTCAGGGCTTGATCTCTCCAACTCGGCTTTGATCCGGAGAACCGCCCTAGTATCAAGGTTAGCTCATCAACGGTTTATGATGTACTGGAGTTTCAGAAGGGCAACTTACACCTGAGTCTTGCCACTCCCAGTGTCCATCTTGCGGTGTCCACTTAGTAAGGATCCTCCCCGCATCGAACGGCAGTTTGCAGACGTACCACAACAATGACATTTTGCTTCAGGCTCTGATCGAGCATCTCCAGCTGATACGCTCTGGAAGTCATGACTCCTGGAATGGCGGCTGGCTCAACCTCATTGTCACCAGCAGCCGTTGTTGATGGATGACTTTGCGAGATGGCATCCTGTGCGGCAGCGGAGACAATTTCTCTGATTACGGGGGCATGTGCCTGCCGCGTACCATGACTTGAGCCCTCGGCAAATTCGGACTCATCTTCACTGGAGCTGGCGGAAGATGTAACCGAAGGCATCTTTGTTCGTCACGGAGCGGCGGAGTCCAAGAAGCCCCGGGCGGGACCTATACGCGCCACAAAGAGGCCGTCCGAGTTCGGTGGAGACTGGCAAGCAAATGTCAATGATATGACTCAAAATACGATAGCCAGACGAATTTGGCTCGTCCAGCCGGGCGCAAGGTTCGGCGGGCTCGGGGTAGGGGACCGGAAGCAGCCGGTCGTTACGGACGGCTGTGGCGGTCACCGCTGGGTCGGGCGAAGTCTCAAGGAGGGGCGCAGGTAACACCGATGGTGGTGGAAACCTTTCTGGGGTAATCTGATGGATGGCAGGTCGGGAAGCCGGGCCTTGGGCCAAGTGTGGATGAGACAGAGCTGCTGGGGCCCTGCGATTGGCGACATCAAGCAGCGCATCTGCAAAGGATCTTTGTTGGACAAAGGTCCTCGACAGCCAATTCCTCCTGAAATTCGCAAACGTTCCTGCTCCCTTTCAAGGCAAAACTTCCAGAAGCGGCAATGGGCTCTTTGGCGTTCGATCCGTGCGGCTCAAAAGCCCCCGGCCTCGTACTGCTTATCAAGACTCAAGATGTGACGGGCGCACTGCAGGCTCACAAGCTTGCGTCTTACGCCCAGCGAACCGAGGGCGGCGAACCCAAAATAAAGCCCAGCAACCCTGTCGGTCTCCCCGGTAGGACCCAGTTCGCCGTCAACGATCCAGCGTATTCTCTAATTGCTTCGCCGCTTTTTCTGTACTGGCCGTTTGGCCAGGATCAGAGTGGACCTTGGCTCGCATTCGGCGTGCTTACGGATCAATGAACTTGTGTAGACGACGCCCCGGCTGTCTTGCTCAATGACGTGCGTCAGGTTAGCTTCAGACCGATCGTGGCAGTGAATGCAGAAACTGAATGGAGACTCTCAACGAGCAATGGATTCTTTCATTTCGGACCCGTACGCTGTCGAGGTAAATCGCATTGATTGGCGTGCTCTGCTGAGAACCGACGGGGCTTTGGTTTCGTAGAGCTCCAAACAGGGAAATCGAAAGCTTTGACAATGCAATCGCCCGGTTTGCTTCTCTTCCGTGGGGGCAATGGGGGCCAAATGGCTAAACGTGTGCTTTGGACGGTAGCCGAACAGTGCTGTGGGGGTGCTTGCAGAAGCTCCAGGATTGAATGGTAGGTTATTGCCTTAAGGAACGACGCAATTGCTACCTACCCCGACCACGGCAGCTTGGATACCCTAGATCATTCTCGTTGTCGGATGTCTAATTCGATACATCCCGAAAGCAACCGTGTAATAAGATGCAGTCAAGCAATAGATAATCCCACGAGAAAGTTCCATCTGTCTGCAGTCAATAACAATCAGGAAGTACGCCCTTCCTTGCATGGTCTTGTGATTACTCAATGTATGCGTGGACTGGTCGCAATCCTGTCGTACTTCCTCAACCCGCCCAAAATATCCACGAGCATCACACCACACAAACGACCCATGCACTCCCATCGATTCCACCACCGCGGCGCTGGCGGCTAAAGGCAACGGGGCAGGCAAAAGTACCGCGTGAAGCGGTGGTGGTGGCCCGACCAGGCATGGCGCTTTTCGCGACGGGGTTCAACGCGTGGAATCAGCTGTCGTTCGGCCTTTCCCCTCGACACGAAGAGCCCGACGACCTATTCCGCTTCACCAAAGTGCTCGAGGCTCAGGACATCGAGCGCCCCGTGGCCCGCCTCTCTTACACGCTAGGTGTGTCCCTCTGACCGGCTGACCCGCGGCTCCGCAGGCTGGCTAACTGCCGCGTAGTACGGCGAGATGGCGTCGTATGCATGGCCGGTGTCGGCCTGGCAGACCCGGACGACTACGAGAAGGCTTACGCATTTGCTGAAGCGGCCAATGGCGAGATACTTGGCGTACGAGATGACGAAGCCCTTGTCGATCGCCAGAAGGGTGGTGGTGGCCTCGAGTCAGGAAGAACCTTGGCTCAGTATGCCTCCAGAAATGCCATCAAGGCCGGGAAAATACAGAGGTCATGGCGGTGTGATAATCCAGTCAGGTCCATCGCTGCCTTTGACGCGGGCTTCGTGATATTGTACCAAAACGGCACGGTTGCCACGTTGGGAGATGCCCGCTTCGAGGACTGCCTCGGACGCGACATCACTGCCGATTCGTGAGATCAATCCCAGGCCGTGCATGATCAAAGACAAGCAGCGCATACTGACTGCCGAACAGCCCTGCTGACGATCCGGGCATTGTACCCGACTTGGCCAATCTCGGGGAGCCAGTCAAGCATATCTCAGCCGGAGGCTATGCCCTTGCTGCCTTGACCGAGAGCGGCGGAGTATATATCTGGGGAATGTCGTCGAGTGGCCCTCGGCGTCGTCAGCCTCCCTTCCCAGCCCTCTGCGGAGTCCCCAACTATGTGGAGGTAGACGGCGGGAAGGATATCCGAGACGTGGCGCTCGGGGACTCGCACGCCATAGCCCTGACAACGGACGGCTCCGTCTTCGTCATCGGCGACAACAGCAGCGGGCAGATTGGCTTGGGCAAGACGACAAGAGAGCAAGTCGAGACGTGGAAAAAGGTGGATTTCGATGCCCCTGACGGGCATGAGATAGTTGCGGTGGCGGCAGGGCCGAGGGCGTCATTCATCCTGACGTCCCCCAGCGCCAGCCCAAGACGATCTCACCGCACCGAGCCATAGACTGGAAAACATTTGCTCTACTGAGCCTGTATGATCCTCTATTGTACAAAAGACCTGCTCTCATTACCCAGCAAAATCGCCTCATCATAGACTCGTCAGGTAGTCCTCAATCTCCTGAGGGGTCAGCTTCCTGAACCGAGGACCCGACGCTCCCTCGACACCCTCGACGCCCAGAAGATGATCAGCAGGAGGACCAACAATGCCTGATCCTAGTTAGCACCAAGCCTGGTTCACATACGGGGACAGAGGCAACAAACCAATTTCGATCGAGTCTCCGTTCATCTCGCCCTCGATGTTGTCCTTGAGGGTCAGCAGAGCAATGTGGATCGCGTCCTCGAGCTCCAGCTCCTCCGAGTATCTCTTTTCCAAGAAGGTCTTGGCCTTTGTGGCGCTCTTGCCAATGGCCGTCGCTTTCCAGGGAAAGTAGCTGCCCGTCGGGTCGACCTGGTACAGCATCGGGCCGCCCTTGTGGATGCCGCCAGTCTTCTTGCTGGGCTTCTTCTCGCCCTCGCCTTCGCCCTCCACCAGTGCCTCCACATCCTCTTCGGGCTCGATTCCGTCATCCCAACCAGCCACTAGCATGCTGACGCCGTACGGCCGCACACCGGCGGACTGGGTGGCCTCCTGCATGACCCGGGCAACGTCCTGAACCAATATCCGCGTGGGAGGGTACTCGTTGTAGATTCGCTTGTAACCGGTGTGCGAAACCTTGCGCGCACGGTCGACGAGCACTCTGTAGTCTGGTCCCATGCCGGAGTAGACGGTACCGATGTTGGGCGTGATGATGCTGATCTTATCGACGGAGCTCTGGTCGGCGAGTGGGGATGACGACTTCTTCTCCGTAGCAAGAACAATGCCGTTGGTGGCTAAATACTGTCAGGCCCCTACACTTGTCTCTGCTGCCGTCTTTGATCCTGCGTACCTTTGATGCCAAGAGCCGTGATGCCCTGGTTCACCGCATTGAGGGCGTACTCTGCGCACGCTCCGAGTCAGCCGTCATGCCTCACGATTACCAAGCGAGCGCTCAAATTGCATCAGCCAAGGGTATCTTGGAGGGCGGAAGCTTACCGATCTGCACCAGCTTGCCGCTGTTGTGACAATTAGCATAGCTTCGAGGGGACGGGGGGTGACATCAAACACGTACCTGGGCGAGAAGGTCGTGAGAGAGAAGGAGTATCGATCCGCCATGTCTGCAGTGGCTGCTTCGACAAGCGCTCGGAGACGATGCTTGCGTGTGTCGGATCGAGGGACAGCAGATTGGTGGTTTGGGGAAGTTCGGCGAGGCAGCACCGAGCTGTATGATGTTCTGCCAACGGCGGCTGGTCATCGCCAGGCACGGCGGAGCTGCGCGTCAAGCTCGACCCGCCAGCCTTTCGGGTCTTAAGTTTGGCCGACACCCGCCCGGCAAGGGCCGCTGCAGCAGCCACGTTTTGCCTTTGACCCATCAATCCAACTCTCCGCCACCAATCTTTTTGCCGGCTCATTCGGCTACCTACGTTGTGCCCAGCCTCGATGAGGTGGCCTCTTCGCGTCATCTGCCGGTTCTTGTCCGTTGCCGGCTAGCCATTCCCACTATCCCTGTGGAATGCGACGTCCTTTTATGCCGGGCCTTTTGCTCACGATCAGCTCTACGATGTAGAACGCGCATCTGCAAAGCCTGCTTGGCCTATTTTGCTTCCACCTCATCACAATTTCATTCCCTTGCAACTGGCACAGCACGCGTCCGAGAACGCAGGACTCTTGCCATGGATGCACAGCCGACCTGGAGCTGGGGCCCTACGGGCGAGCATCACCCTGGCCCAGCCGCGTCGGACAATCTGGAGACAGAGTCGACTGACGGGCACCAACCGCGTCATCGCCGGACTGAGGAGCCGCGAGCACCTCCTCGCACGAGCCCGAAAGGGCCTCGATACGGGCCGCGAACGTGCCGCATCTGCCTGGACACGGTGCAACCCAAATATCCCACGGATATCACGTCCACGTTTGGCATATCTTCTGCTTCGTCGCGGCCGACGTACGCCTCGGACGACCCTGAAGTGGGCCGACTGTTGTCGCCCTGCAAATGCAAGGGCTCACAGAAATATGTTCACGAGGGATGCCTCAACTCGTGGCGCTTGGCGGATCCCATGGCGGCGAGGAACTACTGGCAGTGCCCGACATGCAAGTTCAACTACCGCTTGGCTCGGCTACACTGGGCTTCGATGCTGAGCAGCAAGTGGGCCCAGGTTGCCCTGACGCTTGTGGTAGTTGTCATGGGCATATTTGTCCTAGGCTTCATTGCGGATCCTATACTGGATCTTTGGTTCGATCCCGTCGGCACCATCAGCGACACTGTCACAAGCGTGGTCTCAGATGTCGAAGCCATGCGGTCCCCGCCACACGAGGTGCCCGACACGTGGGCAGAGCATTTTGCCAAAGGATTCTTCTCTCTCGGCTTCGTCGGCTTCGTCAAGTCCATCGTTGCCTTGGGTCCGTGGCAGTGGCTGCACATCCGGTCCAGCGGTCTGCTGGGGTCTGGTGGCCGGCAGCGCGGGACCGGGAGGGACAGGATGAACCGTTTCAACCTCCTGTTCGTTGCCATTGGTGCTTTTACATTTCTCACGGCCATGTGGAAGGTCGTCAAGGCAGTCAGCGCGCGGGTGCTCAAGAATGTGAGCGACAAGGTGCTCGACGTCGGCGATGACGACGACGCTGGTGACGGTGACGGTGACGGTGACGAGGAGCCCGCAGAGGAAGGAGGTGACGAGAATAGGAAAGATCAATGAGAATTGACTTTCTGCTCGATGCTTCGACGCGAGAAGAGTGAGGCCCATGGGTTCGACTCTCGCTGCCGTGACTGTTCTGCACACTCTTAAGTTGCCTCGACCTTGCTCTTCCGTGTCAAGTCAACTAGTCTGTGTGCAAAGAATTATGCTCTGCCTGGATCCATGAGCGCTGACCGTTTTGGTTCCTCGCTCGCCGGTGAAGGAATGAGATTGTCAGTGACACATTGTTGGCTCGAGCACCATTCTGGTGTCTCGGTGCCCCCTTCAGCGTCTACCAGGTACACGCGTACGTCGCCGTGGGTAGTTCGCTCGATGACGACTGACACATTCCATTGCACGTGCTGTTTCTTTTTAAAGCCGTTCCCTTTGCTGATAGGCGAGCACGAGACGCGGACGAGCTCCTTGTTCGCCCTGGTAATTGCTCCGTAGACAATTGATGCATTCGCTTCCACACGTGCCAAGCGCAGATGCTGTTGCCCACGATGAAGGAAATAATCGAGATGAGAGATCCCCAGGCAGTTTAATTGATAGGTACCGTTGTATTGCTCTCAATCACGCCTGGGACGTGCATATAGTTTCTCCGTATTGTCGTCCCAGGGCCGTCTTGGGCCTCTTGGCCTCCAAGCCTCGTAATGAGCTCAGCCGTTTTGTGGGCCCCTCCCGATGGCCGCCTTTCTGGGTAAGGTCCCTAAGTGTAGCTAATAAACTTCACTCGCAAGCCCCGGCACGAGTTCCCGAACAGCCAGGGTGCTCTCACCTCATCGCACTTTTGCGACCGCCCTCGTTCTTCCCTCCACCCACCAGGCCTCGCTCGTCGGCCATTGCGACACCCCGATCGTGCACCGCGCCGACACGACGCTCTTTCACCTGCGCCTTGCGAGTGCACGAACCGCGAGCATCCACGCCCACGCGACCCCTTTTGCGAGCGCTCAGGCGGCACATCCATAGAGAAGCCACGAAGCGCAGGGTGAGACCTCACGAGCACGCCACGACGACGGTGCGGACAATCGACCCGACGACGAGCACGATCGGATGAGCCAGGGCGCGGCAGAGAACCGTGCACTCAGCGCCTAGAGGACTGCCTGACCGCCGAACCCGTGCCTGTCCGGGTGCGCAGCGGCGCCAGCAAAGATGCATTTCGCCTACCCACCCCGCAAGAGCTCCAACCCGCCTCCCTTCAAGCCTCGGTCGGCGCGGCTCCCAGTGCTGCGGAGGATCCGGCTAAGAACGGTCGCCTTGGTTTTCCTAGGATTCCTCGGAGTTCTGTACCTGTTGTTTGGGTCGAGCAAACCTGGCCCCTACCACGAACGAGTGCCGTCCGGCAGGCCATCCGTGGTGCTGGTGACCGTCATCGACCCGACGACATGGAATCATCCTTACCTCACCACGATCAAGGAAAACCGCGAGAAATATGCCAGAAGACACGGTGAGGATTCCCCGTCAAGATGACGCGTCAAGATGACGGGGAGGTAACACGCTGACCGCGCATGCAGGCTACGCATCCATGGTTGTGCGGGCATACGACTACGACACCCACGGAGCACCCCAGTCCTGGGCCAAGATTCTAGCCATGCGCCATGCTTTGTCCAACTTCCCCGACTGCAAGTTTGTCTGGTATCTTGACCAGGACGCGTACATTATGGACCCGAACAAGTCTCTTGAGGAGCGCCTGCTGGAGCCGGCCATATTGGAGAGCCAGATGATCAAGGACTTCCCCGTGGTGCCGCCAGACAGCATCATCAGGACGTTCTCGCACCTGCGGGGACAAGACGCCGACTTCATCGTCAGCCAGGACAAGGAGGGTTTGGTGCACAACAGCGTCATCATCAGGAACGGGGCGTGGGCCAAGTACTTTGTCGAGACATGGTTCGACCCGCTCTACAGAAGCTACAACTTCCAAAAGGCCGAGAGGCACGCACTGGTACGCTGAGTGACAGCATCCGACGGCCGCGGGCGACGCGTAACTGACGAGACGTAGGAACACATCGTGCAATGGCACCCGACGATTCTATCTAGGCTCGCTCTCGTGCCGCAGCGTGCGCTTGCGAGCTACTCGCAGCCTGAAATGGGCGACACGTATCAGGAGGGCGACTTCGTCGTCATGTTTGCGGGCTGCACGCAGACGGGCCCCGACAGCTGCGAGACGGAGTCGTCACGTTATTGGTCAAGGGCGAAAGCGGCCTTTGAGTGAGGTGAATTGAGAGATCCGACACGACAGACGCGATTCTGGCTACGGGTACGCTTGAGCTCTTGGGCGTTTGTCGGCAGCATCACAGGAACACACTTTTCTTGCGGCGTTAAACGGGCTGATAGAATATCGTTGGGCGAGCAGAGAGCAACGACGGGACATGTCGACGGAGGAAGGGCACGAGGAAATGACGCCGCCTTCCGTTACCCATCTGGTGGGATGTTAGAGTATACTGAAGTTTAGCCACCAAGACAACATGCACGATGGATTTTCCCCCCTTCTCTCGTGGCTTGCGGGTTTCATTGAGGTGATGAGAAACGATCCATGTTGTGCATGCCGTACGTTTCACCACAGTTGCTTGTGATTGGTGGTTCTTGGTAGGTGACTCCGAGGTGGCAAGACTTGCGATAGAGTTTCGCAACTGACCGACCGACCCTGTTTGCGCGAGCCCGCCACGACTTTGTGTATGCTACGGACATGAAGACTCAGGTTGTCGGAATACGCGCTGGCGATGGCTGGCAGAGCTTGTTGGATGCAGGTGCTGGGATCAGCGACATCGCGGCCGCCTGCCGCCGTGGAGCACCGCAGGGGTCTCGACAATGACGCAGCGTGCCGGCAGATCTAGATCCCAGCTCTCCAGACTTTCTTCCACGAATTGCATGTCCAAGAATTCAGGCGTTACGTGAACTACCTGCACCATCGCCGACAGCGTCGAGGGACCCCTCACTTCCATAGATGCCTCGGCTCCGTCGCCCGTCCGTCCGCCGCTGCTGGCCATCGTACCGTACAGGCTGCCATTCCTGGCGGGAATACGAGTACGGCTAGGGAAGCACCCCGGACATTCGTCTCTTGCCGTCTGGTTCAGCGAATGAAGACGTTCCATATCCAGCCAGGGAAGCAGACAGCTCATCGCGCCGTTGGCGGGTTCCGGTGGACTAGCCGGGGACGCTCTAGCGGTTGGCACCCGCCGGGGGTGCTTGCGTCAGCGGCGAATCCCCTAACGGCGGGCATGTGATGAGCTGCCGCCGATGCTGGCCCAGCGCCCCGCCCGGAAAATGTCCAAGTAACGGCCGTCCCCCACGCCTGCCGCGACGGCGCTGGGGCTCCGAGCGCCCGGCCGAGTTCGCCCATGCACAAGTAGCTGGCGGTAGGAGCTTCGAGCTCGGGGTGGCCACTTACACCTCTTCCCAACCGCAGCCGCTGCGACGACACATAGCTATCCAAGCATCATAGGCGACTGACGTCGACCACGACACGATGCCTGGCAGCTCGAGAATGCCCGTCAGCCTGCGCGGCGGCTTCGAGTCCGTCAAGCGCCGCCGGCCTGCGCTGGCGCTGTCCATGATCAACCTCGAACTGTAGGTTGGACCTCCTCCTTTGATGCGAGAGAACTATGGCTTTGCATGGCACGGGGCCAATTGGGCCTGATGCGTAACATCACTGCCAACACCGAAGGCATCACGGCTGACATCTTCCAAGGCTCAAGAACATAATCTTCTTCTATTTCGTCCTGCGATGGACCCGGCGAGCCTTCTGGAAGCTCAAGGGCCGCGGCGTCATCGGCGCCATCCTTGAGCTCTACCGCGAGGTTACACGCGTTCTCTACGGCTATTTCCTGCGCGCCCCTGGCGTCCGCGGCCAGGTCCAGAAGCAGGTCAAGGAGTCCCTGGACAAGATGTCGGCCAAGCTCGTGCCCCAGACAGAGACGCGATACCTGACGCTGCCCAAGGAAGGCATGGCCGCGGATGCGGTCCGTGCCGAGCTCGAGGCGCTGGCTAACATGGACCACACGCGGTGGGAGGATGGATATGTCTCGGGTGCCGTGTATCACGGCGAGGACGGCCTGATCCAGCTTCAAACCGAGGCCTTTGGCAAGTTTACCGTCGCCAACCCCATCCACCCGGATGTCTTCCCCGGCGTGCGCAAGATGGAGGCCGAGGTCGTCAGCATGGTGCTCAACCTGTTCCACGCCCCTCCTGGCTCGGCCGGCGTCACGACGGCTGGCGGCACTGACAGTATCCTGATGGCATGCCTGGCGGCTCGCGAGAAGGCGTATGCCGAGCGTGGCGTCACTGAGCCTGAGATGTAAGCAAATCATGAGAGATATGAGGGTGAAGAGACGGAGCGCTGACGGACAGCAGGATCATCCCCGACACGGCGCACACGGCGTTCCGCAAGGCGGGCGAGTACTTCAAGATCAAGATCCACATGGTGGCTTGCCCTGCGCCCAGCTACCAGGTCGACGTCCGGGCCATGGCGCGCCTCGTCAACGCCAACACGGTGATGCTCGTCGGCTCGGCACCCAACTTCCCCCACGGCATCATGGACGACATCGCCGCGCTGTCAAAGCTTGCGCTGCGCAAGAAGCTCTGCCTGCACGTCGACTGCTGCCTGGGCTCGTTCCTCGTGCCGTGTCTCGAGCGGGCTGGATTCGAGACGCAACCCTTCGACTTCCGCCTCAAGGGCGTCACCAGCATCAGCTGCGACACGCACAAGTACGGCTTCGCGCCCAAGGGCAACTCGACGGTGCTGTACCGCACGGCCGAGCTGCGCGCGTACCAGTACTTTGTCTGCCCGGACTGGGCGGGCGGCGTCTACGCCTCGCCAGGCATGGCGGGGTCGCGACCGGGCGCCCTGATCGCCGGCTGCTGGACGAGCCTGATGACCATAGGTGAGGCGGGCTACCTGGACGCGTGTGTCAAGATCGTGGGCACGGCCAAGAAGATCGCCGACGCCATCCGGGACGCGCCCGCGCTGGGAGGCGAGCTAGAGATTATAGGCAAGCCGCTGGTGTCGGTCGTGGCGTTCACGACGCGCAACCTCAACATCTACGACATCGCCGATGGCATGTCGACCAAGGGGTGGCACCTCAACGCGCTGCAGAACCCGCCGGCGCTGCACGTGGCGGTGACGATGCCCATGGTCAAGGTGTGGGAGCGGCTGATCAGCGACCTCGAGGCGGTGGTGGAGGAGGAGCGCGAGAAGGAGAGGGTGCGGCTGGTGGAGGGCAAAGGTGCCAAGGGCAAGGCCATGGGTGACTCGGCGGCGCTATACGGCGTGGCTGGCTCGCTGCCGAACAAGAGCGTCGTCGTGGACCTGGCGACGGGCTTCCTGGACCTGCTGTACAAGGCGTAGTCGGTGGGCTTCGACATGCCTTCGGAGATGTACCTGTGAGCATGCACAGGCACGGGTGAACTGTCGAGGGCAGCGTGGAGAGGGTGTCTGCCTTTTTTTCTTGGCCTGCTGTACTATAACTGATATCAACGACAGCTCCAGCGATGAAACAAAATCAAGTGTATGCATTTGCTGAATCTCAAAGTACCCAGCTCCCCGGAAGAGGCGTTGCGAGCATGCCTGCACCCACCCCCGGCCCCAAAAATTGCGGCTCTGCGGATGACGAGGCGATGCCACCCAGACGAGGCCGCCTCGTGCGTGCATGGACGACAGACAGCCTCACTTTGCCCCGCATCCATGCGAGCTTCACCGAGGCTTACGGATCTGCGAATCACCACACGCCGCTGCGCGAAGCCGTCTGCGGCGGCAGATTAGTGCGATCGACGGCGGCGCCTCCCAACGTTGCCCGCGGAAGGGAATTGACTTGCAGGACGCCTGACGGGAGAGCCCGCGCTTTACCCCTTCCCCTTTCCCCGCTTGGGGGCGACAGACGACAGGAAGCGATTCCCGGGCGTGGCGCTTGACGATGCGGCTCTGCCTCGCCCGGCTGCGGTGGCAGCGGCCCTGAGAAGCGGTGGAGGCGTTCGCCGGTCCTTTCTTTTGAGACGCGTGGTCGGTCGAGGCTAGGACGGCCGTCTTGCATGGGTTCACGGGAGGGATGTGTTCTAGAAAGCTGACGGCCAGCCAGGGGTTCTTCTTTTCTCTAGTCCGACGAGCTTCTGGCCTATCGTTAAGCGGCGTGGTCGATCCCCGTGCAGAACCTAGCTGGGGTGCGTCGGAGGAGGGATGAAACCAGGGCCACGAGTCCCCCTCATGCTCGTTCGGCACACCGTGTTGAGGCTTTCGGTGTTGGATCTGGCGTGGCCAAGCTGGATCGAACGGCGGTAAGCTGCCTTATCTCCCGTGCGCGCATTAGTCGTGATACCCGGATCGTGGTTCCCGGTACCCGGGCAGACATGCAGAGGTGTAAGTCGAAAGCAACGTTCGGTCGCGAGCTTCGACATGCCTGCCGCCCAGAACCGGATCGGCTGGCTGCGCTGTGCCGCTGTCATTATGGCCATGCAAAGCCAGGATGAGGTGGTGTAGTTTCTTTCTAGCCAAGAAGGGCCGTGGGGACGCGCACGCCAGGAGCGTTCAGCCGTCGGCAGCCATGTCCGAAAGGCCGATGACCAGCACAGGCCGCCCACGATGAGGCTGAACGCGTTGAACTAGGAATACCATATCGAATGGCGGGGGACACATGGGGAGGAGAAGACAAACAGCAGCCTCGTCGAGAGAAGCCTCACCGCCCCGCCGCCGACAAGTATCACGCTTGTCCGCGTATGTGCCCTCCATCTCAGCAGCCTCGACTCTCACAATTACACACCTGCGCAACAGCCCGGCCAAGATGTGATGCCATCTTGCTCGCCTCCTCCGCCTCGTTCATGCCCAACTCCCCAACTGCCGGGCATGCGTGGGCAGGATCCCGCCCCCAAGGGGCTCGCACAGCATGATGTGCCGCCCCTTCAGCTTCACCTCGTCGCCACATGCTCGCGAGGCACTCGACGCACCGGACCGCCTCCCATGTCATCCCTTACACCGCGTTTCCCAGGGTCTTGATGACTGCCCCCCCTTCCCCCTTCCCGCTGCGGCCCCCTGCCCGTACGCCGTACGCCCGGCCGTGGGGGGTGGGCAGGCCTGTCGCACAGGATCCTTGGTGAGGCGACGAGCGAGGCAAGAGGCAGCAGCAGTGTGGCATCGCGCACCGCGCAGGAATCGTAACGTATCCCGTGCGCGTCGAGCTGTTTCTGTTTTCTCCTTGTTGTGAATCCCCTCCCCCCTCCTTCTCGCTCGTTTACTCCTCTGACCGAGGCGGGCGGAAGCAGCCTTGCGGTGGCGTCGGGGTCCGTCCCCGTTACCCATGTGAGAAGTTCATCTATCGAGGACGAGTGTCGTCGTGCTCCTCCTCCTCGTGCCCCTTCGAAGGTGTCGCGGCGTGCAGCAAGCCCACGCACCTGGCCGCCATGCCCATCTGCGGCGGCGGCGCCCGCCCTCTTCCCTCAACGTGGGTGACCGCGCCGCGGCGTACGTAGAAGATTGTCGGAGCATTTGCAGTTCGACGCACATAAAGTAGATGCACCCCGTCTTCTCTTGTGGCCCCCTCGCCACTATCCGTCCAGCCGTCCTCTTCCTACTGGACCTCCTGCGACCTAGATGGATGCTGCATCCCGTGCTGCCTAGATACCGCGTATCCATGCACCACCCGCGGCTGCAACCGATGCAGAGTCCCCAGTCCACAGAGCACAAGGCATCTGCGTTCATCAAATAGAGTTTCCCGTGTTGCGTTGGGCATCGAGTGCCATGGCGACCGGCGGCCACAGTTACACGGACGGCGGCGAAAGGGGGATGCCGGCGCAGTCGGGCATCGCGAGCCGGAATATATATACCATGCCGGCGGGCCGTGGCCCTGGGGACTTGACGTTTTGTGCAAAGGCGTTGGAGGACAAGTTCCGAGAAACCGACAACATGAACCGCGGCATCTGGACCAGGAAGCAGGTGGAGGATATGATCTTGGCGGCCAATATCCAAGAACTCGACCAGAGCCACTTCAACGATTTGGCCGACTGGTTGCACCAGAGACGTCAGTTACTTCTTCCTCCCCGCGTTGGTCGAACCAGCAATCCCTTAACGAAAGGCGATGCTAACATGCCACTCAAGTCAACACCAAGGACGATGATGACTCGTCGTCTGATACAGCCTCCACAGCCAATACCTCCCCAGAAACCCCTCTCACGCCAGTTTCTGACTATGGCGAGTGTCCGGAGTGGCGTTTCTCCAAGGGTTCTCAGGGGAAGAACGAGGACGACACCTCTTCTCGGGGCAGCCAATGTGGCTCCGTCGAGGACAACAGACCCGCCTCCAATACGTGTCGTCGACGTCCACCACCAGCTGCTTCAAACAGCCGATACTCTACTGCGTCCCGTGACACCTCAGGCAAACCCGCCGGGCAGACTCGACGCAGTCCATGCTCCCCTAATTCCACCACACCTGCTCGTGACATGCCCACCCCACCATCATCCACCAGCACCAGCCCGAAGCTACGGCCTACCGTACATTTCTCAGAACGCGCACCTCCAAAACTGTACCACCAGACATCCTCCCGCTCCGATGCCGCCTCGCCGGCCAGCCAGACTCCGGTGCTGTCTGTCGTTGACATCCACTGGGGAAAGCTGTTCACGGGCGACGGCGAGCCGACGACGCGGCTGCTCCAGATTCTCCGTGGGCTGGCCAATTACTTTGTGAGAGCTGCCCTACGACGACAACACATGAATGGAGAGAATGCTGACCGGCCAAGAATAACGAATCACCCAAGTCACTCGTCATCACCCCGGACAAGCTCTACGCATACTACAAGCGATTCCACCTCGACGACGAGCAATACCGCTTTCTCCGTACACCCCCCTGACTCCCTGCCCGTGCACGAAGTACATGACTGACAGGTCTTAGGAGTATTCGGCTCCGACTCGAGAAAGTCGCTCAGGAGCCTGGAGCTTCTCTACCAGGACCTGAGGTGCGAGTACCACCTCGTCCAGGGCAACAACCTCGGCGAGCACCCCTACATCCCGGCCCTCACACCCGACGGCTTCGCCGCGTGGATGGCCAACTTCATCCAGGCCACCCCCGATGTCGAGGCGCGGCGCCTAGGCCGCGTCATGGCGACGCTGCCCATCGACGCGGACGGAAGCACACCCGAGGGTAAGCCCGAGAGACTACCGAAGCAGCTGTCCCGCCACCTATTTCCCTCGAGGCCCTCCAGGGGCGCGCAGAAACGCGTGGAGAGCGCTCTCCTGGGGTGGATCGAAGTCATGGGGTCATCGGACCCGCGGTCGTCGTCGTCGTCGTCGTGGTCTTCCCTATTCTGTGACGCCATCTGCCGGAGCCTGAGTCCAGAGTCCCCGAGAGACCGAGGACATCGCGAGGACGGGTCCAGGAGGCACAGCAACGCAGAGCGTGATGCATACGTTGAAGTCCCGGCAGGCCACTCGCCACGGTCGCACCACAGACCCTCGCGGTCCTACTACCACGCCCAAGAACGGAGCAAGCCTTCGACGCGGTATCCGGCCAGGAGCTACGTCGAGCAAGCCTCGAGGCGCACCAGGGACCGCTCTCCCAGACGCGCCGACCACTATCGCCAGCGCAGCCCTCGCCCGACCAGGCACAGAGACCACGATCCACGACAGGCGCCCCGCCGTGGTCCAGCCGCAGAAACAACACCGCCATCGTCGCGCGAGTGCAGCCCCGAGACGGCGGCCAAGCGCGCCAACAACTACGCTTTTTTCCAGGGCCGCGACCCCGGGAAGACGTACGAGGAGCTCGATCTTCTTCGGGAGACGTCGACGGCTCGGCGCACGGACGGGGCCCCGCGGTACGGGGGCTGAGGCAAGACGCCTGCGTCGTGGTCGCTTGCATGGTTGCGAGCGTTGTATGAATGGACATGGGATGACGACGTTCCGAGGCTGATGAACTCTCTGTACCTGCACGGCGCGCCTTATGATTGACGAGTTATGAATTGCTCCAAGAGCTTCTTGATCCTGTATCACGTAAAGATTTGCATGTAGATTGACACGAGATGACGGCTCGATGGGAGTCACCGGTACGAACAAGGCCATCATGTTCCATTGCGTTGTGTGCATGTACAAAGTGTAGCGGACTGCTCGTGCCTACCTGCTCCTCTCTCAAGCCTAGTAAAATGACCCAGACTTCCATGCCGTCATTCAGTGCGTGCGTCGCCTCGTTACAAAATGCAGCCTGCCTGGCTGATACTGTTCGTGCAAGCTCATCAGGGTATATGAAACAATGACCAAAGAAAAGGATCACACGTGGCGTGTCGATGATAGGGAAAGGGTCCCGGGAGCTGGTTAGAATGACATTTCCTCGTCATCCACCCGGGGAGCGTGAAGAAAGTAATCATCCTCGTCAGGGCGTGCGTCAGTCGTTACCGCGTAGCCCGCGTCACCGCGTCGACGACAAGTCTGCGCCGCTGAAGCTGGCGAGGCTCGCGCGGGCGGCGCGTTTCTTCTTGAGCGCCTGGTAGTCGCGCTTGAAGGTGGCGATGCAGCGTTGCAGCTCCAGGTCTGGGTGCGGCGGCATCTGTATCTCGACGGCCTTGAGGCAGATGCGGAGGTGCTGCAGCTCGTCGTCGTTTTCCTGGAGCTCCTCCTCCCTAGAAGGCACGAGCTTTAGCGGGGAATGAACGGCGCGCGAGTAGGGGGCTGAAGGGGGCTTACAGGTAGGATATGCGGCTCTGCAGGAAGATGATGCGCTGGGCTGCTCGCTCGGCGCGCTCGATGAGTAGGTCATGGATATGCTGCGAGATGCGTTAGTTGAGGGTCGGCCGAAAGGCAAGGTAAGTGTTTAAACCGGAAGACCCACGTCCGATTCCTCCTGGCGAGCTTGGAGGTTGCTAACCACGGTCGACAACTCTTCGTTCAGCTTGCCCATCTCGGCAATCACCTTCTTGGCCTGCTCGGCCGACAGGCCCGCCTTGGGCGGCGGCGGCGGCGGCGGCTGTTGCTCCTCCAGCTGGCGTTCAGCCTCGCGCTCCCTATGCCATGAAGCAGACAGGTCGGAAAAGCGCGAGCGCATCAGAGGTGAGTCGGAAGACGCGAAGAAGGAGCCCATGTCACTGCGACTGCGCGCGTCGAAGCTCACGGGTCGCCGGGGGACCTCCGGACTGCCTCCCGTGCCCATGGTCCTCTCCAGCTGGTCAAGCTGCCCTCCGAGGGTCAGCTCATCGACCTGGTCGCCCTCACCGTACGTGAGCCGCTGGGCAAGCTGGTTGAGGCGCCGGGCGAGATCCTGCCGCGAGGCACGAGCGGTGACGTTGTCCGCCTCATCGGGCAGAGTCGTGGGAGAGAATTCCCGCCGCAGAGGGCTAAAACTGCTGAGGCCTGGGTTCGAAAAGGCCAGGCTAGAGGCGACGCTGGGACTCGAAAGCAACGGCGGCGTGTAGACGCCGTCTGCGAGGTGGTCCTTGTCGCTGCTGCTCCTGCTGTCGGCATGCGAGTCGTCTCTGCTGCCGCTTCTGCCGCTCCTGAAGCTGCCGTTGTGTCCCTCGAGCAGACTGCCGCTGTGCTTGCTGTAGCTGTGGCCGCTGGAGCTGCGGCGATCCAGCGCCTCATCATCCAGCTGCCCGGCTCGTTGCTGCTCTTCAGGGGGCTCGTCGATTTGTCGTGGCGGACCGGTCCCTGCCTCTGACTGGTCCATGGCGGTTCGAGATGCCACCGGGCTACCAGACTTTGGTGTGCGCCCACGGGAGCGTCTTTTGTGTACCGCGTTGCCCCAGGCAGACTGTCGCCGAGTCCGCCGAAATTTAAAAACTCATCCGGATGAGCTTGCCTTGCAGTTATTCTCTGATGCTGTTGAGCAATCACTTTCCCTTCGGCAGTCCCCAGCCTCCTGGTCGCTCACCGCAGACCTCAAACACCGCCAACGGCTCACCGACCTGGTGCTGGGTGCGCACGCAACGCTAGTGCCGAGGCGGCTGGGACTTGTTCGATTCCCGCCGCAGATCGACCCAGCACGGACCGACTACTCTTCCGAACCAAGGACGCCGGGCTGCGGTACACCGTACAGAGCAGTGCGCGCTCGGCACAGCAAGCTCAGGCCTGTGGGCGACTATGCGGCGTCGGGGATCCGAGGGAGTTCCGATGATCCGAGCCGGGAGCAAGATGGCACGAAATGCGCTTACGAGCGGACGGCTGCGTTGGCGCGTGGAGAAAGGGCCGCCGTGTCAGGGGGAGAAACACCATGTGACTGATTGGGCGCTTCGCTCGCGGGCGAGGCTGGAGAACGTGTGGGGAGAATGCATGGGGCCATGCGTTCCGGCTGCACAGGTCGAGTCCGGGGCTGCAGGTGGCCTCACCGCGCAAGCCTCGAAGACAAGACACGACCCGAGGCGCCGCGCTCCGCGTTGGCAGCGCCAGAGGCTGCGTTATTAGCCGCCGCCGCCGCCGCGGAAGCAGACGACGACGGGACGAGCATGTGAGGTCGCGGGCTTGACTCGTAGGATGGGGAGGGACCTTCCGCTGGCTGCGCGTAGGCTCCTGATGATCCAAGGGGGACTGGATGGATGGGATGGGTACATCCCGAGCTTGACGGACAGAGAGACTTTGGTGCACAGTGATCGTGGAAGCTTATGTGGGACGACTTCTGGGGACACGGCCAGACGGACCAGCTCGCTGGCGATTGCCGATGACGGACTGACGCGTGCACCGAGCAAGGCACAGAGGTGGCAAGATATACATCCATGGAAGGCAGGTTGCTCGTAATGATTGCGGTCACTGGCTGCAGCGAGACGCAGCAGTAGCAGCAGCAGCAGCAGCAGGAGCGGCATGATGCACCTCGGTTTCAAGTCTCGAGCAACAATGAGTCGGCCGACACAAGCCAAGGAACCGCGCGCCCTTTCACCGCCATCGCGGCCGGTCCGTCGCTCGCTCTGCTTCAGCTCTGCCCCTAAATAGTAACCGAGGGTGTCGGTGGTTCGATGGAGTCGGGGACAGCATGCAGGCGTTGACGCAATCGGCCATGCGCAGACTACCTACCTAAGGTACGGAGTACCTCTACGGGCTACGGAGCACAGTGGGAGCCTGCCCTGCCTCCATTACCGACGACGCGCTATCGTTCCCCGCCACGGGCCAGTGGCCCATCCACTCGGCTCCCTCCAGAAGGCTGGCAACGGCTGACGGCTCCCGTCTCCCTCCCTCCCTCCCTCCGTGCGAGCACAGCGCTGCAGCTCCGTCCAGCACCGCCCGCCGGCTCTCCATCCATTGCCGACTCTCGCTCCCTCTGCCTTCTCCATCCGCCCTCCGCCCGCCCACGCGACCACTTCCCACCTGCACCGACGCAGCGCTGTCCCGGGCTCGACTCCTTTTTCTTCTCTCTTCACCCTCGCTGCCGCCTCGCGTCCGCCTCGTCGCCCTAAATAATCTGCCCTGCCTTCGTCCCCCCTTGGCGACGTTTGCCCGTTGGCGAGAGCCGCCTCCCCGCCCTGTTTTCGTCCCTTCAATGGGCCTCGGCTTTCATTGCCGCCAGCTCTAGCTCACGCGGGGCCCAATCGCCGCCTTTGACTCAGAGCCGCCCCGCCATCATCCGGAGCCGCGACCATCGGCTTGCTAGCAGCGACGACGACGAAAACTCCCGACGACGCGGCAGCACCTCTTCTCGCATTCAATGATCAGCGCTTGACGGTTCCACCGCCTCCGTCTACTTGTATTCTATTACCTCTTCTCCCTCTCCTCGCGACCCTGCCAGCGCACCGGCACCCTCTCCATTGGCCCTACTCCGTCGCCTTACGGGCACACCGACCGACGGAGACTGACCAACCCTTCCGCCTGCCCGACCTCCAGACAAGCCGCCCGACATGTCGTGGAAGGCGTCGGACAGGTTGATGTCCACCATCAGGCACTATGCCAAGTTTCCCGCCACCGGCGTGAGCCTGCGGCAGATGGTGCAGTTTGGCGACAAGCCCTCGACCGGTACGTTTCGCACCTCCGCTGCCCATTGACGCGCGCACCGAGTCCTCTCGCGCTGCTGACACGCTCGTTCGCCGGCGCAGGCACCCTATTCCGCGCCTCGCAGTTCCTCGCCGAGGAGCTCCCCATCCGCCTGGCGCATCGCGTTCAGGAGCTCGACGACCTGCCCGACGGCCTCAATGACATGCCGTCAGTCACAAAGGTCAAGGACTGGTACGCCCAGTCGTTTGAGGTACGCCCGCCAACTACCCTGCGCGGTCGGAAACATCTTGGTTCGCCTATAGTGACTGACATCTCCTGCTCCCTTCGCACAGGAAATCACACAGCTGCCTCGGCCGGACCTTAGCAGAGACGTTCGCGACCGTCTGATGAAGCCGGCCAAAAATGCAGGTCGCCAGATCCTTCAGCAGCTGTCAGAAGCTACCCCGAACCCGTCAATTGACGAGGGCGACCCGTCAGGATGGGGTGGCTTGCAGAGCTCCAATGGCAATGGCAAGGCCAGGTCCGTCTCAAGACGATACTTTGCCACCGTCGACGATACTGGCGACTGGCCCCCCGAGCTTCAGATCTACAACCAAAGATTCGCGCAGTGCCTGCACAAGATAAAAAGACGTCACGATGGCGTCGTCACCACAATGGCCCAGGGCATCCTCGAGTACAAGCGGCGGCGGCAGCGCATGCAGATCGACAGCACGATCCAGTCCTTCCTCGATCGATTCTACATGTCGCGCATCGGCATCCGAATGCTCATCGGGCAGCACATCGCCCTGACCGACCAGAGCCACCACCGCGACCCTACGTACGTCGGCGTCATCTGCACCAAGACCAACGTCAAGGACCTGGCCCAGGAGGCCATCGAGAACGCCCGGTTCGTCTGCGAGGACCACTACGGCCTGTTCGAGGCGCCCCGGATACAGCTCGTCTGCAACCCGAACCTCGACTTCATGTACGTCCCCGGACACTTGTCGCACATGCTCTTCGAGACGTTGAAGAACTCGCTGCGCGCCGTCGTCGAGACGCACGGCATGGATAAGCAAGAGTTCCCCGTCACCAAGGTCATCGTCGCCGAGGGCAAGGAGGACATCACCATCAAGATCTCCGACGAAGGCGGCGGCATTCCCCGAAGCGCCATCCCGCTCGTCTGGACCTACATGTACACGACCGTCGACCGGACGCCCAACCTGGACCCGGACTTCGATAAGAGCGACTTCAAGGCCCCCATGGCTGGCTTCGGCTACGGCCTACCCATATCGCGCCTGTACGCCAGGTACTTTGGCGGCGACCTGAAGCTCATCAGCATGGAAGGGTGAGACTCTCCGATGCTAATCCTTTCCCCCTTGTTGCGAGAGAGTATTGTCGCTAACACCGCCTCGTCATCCAGATACGGCACGGATGTGTACCTCCATCTGAACCGCCTATCCTCGTCCTCGGAGCCTCTCCAATAGCAATTAAACACCGCCGGGGCCACATCCCCATCCCTGATCCTACGAAAACGCCTCAAGCTCCAACGGGAGGTGACGGAGCGGAGACAGGTTGGCGATGCCGAGGCGGTGGTGAATGCGCCCCCCAGCCAGCTCTTCGAAAAGAACGAAGACCGCGAGCTGTGAGACTGCGGGGGCAAGGCATAGATGCGGTTTTATATGTGCGAGCCGTGCGACGCGGTAGGGGAAATCCCAGACGTCGCGCGGGTGGTTGAGATCGTGGCGGGCGGTTGGATAGAGTCCTCTCCTGGTTCGTGTTTGCCTTTGCGATGGCGAGACATTGGGCCTGGGGCGCTGAGCGTAATTATGGAACTACAGCGAGGGAGGAGCAGCGCAAGAGGAGGACAGGACGCCACGATGCAGACGGAAAGAATGGTGAACAAGGAGGCTGACGTAAAGGCCATTTCGTGTAAAGATTAGGTAGGAAAAGCGATTTGTGGACAAGCGGCACGGACACGATTGGAGATGCGTCGCCGTATCCTGTGCATCCACGAAGTGTCCAGAGGGCAAGGTCGGGAAGTGAGGAAAGCAAAACGACCCACACATGGCAGACCTCTGATAGCGATTTATGAGACGGAGAAAATTGAAGACTGAAATCACTTTTGTCAAGCCCCTGATTGAGAATCCCTCGATCCTCGCAAATCATCAACAGCGCGTCTGCTCTTCTTTTCCGCCCCCATTTCTTCCCTAATTCACCTGGCCCCTGATGATTCGTCAAAACCCTCTTCTATCCGTCGATCATCGGGGACTATCAGTCCACCAGCCGTTGGAAGCCCTTCCCGAGCGATCGCCACCAAGGCAGTTCACTTTTCTCATCGTTAAAATTTTTTCCCCTAGAAATTCGAGTCCTCTGATTGACAGTAATGCATTCGCCGCTGCCGGTCAATGTCCGGGTCTATGTGGCGAGCCGACACGTGCGAGAACGGCTCCGGCTTGCGAAGCTCGGCAGCAGACAGACGCGGCGGCTTGGCCCAATTATCCCTACCGCGAGGCGTCTTGACCCGTTTGGTCTTCGACTGAGTTGTTTGCCAAGGTTTAGCGGCCTTGGAGCCGGTGGACGGTACCGCGCTCTCGGAGTCCTCATCCGTGCTCGATGGAACGGTTGGTGTTTTGGCGCCCCTGTACTGTTTACCGTCCGGACCCCAGGCGTTGAAGTGGACCTTGTTGTTCTCTTCTCGTTCTCGAGCCTCTCGTAGTGTAGTTGCGGTCGACACGCTGGCAGACCCGCGGCCGAGCCTTTCCTCAGTAC
Source organism: Tolypocladium tropicale (assembly GCA_024340005.1). Taxonomy (NCBI): domain Eukaryota; kingdom Fungi; phylum Ascomycota; class Sordariomycetes; order Hypocreales; family Ophiocordycipitaceae; genus Tolypocladium; species Tolypocladium tropicale. The sequence continues at coordinate 80,289 of JALHBU010000013.1, read as the reverse complement.
GTGCTGCCAGAACTCGGCTGCGCAGATGCGGTGGGATAGATGTCTCGCTGTAAGCTACCGACTCTGAGCTGGAGACGTTGGACATCTGCAATCCTTCAGAGTTTGTCTCCGACTGAGCTGAGATCGATCGCAGCGACTCCAATCCTCGCAAGTGTGGCGGCAAGGACGTAACCGAGGCGGTGTCACTTTGCGGACCGATCCGGGAGGAATCGCGAGATGCGGTACCGCTCGATGCTCCACGGATGAGAGTAGCGACCCGTTCTTTGATAGAATCGGGATGACCGAACGACCCAGATCCGCTCTGACTGAGAATCTCGTGGTCCGCCAGTCCGAGAGACGAGAGCTCTGTAATTGGAGCCTTGGACACTGTTAATAATGGCGGCCGGTAGTCTCAGGGGAATATACGCACCTGAGGCATGTCTTTACCCGGAAAGAAGTCGCTGCTGTCGACGTAGGTCTGCTGCCACACTTCGAGATTATCTTCCTCGATGGATACGTGGCCCGTCTCCAGAGGCGCTGGATTCACCTCGGGCTCCTGGGTCTCTCCCCAAGCCATGCATCTCATGCAAATCTGTGCCGGTGGTCAGTCAATGGTCCTTTTGCCAGAGGTATTGGAGATAATCACATTCTCGGCATGCTTCTTGGCACGCTTGCTGAATTCCTCTCCCGACTTGATCAAGTCACAAACCTCGCAGCGGATCTCGTTACGGGTGGTGGCGGAATGATCGCGACACGTCATACCGGAGTTGGCTGCGTCAATTCGACGGCCGCTTGCAAGTTGCCGCTGGACCAGTTTTTGTTGGCTGTTGGAGAAGGAGCTCAATGGCTTCCACTCTCGACCAACTTTGCATCGAAACCTAAAAGCTGTGAGAAACTGATCATCAGAGGAGCCTGGCTCGGGGCATACTTGACCGGCACCCTCTGGTCCGTCGCGCTGCAAACTGTTAGAGATGTCTCCCTGCTTGAACATGTAGCTCATTTGGCCTAGAGGTATGGAAGAACGGGAATGACAAGATTCTGTATCATGTATGACTCACAGTCCAGAATTATGAGGATTCTTCTTGCTGTCCGACATTCTGAAGGTGTCCGGAGAGCCAACGAGCTCTCGTTCTGCGAACGACTTGTGTCGGATAGAAGGTTCACAGAGAAGACCGAGAGCGACAAGCGGTACGCGTCGCGGATTGCCGCAATGTTGAAATAACAAGATAGAAAAACGTCCACGTTGGATCTAGCGGCGGCTGGGGGAGAAGATTCAGTCCCAATGTTGCTTTGTTTACGCAGAGCTTGACAGGGCTGGAAGTGTGGTGATGAGGAAGAAGGAGGAGGCAGGAGAAAGACGCCAGAAGAGAGCGAGATGAATAAAGGAGAGAAGAAGGAATCACTTACTGATTGGCATTGATCTGATGTGGCACAGTGAATAGGCTTTTGGGGGTGGGGGGCTGCGATCACTCGCACCTTCCTCGTTCCAAAACAGAGGGCAACCTCAGCCTCAGGGAGAATCACAGCCAGCTGGCAGTCGTCGACGAGCGAATCTCCCGGTTTAAAAGGTAAATAATGGAAGTAAAATTTGCTAGCAGAAGCTTAAAAAGTCTCGAGGAGGCAATAACAGAAGGACGCGAGCTTGGACTGGTGCTGGGGCCAACATCTTGATGGCGGTGGCGTAAGTTGACTACGCGTTTTCTACGCTGGTCCACGGCCCTCCCTATTCTCGTTTATTGAGGTCGAGGTAAACGGAGTATGGTAGGGGTTGTGGCAACCGGATATTCGTTTGTCTCTCGGAATAGCGTCTACTGAGGTGGCACTCTACAAGCAAACAGAGTTGCAACAGGGTTGGGATGGATCTTTCGCACCCAAGTTAACAACAGAGCAATGCTTGTCTCATGATTACCATTGGGACTACCAATGGCTATCGTCCGCTCCCAAATCTTTTGCCAATGCGAGAATTATTAAATGCGAGTCTTCCGCCGACGCAGCAGGCAGAGGTTGGCTCGCTCCGCTCTCTGGAAACAACAGGAGAGGAAGCAAAAGAACTTGTCTAGTAGTTCTGTAACCAGCACAACTCCTGTAGGCCTGGTCGACTCTTGTTGCAGACTACGTGACTTGAACCATTATGCTTGCAAGTAAGCAGATCTACTTTCTGCGTTGAGTTTGACTCCATAGCTAGACGACATCAAAGCATGTCCCGCAGTATCACCACTCAAATTCCGAGGCAGACCAGACCATTGTTGGCATCGGCAGAGTCCCGCTTTGGACTGTAGAATTGCAGCTCTGCTGCAGAACGACTTATTGAGTCCTGATTCGACCCGCTGGTGACGGGTTCAATCCGCGACTCGCGGTGTCCATGAACCTCAACGGGTGAGACAAGGCCAGGTCACCTGCGCTAACAGGAGGCCCGGCGTTCGTCACCTTCTCCATGCACTGCAGATGGAGACCTAAACCAGCCTGAGTCGGTGAGTCGGTGACAACGTGCTGCGGCGCTGAGACAGGTGGAGGCACTACTCGGTGCTCTGACCAAAAAGACGATGTATTCGGGAGGCTAAGGGTGGCTTGAAGAAACGAGACGAACAGCGGCCGGAAGCGGAGAAGAAAGCAACGACTATCCGTATATATCGATGATAGTCTGTACGACATACGAGCACCCTTCGCGTTTGCGCCCTCGTATCCAGCCTCCACGCCACGCTGTTGTCCCAGTGACTCGGGCCAGGCCAACCCAAGATCCTGGGCTACGGAGAGACACCGCTGGTCTGTGTTGACCTTGAAAATCTGTGGGGAGCTGCATCCATTGGGGAAGACCCTTGACTCCACAGCAAATCCCCAGGTCTTTTGCCGCCGCCATGCCCAAGCAAGCGGTCTGCAAGCGGTCTGTGGTGAGCCGGGGGGGTTGGATCTTTTGACTCTCCGTCAAGGCGGACGTGAGGGGCTACGATTCGTGATGCAGCGTCGTGGCTGCAGATTACCCCAGCGGGGCAAGCAAACGACGCCATGGCGAGCCGCCGGGCTAGCTGCTCAGAAGGAAGCTCTCGAGCGTCACCGTCGGTGAGGGAACGTACCCCTGGAGTAAGGCACTCTGGTGGTTGGGCGCTAGCCTCGTCGTTAGCGGAGGTCGTGCCTCCAACAGCCCCAATGTAAGGGGAGCATCCGACAGGCGGCTCTCCGGATGGTGGGCCGCGACCTCAAGGGCCAGCCCGGGAGCTGAAGAGCGCGCCCTCGTACCCACGAGGTGCTGGGCCATTGGTCGTTGGCGACGTCTATCGACGGGGGCGCTCGTCATGACCGGAGTCATCGGAGGCCAGATGCGGATACACAGCGCGGTTTCAATGTCATCTGCTACCCGTCCATCCGCCCGTCCCAGGCTGAAGGATATTCAGCAAGGCAAGGAGCGATGGATGGCAAAGACGGGCCGCCATGCTGCAAGAGAAGCAACGTTTCTGATGTCGCCATGCCCTCTGTGCTGCACTGCCGATGCCAGGGACGGAATGCAATCAGGGAAGGATCCAAGGAAGAAGAAACCTGATCAATGCTGTATTACGAGCACGGAGTGCTCCGTACACCCGCACAGAGCCACGAGCCTGCCGATACCCGCGCCATCTGCGTTGCTAGATCGACCCTTGCATCCGCAGCGTCCAGGCAGGCTGCCTCTCCGTGCGAAAGCTTCGTACTCTACGAAGTACCTGCGCAGGCTCTGATTGTTTCGTCCGGCATCGCAATACGGGACACTCGTTTTGCAACGGTGGCCCCCCTGGCCAGTGCATGATGTGGACGGGGCTTATACCGGAGTTGCTGGCCGCGTTTCACGATCAGGCTTCAACGCTGCTGGCGGTTGGAAGCAGGACGTTCAATCTGACGCGCCATTGCCAAGGAAGGCACACAGCCAGGACAACAAGGCAGTGAGAGTGGCATGAAGAAGCGAATGAGAGCCGTGCCGGTGTTGCATGACCGTCCACGATGGAGAACGGGCATGAATGGCAGTCTGTGAGGCTGACGGCTTATCAGGTCCAGGGACGATGACTCGCCACCTCAGAGAGCAGGTCGACGCGCCCAGGAGCTCGCTCAATGCACCCGGACGGTGATCAGTCAGCGATCGCAGGTGACAGATGACGCGCCAGCCAGCCGACCTGCGAAACGGCCGTGTGGCATGACAGCCTGCCGCCATCAAATGGGCAGAGACAGCGCGCCTCCCCAGCTTCCCCCTCGTCGTCGACGGCCCGCGCCCCAAAACGAGCACCCTCGTCCGGCGATGTTCTGTACCAAGGACCCGCTCGTGGAATCTTGAGCCTTCTGGAAATCCCACGATGCCGGCGCAGGCGACAGCCTCCCAGGCCGACGGGTCAGCCAGGTGTCATCCGCCGCCCGGCCACGCTGACGCACACCCCTTGCTCATGATGGCATTTCGTTCCTGTCGCTTCTAATACCGGCAGCATCGGGGTACTTGGCGTGCCGTACCGGATACTTTGCCCGCGGCAGAGCTGCGCCCGGTTCCGAGGCCCTGGAGACCCGCTGCGAGGTGCCTGCGCATCCCTGCCGGACTGGAATGAGGGCCAGGGGGGGCCAGGCCGACTAGCCAGACGCAATGACACTGTGCCCACACACGCGATTCGTTACGAGGCATTCACAGGGTGCTCGCCTCAGGCACCCGCTTCAGGCACCCGCCTGAGGCACCGATGGCCAAGCGGTAGCGTGTACCTGGGTACTCCCACGGGAGCCTCCCTCAGGTACTATAGACGGGGAAGGGGGACCTGGCAGGGAGGGAGCGTTGATCATGACGAGCGGAACGGCACCAGCCGAGCGTGCAGCGGACAAAGTTTGTCCGCACAACCAGCAACGACGCGTCTCCGGGGGTGACGTGATGGATGATGACTCGAGCGAAGCGAAGCGAAGCCCAGCGCGGCCGTCGCTGCTGGTTTCAGCCGGTGCGTCCGACGTCCGTACTCGTATTGATTTCAGGAGTGACGCCCTGCAACCACGAGGCTTCAACAACGGCTGCCGGAAATGGTCATCCTGGCAGGGTTAGCCGCACACCCAATTTCCACGAGTTTAATGCGACCCGCGTAGAGCAGCGAGGATGCCAGCCGGGGCGCGGCTCCGCGATTGCCAAAGGGTCAAAGGACCCTGAGGACGGGGAGCAGGAGCACGAGGAGACGCCTTGCTGAGCCCTGAGGCCCTCTTTTCATTCTCGGCTGTCCCGCGCCGCTGGACACTTCATGCTCCATCGCCGGTGGCGCCGTGAGAATCCTCTTTCCGGTGGTCGCGTCGGACCGGTACTGGGTACATTGTTGATTGGGCGCGGCGGCGAAGGCGGGAGACGTGCTCGACTCTGGGCACCCGACGAATCCGGCGAGACCAGCAGCCTGCTCGAGCTCAATCCCCGCGATGCGCGAGCCGCAGCAGCCCGGACGCTTCGCTGGCCAACACGTGCATTGTGCGCTGGGCAGCCTGCGCTGGCCGCCGTGCTTTGCTGGCACCAGGCCGAGAGCCCTGCCCGCCGCATCCCGCATGGCGCTTCGTCCCGTTCTGGCAGGGCGATGCTCGTTTCTGGCGTGATGGGCAGCAGCGTGGACGAATGGGGTCGCCCTCGTGTCGTTGCTGCAGCAGCACGTCGCGGTCGCATCGGCACGCCGCAGACGGCGGGACGAGCCTGCGATTCAATCCAATCCATCAATCCATCGACCACCCGTCCACCCGCCGCGACCGCGTTCATTTGACATCATGCCACGGTCCGTCGTGACGCTGCTCCCCCGCCCGCTCGAGCCCTCGCGCCGCGGCTGCTTCCGCTCGAGGGGCAGATGCACCAGGACCAGGACCAAGACCAAGACCAAGACCAAGAAGAAGCAATTTTCTTTTGCTTCGCCGTCATTACCCCATGCCCGCCACGCAAATTGCCCAATTTGCACCGCGTCAAAGAGGAAGCCCGCAAGCGCCTGCGGCCGGCGCTGGCACCGCCGGGAGGCCCACTCGCGAGATTGGGCGAGTCCCCTTTTTTAGGTGCAGAGCGTGCCGTCACCGCGGTGCGTGCCTTGTGCCTTGCCCTGGGTGGAGGTGGCCCGCACTCGTACCCCCGGTACCGTTGCGCCGCGGGCGCTCGTATCTGGTACCTGTCTGGATCTCAGGTGCCTCCCGAGGTCGTCTCAACCTCGCCGCCACCCGACACCTAGCAGTGGAGGCTTCTGCTGCTGGGGCCCAAAACTCCCGCCCCCAAGCCATCCCTCCCCCCATTTCTGGCCTGTGCCCGTCTCCTTCTATGGATCCCCAATCCATGCTAACGACGGGCCCCCGGCTAAATCCACCGTAGAAACACAGACGCTCGCGGGTGGTTTGCCCCCCCTCTTATGCCCTCCTGCTACAGAGGGATCGGCTGTTATAGGTACTGTGGCCAAGGGCTGCCAGCGGGCACGGGCCGTGGGGACTTGCACCTCGACCCCTTGTTGCCCTCTGGGCCCTGTTTCTCACCCCGTCCATTCTTTGGCTCGTCTGCGACACGCGCTCCCCCGGCAGAACACACAGCTCTGGCCAGCGCCGGGAGCACCGCCAGCTGCTCCGTCGTCGACTGGGCTCCTTGGGCATTCCCCACGGCCCCGGCCGACCCTGCGAGCTGGAGCGCTGCTCCTCCCGTTCCCTCCCTCTCTCGTGCTGCCTCGCTCGCTCCTCCGTCCGTCCCCTCTGCGCCCCCCCAATCCCAATCCCTCTTCTCGCAAACGCACCTGAGCCTCACCACCGCTTTCTTTTTCCGCACAAGCAGCGCTCGCGACAATCGTTTATCCCCAGCTCTGCAGCCGGCCGCCCTGGCCCCGAGCCCATTCGCGACCGCTGAGAGTGCCCGTCGTCGTCGGATCCGTCTGCTCTGCAACCAAGCGCTATTACCGTCCCCAGCCCACAAAGCTCTAGCGGCCTAGGGACCCTTCCGCGATCAGCGGGCTCGAGCTACTGCCCAGTGCCCACCCCCCCGGTCGCTGGCCAAGAGCTCCCTCGCTCGCTCTTCTCTCCTTTTTTCCAGCAATATCAACGCTATCCACTCTTCATCATTCACGCTCACTTCAGTCACTCCTTTTCCTGCCTGCTGCCGCCGTTCTGTTGCTTCTGTTATCTCGACTCGACTCCCCCGACTCTCTGCTCATCACCAGCGACGCTGTGCCACTCGTTTGCCCCGGGCCAAGCCACCACTCTGCAGTCTCGACGCTCCCCGGCCATCACCTCACCAACCTGCATGCACGGGTAAACCGCCCTCGGCTCCTCGATCGAGCTGCATTTCCGTGCCTGCATTGAGCACCGCGTGTTCCGGCTCGCGTCCTCAGCCGAGGTGGCCGAAGCCTGACCTGGCTGGTCAGGACTGCCCGCGCTCATTCACCTCGAGGAGCAGCACCCTCAGCACAGAGCACACCTTCACCACAAAGTCGCCAAAATGACGGTCGCCAACGAGCTAACGCACCGCAACCAACCTCATGGGAACACGGCCCTGGAGGAACGTTTCGAGGTGTTGAAGGAGATTGGCGATGGAAGCTTCGGCAGCGTTGTTCTGGCTAGAGTTAGAACGGCCGGTGCTAACATCGCGCGGCGCGGGTCGGTGGTAAGTTTACCTTCACGCTTGGAGCTTCTCGCCCGGTGCCTCTCTGAACCCAATTTCTAGGTTGCCATCAAGTCCATGAAGAAAACCTTCGACTCGCTGGCCCCGTGTCTGGAACTGCGCGAGGTCGTCTTCCTGCGGACGCTACCGCAGCACCCGCACCTCGTTCCTGCTCTGGACATCTTCCTCGACCCTTACTCGAAGAAGCTGCATATCTGCATGGAGTACATGGAAGGGAATCTCTACCAATTGATGAAGGCCCGGGACCACAAGTGTCTCGACAACGGCAGCGTCAAGAGCATACTCTTCCAGATCATGCAGGGCCTGGAGCACATCCACTCGCACCACTTCTTCCATCGCGACATCAAGCCCGAGAATATCCTCGTATCAACATCGGCACACCAAGAATCCACCAACTCATTTCGACGCTACTCCGCTCTCGTCACCCCCCCTTCGACGCCTCCCACCTACACGGTGAAGCTGGCCGACTTTGGCCTGGCTCGAGAGACCCACTCCAAACTGCCGTACACGACGTACGTTTCGACAAGATGGTACCGCGCACCGGAGGTCCTTCTGCGGGCCGGTGAGTACTCCGCACCCGTCGACATCTGGGCCGTCGGTGCCATGGCCGTCGAGGTTGCCACTCTGAAGCCACTGTTCCCTGGCGGAAACGAGGTTGATCAGGTGTGGAGGGTCTGCGAGATCATGGGCAGCCCCGGCAACTGGTACAACAAGGCTGGAGCACGTGTAGGTGGAGGAGACTGGCGAGAAGGCACCCGGCTGGCCGGGAAGCTGGGCTTCTCGTTCCCCAAGATGGCGCCGCACGCCATGGATACCATCCTGCAGTCTCCCCAATGGCCACCTGCGCTCAGCAACTTCGTCACGTGGTGTCTGATGTGGGATCCCAAGAATCGACCTACGTCTTCCCAGGCCATTATGCACGAATACTTCCAAGACGCCGTGGATCCGATGAGGCCTCGGTCGTCGACCTCCAAGATCCTGGGTCGCAAGCAATCCGACCTAGGTCGCGGCTCCAAGGATGCCAACGGTGCCGCGCAAACCTCTTCCAAGCCGTCATGGTTCCGCAAGTCCCTCATCGGCCGAAGCGATGCTCCTGAGCCTGCTGTGGCTCAGGTTCAGGTCAAGGAGACTGCCGTTCCACGACCCTCCCCGGTCCATGCCTCGACGACGACTGACATTGCAAACGGAAAGGCCCGGCCTAGTGCCAACAAGCGAAGTACCTGGACCAATGGGGTTTCCAACGCGGCCCCCATGCCCATCCTGCCCACCATCCGGCCCATCTCGCCGCTCTCCGACGCCGTGACTGCTCGCGCCAACAACGGACAACCCGAAGCCAGTGTCAATGGACGTGGTCCGGAAAAGTCCAAGAAGATCGGGAGGCAGCTGTCCGTGGCATCGAGCACCAACAACTACACCGAGCTGCACCGCCAGCAGGCCGAGCGTGCCCTCAATGGCAACTCCGGGCTCGCCTCTCCACCAAGCGGACAGAAGGAGAGCTTCTTCTCGCACTTGCGCAAACGCGCCAGGCGCTTCTCGGGACGCCATCAAACGCCCGTCTCGCCATCGTATGAGGACATGGAGTCGCAGATCGGCTGCGGGCCCTGGGCAAGCAACCGGTCGTCGATGGTCGTTGAGCAGCAACAGGCCCCAATCCCAAGGGCAGAGGTGTGCGAGTCCTTGGACAAGGCCCTCCGCGATGTGCAGAATAACCTGGACTCTCGATCGCCGCTGCCGCCGACCCACCAGTACACGACAAACAGCAAATTGAAGCGGCACCATTCCTTGCCTCAGCAGCAGGCTCGTTCCGTTGACAACCTGATCGGTGCGGCCCGCGCGGGGCCCATCTCGAGCCGTACAAGGCGAGCGCAGGCGAACCAGGGAGTGCATCAGTACGAGGCTCCGGCCGAAGAGGATGAGCTCCTCGACGAAGTCTTGACCTCGACCAAGCGGGCCATGGCGCGGATGGATGGGACGGCGAAGCCCTTGAGGCAATCGGCCAGCAACCTAGGCCTGACGAGCCCACATCCGTACCCCAGCCCGGCACCATCGGCCAACGGCAACCAAGTGCTCTACGGAGAGGGTCACGAGGCGTTGACACCGAGGCCTCTGGACCTCAGCAAGAAGACCGACAACCAGTACAAGTGGCCGACCCCCCCTTACGAGGGCAGCGAATGGGGCGCGTCAGCTTCGGCAAGCATCTGGGCCGCCGGAAACAGATTCTAGACACCAAGTTCACTGCGGAAGAGGAGGATGAGGAGGAGCAAGGACCTTGAACATGATCACGGCCAGACTGGGGGCGGGGAAAAGTTGGTGTTCCATTTCGCATACACATGGCGTTCGTTGGTGTTGGATGGGAACACATTGCTCTCATTTATCTCTCTTTTTTTTCCTTTTTACTCGGGCGGTTTGATTCACTGGCATCTCGACTCGGCTACACTACGATCTTTATTTCCCCCCATTTCGATTCTCCGAGGCCACATCGCGTTGCCTGCTGTTCAAATCACTGCCCGGATCGGCTTCCTGCCACGCGCAACTCACTATTTATTGGATCTCTTCTTCATTCGGAATCTTCGAGCAGCCTGAGCACCAAATACCCCCTATATAGACTGACCAGGGCAAGCGCAACTGTTTCGCGTGCAATCTGCTTGAAGCACAATACCTCGTTATTCAGCAACCTTGGTTTCATTTGTTAGACTACATACACATTCAGAGGAGGGAGCAGCGGAGTACTAGGCGGTGTCGCGGGCGGCTGGGCAGCCCGACACGAGTCGCTAGCAGAATATACAATTCAGGGTCTCCTTGGAGGCTCTGTAGTTGGCTGAGATGCAATCAAGACTGACTGGTGACACCATGTACTTTGCGGCGAGCAAGCAGCTAGTCCGATTGTGGTTTGTCCTTTGCTGTTTTCACATGCGATGCCTCCGGGCTCGTCTCCTCGAGAGCGCGACTAGGATGTGTTGAGAAGGATCAAGGCCGTAATTTGAGCAGGAACGATATCTCGTGAAAGACGTGGAAATGGCATGTGAAGCATCCCTAAGGTATCACATGCGTGAGCTTGATCAAGACGGCAGCAATTTGGCTTCGCATGCCTCGTCGGATGATTGTGGCGCCTCCAGATGGTTCGACGCGTACACCGACGGAGACACAACGCGTCAGCTCAGAGCAAGCGAGGGGCCAGGAATGTTTACTTGATGCGGGCCGCAGGCTGGGGGACGTCGCATGAGGCCAGGCAGGCGTGCGAGGCCACCAGGCACAACTCGCTCCCACGCTGATGCCTGCGATGTGATTAACTTTTAGGCGGGAAGCAGAGGCTGAAGGTTGGCGCACGGCCCCCGTTGTTTACGTCGGTCTCAAAACGGCTGACAGAGCCGCAAAGGTCCCGTACTGCATATGGGTAGTCTTCCGTCTGTCACCGCACCGGCCAGGCGTTGGTTAATGGAACCCCAGGCGCGGCGATGCTCTGGGCTGCATGCAATTCTTCTTAGTAGGCAGAGCAGATGGCCAGAAGAACAATACGCGCGGCGAATCGCAGCTGAATAGCTCTGATGAATGCGAGATGGCTATTCTCGGCGGGGTCGCCGACGGGCAGACGACAGCCGTCTTACGAGTACGACAGGCACCACGTCACGTGCTCCAGCCACCCATCCGCGGAGGGCGGTGCCTGGCGCACCGCTGTCCCGGGAAGCCGGGCTCGGCGAAGAGGGATGTGGATGGTTCCAGGAAGCCACCAACCAAGGCTCCGCAAAGCCTCCCCCAGGAAACAGCACGGCTGGCAGGCAGCAGAATACCTACGTGCCTACTCGTAGGCTCCGCCGCAAGCGCCTCGTCCTTTGCGAGCCACCTGGTCTTTATTCCCTTGACCATCCTGCTCTTCGCAGGCTGCCTGAAAAGTAGGGCAACGTTTCCTCTCGTTTTGGGACCGAGTAGCGCTTACATGAAGCAGGCTCATCGCGGCTCAAGTGTGACAGCGGGGTAGATTTGGAGAAGAGAGACGCGTCCTCGGAACTCACCAGTGAGGCTCAACTCGAGGTGCGACGGCGACGACGACGATTCTGATTTCAGGACGATTGCTCAATTCGGCATTCTTGAGTTTCTTCCTTCTCTGGGCCATTGCATTGCCGCGCTGTGACTGCGCCCTGAGCATCGGACAGGGCGAGGTCGTCTCGTCGTCCATCGGTGCCCCTCGCCTGTCGAAGCGATCGTGATCGCGCATCCCTGACACCACGGCGCGAGCTCAGGGAAACTCGTTGACTGCCCTCAGACGGAGATAGTCGGTGGACTGGTATGAGCCAAACGACGACGATCTGCGGGACACTGGGAAGACAGAACGTGGAAAGGCGGGGCGGTGAGAGGCATCATTCATCCAGTTGAGCGGCATCATGCAGGCGAGCAACAGCACAATGAGCCTCAACCTGCCGCTGCGCACCAGCACCAGCCGTCGCAACCAGGAGAGCCGCAGCTACTTCACCAGCTACACGCCGCCGAGCTCAACCGAGGCCATCAATGGGCCAGTGCGAGAGCCCGCAAGGGAACAGCCGCCCATCAGCGACCGGCTGATTGTTGGCGTCGACTTTGGCACGACCTTCTCGGGGTGAGTAAGCTGCAATCCCCCCATGGGTTGAATCCGTGTCATTGGAGGACGTGACAAATTAGCCCTGGCATGGCATGTTGGGGCTGGACGATGAGGGTGCTTGTCGCAGTGGCCCATCCGTTTCTCAAGTGAGATGAGACGTATACCCTTGCCTGGTTTGGAGAAACAAAGAGTATGGTTAAATCAAGCTACATTGAATCACTGACCTCCTGGCAGTGTCGCGGCCGTCTATACTTCCACACCTGACGACATCGAAATCATCAAGACCTGGCCTGGAGGCAATGGCATCACCTCCGACAAGGTTCCCACGGAAATTGCCTACGACTTCCCTTCCAACACTGCGCCGAGATCGGATCCTACGGCAAAATGGGGCTTCCAGTTCAGACCGGAGGAGTCTCGTCTCCGCTGCATCAAGCTGTTCCTTGATCGATCCCAAAAGCTTCCCTTTTACGTCAGCCCCCTTGATACGGCGGCACAGCTCAAGCGCTTCAACAAGAACGTTGTTGACGCCGTCAGCGATTACCTTACACAGATATACAAGCACACAATGGACACGCTAACCCGGCGCTACGGAGAGTCTTTCATGGCATCCACCAAGGTCGAGTTCGTCCTGACGTGTCCAGCTGTCTGGAGCGATGCGGCCAAGAACACGACGTTGCTGGCGGCAGAGCGAGCTGGCATGGGGAGCCGATCCGAGATTCAGATGATCAGTGAGCCCGAGGCGGCCGCCGTATACACGCTCAAGGCGATCCAGCCCAATAATCTCAGCATTGGTGACAACTTTATCGTGTGCGATGCCGGAGGCGGCACTGTTGAGTGAGTTCAAACACTTTGATGACAAGGCGGGAAGTTCGAGGCCACTGACGGCGCGGTAGTCTCATTGCGTACAAGATCATGTCCTTGAAGCCTCTACGGGTCGAAGAGTCCGCTGTCGGCACCGGGGGGCTGTGCGGAAGCGCATTCTTAAACTACAGATTCGAAGAACATGTCAGAATCAGGCTTGGGCAGACGCGGTTCGACGAGATGAAGGCGAAAAAGGGCAAGACCTGGCAGATGGGGCTCAAATACTTTGAGGAGTTCGTCAAACGCAACTTCAACGAGGATGAGTATCAAGAGGTCAACGTCCCGTTCCCCGGCCTGCCTGACGACGAGGAAGCCGGCCTCGATTCGGGCTTCCTGGTCATGACCGCGGCGCAGATCAAGGACATTTTCGAGCCCGTGGTCAAAGAAGTCTGCGACCTCGTCAGCGGCCAGGTCGAAGGTCTCCGGGCCAAGGGCGGCATCGTCTCGGGCATCGTTCTCGTCGGCGGCTTCGGCCAGAGCGACTACCTGTACAGGCGGCTCAAGCAGCACTTCACGAGTGCCGCGCCACCTCCCTACAGCGAGCGACCCACGCATGCGAGCGTCAGCGCGACGCAGGAGAACGGGTCCATCGAGGTGATGCAGCCCGTGTACGCCTGGACCGCCGTGGTTCGCGGCGCGGTGCTCCGCGGGCTGGAGGGCAACATGGTCATCTCGCGAAAGTCTAGGATGCATTACGGGACGTCATATGCCACGGTGTACGACGAGGAGAAGCATTCGGTCAGCGAGCGGTACTGGTCACCGCTGTGGGAGCGGTGGATGGTCTCGGACCGGATGCAATGGCACATTGCCAAGGTACGTTTGCTCGTCACTTTTTGTGCGCCTGCTCGCTGGACGTGCGGTCTAACACAAAGCAGGGTGAGGCTCTCTCGCCGCTGTCGCCCATCGCTTTCCACTACACGCGCAACTTCCGGCCCGGCCAGTCGCTCATCGTGACGGACGACCTGATTGCGTGCGACGCGGACGAGCCGCCGGCGGCTTACACACGGGATCTGATCAACGTGTGCACCATGACGACGGACCTCAACGCAGTGCCGCGCAGCTTATTCACCCGCCTGACGACGACTCGCGGTGTCGAGTTTGACAACCTCGACTTTACGCTGGAGATGATTGTGGACAGTGCAGGGCTGGGTTTCGAGCTCAAGGTGGACGGCGTGCGTTATGGAAGAGTAGAAGCCGAGTTTCACTGATAATGGCCCGGGCATTAATGGTTTGGAAAGTTTGGGAGGCGCCATTCGGGGGCATGCAGAGAGCAAAGTGCCATTCCAGGGTCGGCAGAATGACGATGGGCAAACGAGGTCTTGCTATCGTCGAGGTGACAGGGGACAAACAAAGGCTTCATGCCAATTTAGATGGAATTTTAGCCACGATTCACAGAACCTCAGACATGCACGATACCGGGAGCACTATGCTAACCCGATTGTTACGCAGACGAGCGTATTATGACAAAGTTTGCTGCCACGGCGCTGTGGGAGTCAGTTTGCCGTGAAAAGCACACAAGCAGCGCCGCTCGTAAGTGAAGGCAGCATTTTAGTGGCCTGCCATCTGTCAGTGTATAAATAGGGCATATATACTTGCAACTCGACGGCCAAACTTGGAACTTTGGCATGCACGACATGTGTTGCAGGACGTTCAAATCGAGGACAAAGATACACGGAGGTAAGAGGGACAGACAAGATGCCTCGCAGTCGGCGCCAGCTCAGGGGATGCGAAAACGACTCCTTCGTGGCCATGGAGCAGGATCAAGGCGATACGATGCTGTTCTGCTTCTGGGTGCCCAACATGACGATGCCGGGTACATGCCCTCCCCCTGACCCAGCGAGATATCCCGCGACCGATGGCTGACCTGCGGAAACCGGTGCAGAGCTTGTGGCTACGGCACGCACGGACGACTGGTTCCGTGGACAGGTCGCGCGGCTCAAGACGCGGCAGTGGCTGGACAGCGTGCACGAGCACTTCGTCGGACTGCCGCTGGAGGAGGAGCTGGTGCTCGCGGCGGTGGCGACGATGGAGTGGGAGGCTGGGCGGCGGAAGATGGACGCGAGGCAGCACGGTCAGAGAGACGAGGAGGTCTTCTGGGAAGAGGTCGCGAGGCTTCTCGGGAACTGCCGTGAGTGATGACCACGATGCCTCGTCCCGTCCTGCGAGTGTCCGCAAGGAGATGCTGACCAGAGGGAAAACAGGGCGCGAGAGGAGGACGGAGATGACAGCGGAAGACGACGAGCCGGTATTCGACATGCAAGAAGTGTCACACGATGGTTGAGCGGTGCCGGGATGCAGTAACAAGTGGCATCTCGAGATGTCGAAGTCTCGATTCGTGTGAGAGGCGAGGCCTACTCAGCGCACCGGTCGTCGGGGCGAGGGAAGGCGTGCTCCAGCATGCATCTTGAAGCACGTCCTTCGCTGCGGGCCATGGCATGGCATCGGAGACGGCGGCAAGCAGCGGAAAAGAATAAACACCGCCATGCGGCTGCAGCGGTAGACGTCAAATATCAACCATGGAAGGTCGATGGCACATTCGGTGAGAGACGTTGCCCAGTAGGGAGGTGCCTGACCGGGCGGCTTGGGTGGGTGGGGCCGGTGGCCCAAACCCCGTCCCACAGTGGGCTGCATGGGCCGGATACACCATCGTGAATGGATGGGCCCCCAGTGACGTCCATCCCTTGCCATGCCGAGCGCGAAGGTTTTCGCCGGCTCGATCGCTCTTTGGTTTTTGTAATTTGTTTCTGTCAAGATTGCATGTGACGTCTGCGTTCTGAGACGGAGCCTTGATCAGGGAGAGAGAGAGATCAGGAAGGGCACCGACAGATTCTTCTCCTCCGTCACGCCAAGCGTCGACTCTCGAGAAAAAAAAAAGTCTCGACAACAACACCATGGGCGAGCTCGTCGGCGACGACGCCAAGATGGACCTGCAGACGCGCATCGAGACGCTGGTCTCGTGGGCCCGCGCCCACGGGGCGGCGCTGCACCCGGCCGTCGACGTCTACGACGACCCTCGGACGGGCCTCTCGTTCCGCGTCAAGCCCTCGGCCGCCGCGCCCCTGCAGCCGTTCGAGCCCGTCGTCGGCCTGCCGACGTCGCTGACGCTCTCGTACCTCAACGCCCTGGCCGACGAGGGCCCGCGGCGCCTCAGCAGGGAGCTGCTCGCGGGGGTACCGCCGCACGTCGCCGGGCGCCTGTTCCTGGCCAACGAGTACCTCGCCGGACGGGACTCATTCTGGTGGCCGTATATCCAGGCGCTGCCGCAGCCGGGCGAGCGCGCGAGCTGGGCGCTGCCGCCGTTCTGGCCGGCCGAAGAGGCGGAGCTGCTCGAGGGCACCAACGTCGAGGTTGGCATCGACAAGATCAGGGCCGACGTCCAGCGCGAGTGGGACCTGGCGCGGCGGCTCCTCGACGAGCACGGCGGCGGCGAGGCCCTGACGGCGACGCTCTACCACTGGGCGTACTGCATCTTCTCGAGCCGCAGCTTCAGGCCCAGCCTCGTGCTGTCGCCCGCGCAGCGCGAGAGCCTGCCCGCGGGCGTCACCGTCGACGACTTCTCGGTGCTGCTGCCCCTGTTCGACATCGGCAACCACGACATGACGGCCGAGGTCCGGTGGGAGCTCGACGACGCGGGCCGGCGGTGCGAGCTCAAGGTCGGCAGGGCGCACGGCGCGGGCGAGCAGATCTTCAACAACTACAGCATGAAGACCAACGCCGAGCTGCTGCTGGGCTACGGCTTCATGGTGCCCGCCACGCCGGGCCTGCACAACGACTACACGCACGTCCGGAAGCGCACGGCGGCCGCGCCCATCGCCGCCGACGAGTACCTCATCTCGCTGCGGCCGCTCTCGGACCCGAGCTCGCTGCTCGGCCGCTCCAAGCAGGCGCTGCGCCTCGACCCGGCGACGCGCGTGCTCGGCGCCTTCCAGCACGTGCAGCCCGACATGGTGTGGGACATCTTCTGCACGCTCGCGCAGCCGCCCGCGCTGCGCGAGCAGCTGGTGCCGGCCGAGAGCGACGATGAGCGCCGCGACAGGCTGTTCGCGGGGCGCGTCGACGGCGAGGCCCGCGCGTACCTGGAGCAGACGGTGGCGGTGATCCAGCACAAGGTGCTGCAGGAGCTGGAGCGGCTCAACGAGACCGACGTCGAGGTCGTGGGCGGCGACGCGGACCTCCTGACGCGCAACCAGAGGCTGGCGCTCGACTACCGGGAGCGGTGCAGGCGGGTCCTGGAGAACACGCTCGAGGCCATGAGCGAGGACGAGATCATCAACGGCGAGGCCGATGAGCAGTGATGCTGCTGCTGCATGATGCCGGGGGAACATGCTCAGGGTGATGATGAACCACGGCGAATGGCTAAATGGCCGAGACTCCACATTCTTACATGATTTCTATATACCCACGGTCACTCCTACGGCCTCACTCCCCGGGACGAGATGCGCATAGACGGCCCTCTCCAGTTGGTCATACAGGCGCGCGACGACGGGATCGCCATGTTCGAGGACATTTACTACCAGCACCGCTGCGATGCCTGTTTCGCGGTCGATCCACTGCCCCAAGTCAGCACCTAGCAAGACAGACATATCACGGTGGAAGGGTCGAGTCTCACCCAGCGGCTATTGTACATGCCGCTCCACATCAGGCTTCCCTTGCGCCGCTTCCCCGGAACGTCCTCCATGTTCATAACACCGCCGATGCCGTGGTTGAGCGGGAGCCCGGTCGGGAACTCGGGCGCGTAGCCGACCTGCGCGTCAGGCTGATAGCAGATGCGTTCCATCATCGCCCGCTGCTCGTCGGTGAGCTGCGGCGTGAACATGTCGCGCATCGACGCCTCGCCGATGAGGGCGCCGCGCAGGAAGCCGTGCAGGAAGCGCGCATAGTCGGCGGCCGTGGTGAAGAGACCCGCGCCGCCGCTCTCCATCTCGTGCACCCGGGGCGTCGGCAGCGGGACGGGCTTGAGAGGGGCGTTGATAGCCTTGCTGCGGTGCGAGCACTCGACGGTCCGGGACGCGGTCTGGGGCAGCTTCTCGGGCCAGAAGCCCGTGTCGGCCATGCCGAGGGGGTCGAAGACGTGCTCCTGCATGTACCGGCCGAGGCTTCGCCCCGTGACGTTCTCGAGGATCAGGCCCGCCCAGTCCATTGCGGTGCCGTAGAGCCAGCCCTCCCCAGGGGCGAACTTGAGGGGCGTGGTGAAGCCCGCGCGGCTCCAGCTGAGGTTGTTGGCTTTGCGGCCGACCTTGGCGGACCACTTCATGAGCTCGGGGTCGACGACGTCGTACCCGAGACCAACGGTGTGCGTGAGCAGCATGCTGTTCCCCCGGAACGTCTCAGCACCTGAAGCGAAAACCACTCGCTCTAAGAAAAGGGGGGGGAACATGCCGGAGCGTGACGGGCTTGTCATTGTCCTCGAGGATCGGGGCGTCCTCAGCGTCGAAGCTGCGGAGGATCTGCAGCCTCCCCAGCTCAGGCACGTGGCTGCGCACGTCGTCGTCGAGGCGCACGTCACCGCGCTCGACGAGCTGCATGAGGCACGTCGCGGTGATGAGCTTGGTCAGGGAGGCGACGCCGGTGAAGGAGTCGGGGGCAAAGGGCCTGGCGTCGGCGTCGAAGCCGATGCGGCCGGCCGCACCGCTGTACACGGTGCCTTGGAGATGTCCGTTTCAACGAATGGCTCGACGGGGGTTTGGTGGAAGAGGGAGGGGGGCCGTACCATGTTTGTTGGTGACGATAAAGGCGGCGCCGAGGAGCTTGTCGGCCGTGTCGGCGTCGTGGGCGACGTGGGCGTGGAGGACGGCGTTGAGGGTGTCCATGTTGGGTCAGTCGGGAGGGGATGGAGGTCAAGATACGGGAGTAGAGTCTAGATGGGGGCGCTCGAATGGCTACATATGCACCTTTTAAACATGGACTGCAGCTGCGCCGATTCGAACACCTTGGCCCGTCGTTGTTGGCCCGTCGTCGTTGCCCCGTCGGCGTTGCACCGAAGCGGCATGCCGGATCGCGGTCAGGCAGGCATCTTCCAAGCTGCAGCCCGTCGTCGCCCGTGATGAGTCAACCGTCCCCGCAGTCCGTCCCCCAACGGGCGTGCGCTTTCTCCCTTTGCCAAACATCCCGTCCAATTGCCCATCCCGGCTCGACGCACGTTGGCCGCGACTCTGCAACCCCGCACGCAAGCCGGAGCTCCTCTGCCTACCGTACCCGACCTGTTGCCTCTGCCGGCCGTCCCCTCGCGCGCAGCGCCCCACACCGCCATGTCCGCCGCCGCCGCCGCCGCCGCCGCGCCGGGCGCCGGGCCATCGCGGCTCAGCTCGCTGCTGGACCTCATCACCCAGGTCGACAAGTAAGCCGCACACCCGACACAGCTTGGTCCCCCCCGTCGTCAGTATGCGCCTCTAACCACCGAGGCCGCCCCCCGGCAGCGTGCCCTTGGACTTCGCGACCAACCACGCGCCCTACTACCGCCTGCTGCTGGCGCCCGACCCGCGGCCGCACGGCTACGTCCACCCGGACACGGTGGCGGCCATGCCGTGGCCCGCGAGCTTCACCATCGACGACGCCCGCCGCGAGGTGGTGCTGGCGGCGCCCCCGGCTGACGACGCCGCCTCGCTCTCGGAGCACGCCAACGCGGCCTTCCAGGCGGCCGTCGACGCCGCCATCGCCGCCGACGTCTTCCCCACCGTCAACGGCATGCACAGCGAGCACTTCGTCGTCATGGGCGCCCGCGCCTTCGTCCAGATCGAGCGCTTCGCCGCGCCGCTCTTCGGCATCGCCACGCGCGGCGCCCACCTGACGTGCTATGTGCCGTCCGCCACGCCGGGCGGCCCGCCGCGCATCTGGGTCGCGCGCCGCAGCCGCTCGCTCTTCACGTACCCGGGCAAGCTCGACAGCACCGTGGCAGGGGGCGTCAAGGCGACCGACAGCCCGCTCGACTGCGTGCTCGCCGAGGCCGACGAGGAGGCGTGCCTGCCGCGGGCCCTGGTGGCGGGCGCGGTGCGCAGCGCGGGCGCCATCACGCTCGCCAACCGCAGCGCGCGCACGGGGCTGTTCCACGCCGAGGTGCTCTACGCCTACGACCTGGCGCTGCCCGAGGACGTGGTGCCGCGGCCGGGCGACGGCGAGGTCGAGGACTTCACGCTCATGGGCTGCGACGAGGTGCGCGCGCGCATGCTCGCCGGCGAGTTCAAGCCCAACGTGTGCGCCGTCATGGTCGACTTCCTCGTGCGGCACGGCCAGGTGACGCCCGAGGGCGAGCGGGACTTTGTCGACGTGTGCGCGCGGCTGCGGCGCCAGCTGCCGATGCCGACCGTGTCGGACGTCGGACGGTGATGTGGTGGATAGCGCGAGCGCGGATAGAATCCATATATATAGAGATGCTACGGATAGACGGGGATGGGTATGTCGCACATGGATCCCCAGAAACGCACGCACCAACACCCACGCACGACGTCCTCCGTCAGAGTGACTCCCAACGAATCCCCCAAAAACCCGTTACCAAGACCCAAAGCGGGCCCGTCCATGGCTGTGGAATGCGGGCGCAACTCTGACGTTGTTGGGGGTCTGCCGGGCGAATTAAGCCTCAAAGCGTAAAGTGACATCACGCGGGGCAGAGACGTCGGTATTATCATAAAGGCCTTTGGCCCGTTGCTTTTCGAGCGGACACGGGCGGCAGGAAGCATGGTAGCTGTATGACATCTCGGGCATTTCTTGTTCGGCGGCCATCTGCAGCTCAAGTCGATTCAATCCAAGCATCGCCGTCTCGCTCGACGCAGCGATATCCCACCAATCACCACCACCACCTACATCACCACCACACAACGCAACGCCATGAAGCTCCTCACGTGCCTCCTCTCGCCCGCCCTCCCCATCGCCGCGACCTGGGCCCTCAGCGCGGGCGGCAACACCCTCGCCCGGAGCCAAGACAAGTGCGCCGCCAGCATCCCCCCGTCCTCGGGCGCCACCCCGACGACGCCCGCGGCGGCCGACCTGCGCGCCCGGCGCGACGGCGGAGGCGACGACATGCCGTGCGACGACGACTACATCCTCGCGCTCTGCCCGCGGGGCAAGCGGCAGTGCAAGGAGCCGTGCCGCGACCACTGCGTCGCGCGCGGGTGCCGGGCGCGGGCGTGGGCGTGCGTGCCGCAGAGCGACGTGGTGAGCCAGTGCTACTGCTGCTGCAGTTCGTTGGCGACCGCGGGCTACCTTAGCTGAAGGTATACGATGATTGATGAAAGCTCCACTTGTTTTCCGTCCATCTTGGGTGATTCGCAACGTGCAGGGCCCCGCGTCTCGTAGTGGCAACGGCCTACGATGGATGTGTGGTGGTGTATAAATCCAGAGCAGAGTACGGAGTAATCTCATCCGTTATACGAAACAGCCCGCCCTACGACACCCCCCCGGCGGTGATAGGCACTTTCCCGATGCAGAGCTGACGCCTGGATCCAACCAACCAAACAATCCCCCAAGCAAAAGATCCTGCGCCGCGCTGCCGCTGCTCACAACCAATACGTATTCCCGGGCCTTGTACTTCGTACCTGGCAGCTGTACTCCGTAGTTGCACCTACACGGGATGATGCCACCCCGCCATGCCCGCCGCTCTCTCGCTCTTTCCTCCCCTTCCCTCCCGCACCACCTCGCCGCCAGCATCATTCTCGTCTTGCATTCCCGATCGCCAAAGCCGACCCGACATCGTCAACCGCCGTCCGTCGAGGTCCCTGTCTTGCGGATACCGTCGTGAAAGGGGAAGACGCCCCGGGCGCTTATATCCACCCGATGTCGACCCGGCGCACGAAGACGCTTTCCGGCGGTAGGCGTCAACTCTAATACCAGATCTTGAATTTTTTTTTTTGTTCCTTTGCCACTGCTCTGCCCGCGTGCTCGACCTTTTTTCCTCCGTTCCTCATCCTCTACGCATCTCTCTCGCCTTGTGCGGACGTGCTGCGTCACTGCCGCCCCCGTGACTGCTTCCCCCCTGAGCGTGGCTGGACCGTCACGTTGCCGTCACTCGACTTCACCATGCCGCCTCGATCTGGCGTCTCGTCCGTCGTTCGGTGCCCTGGGCTGTGTTCAGGTCCGTCTGTGGGCTCCAACTGCTCGACCTCTTATCAAGAAAGCCAACACGGTTGACTCACGGCGTTCGGGCTCTGGTGACTCCTCTTTCTCACGAGCGAGACATGTCCCCCGCTTACATTCTACCGGCAGCTGTTCTTCACTACAAAGGCGTCGCCATGGCTCCGCTGCCGAGCCTTCGATCGATCTCGACCACAAGCTAGCCTCGACTGCCGCCCATTCACGCAATGTCGCTTTGAGGTGCATCAGCGTACGCTGGCGCGTGTTGTACATTCATCCTACACTGCTAGCGAATCCGAGGGATGCCCACTGCAAACCTCCTCCTTTCCAGATACCGAGCAGAAAAACGAACGAGCCGACCGCGCAGCTTTCCAGCAAATTACGCTCCAGGCGCGGTCGCCCAAACTCCTTCGCGCCCAACCCCTTGCTCCGAGCGCCGCGGCCGAGCCAGGCCACGCTGCTCCGGGGCGGTCTTACAAAAGCCAAGAAAGGCACCGTTGCCCAAAAGTCGGAAAAGGCCAACCAAGCAGCGTGGCTTGTGCCTGCAAATCCAGCGACAGCTCAGAGCGCCCTCGATGAGGCTCGCGCCTCGTCCACAGCCCCGTGGTCTGCGCCCCCTTTTCTCAAAGATCAACACCAACGCCGACTCCTCTTTTCATGTCGTTTACTCATACACGTCTCGTCCCCGCTCGGCGAGACACGTCTACTCCTCTTCCGAGTCCGAGTCGTCGCTCGAATCCTCCGCCGCCGGCGTCAGCGCCTGCGTCACCTTCTGTCCCTCGCCCGGCTCCTGACCGGGCTTGTAGAGGTTGCGGAGGGCCGTCAGCTGCGCGATCCGCGCCTCCTGCTCCTGCGCGCTCATCGGCTTGTTCTTCTTGGGCTTCGCCGCCGTCTTGGGCGCCTGCTTGGCAGCCGCCCGGCTAACCTCGGGCGACGCCGCCGACGAGTCCTTGCCGAAGCCTGGCAGGGCCTTCTTGCAGAGTTCCCACAGCTTCATCAGGGCGTCGTTGCTCAGTTGATCAATGTCCAGCTCCAGCTCACCATCAGGGTTCTCCTGTTCATGCAGTCAGCTACACGTTCTCCACGACCGGGGTGGGGCAAGTTTGGGAGGGAATGGACTCACGTTCTGGCCGGTATCCTTCTTGATAATGTCGATGGCCCGGTCGAGGTGAGGATACTCAAGGTCATTGATGGCACTAGCAATCTGGTCCTTCTCCGCAGCGTTGAGGTTCTTCTTCGGCGCCGCCTTCCTGGAGCCGCCCGCTTTCTTGGGCTGACCCGCGCCGCCCATCGACTTTCGACCCCCGGCACCACCCGCAGCCTTGGATTTCGCGCCACCCTTGCCGGCTTTCTTGGAGGGCTTGTCGCTCTTTGGCCGCGCCTGCTGAGCGTTCTGGATCGCCTCGATCAATGCTTTTTGAACCATGTCGACGATGCCCTTCTGAATCTCGATCAACGTCACGTTCCCGCCGAGGAACATGCCATTCAGCTTCGACGTCTCTTCCTCCAGCTTGACCTGGAGCTCCTCAATCTGCCGGTTGTCGGCCACGGCGTCGCCGCCCTCGTCACCTTCTTCCTCCTCCTCCTCATCCTCGTCACTAGCGTTGGAGGCGGAAGCGGCGGCGGCGCTCACCTTGGCGGCGTGCTTGGCCAGCCACGAATCCTTGTTCTTCATCTGCGCGGCGTACAGGTCCTCCAGCTGCCTGGCGATCAAGGCGACGGGGTTGCCTTGCTCGGGCGGGCCGTTGAACCGGTAGCAGTTGTCGAAGATGAGGCGGACCGTCTTGTCAAAGTCCTTTAGGCTCTGAATGTCCCCGCTGGCCATCATGCGCTGCACCTTGCCAAAGTCCATGGGCTTCTTAATCACGGAGTAGTAGGTGGGGATATTGAGACCCTCGGCGTCGACGGGCTCCAGGAACCACTGGTTGATGTGGTGGTGCTTGGGGTGCATTACTTCGGCCAAGACCTCGTCGGCAAACTGGAGCTCCGGCTTGAGCTTCTTGCGCGACGGCTTCGTGGTGTAGTCAATGTCCTTGGGCTTTGGCGCACGCACCGTCCGCTTCGGCCTGTCCCCCTCCGTCGCGGTCGAGCCCCGACGGTCGAGTCCAGGCTCTTGACCGGCGCCGGCGGCAGCGGAGTGAGCGGTGGCATCTGCCGAAGAGCTTGCCGTCGGGCCTGCAGACTGTCGTCGCGCGGCCGCTTCGGCGTTGGCTACCGCTCGGGACTCGCGCACCGGCTTGGCCTTGGGAGCCGCCTTGGGTCGGCTAGGCTCTTCGGTCGGGATCGGCAGCACCTCTTCCCAGACGGCTCTTACGGTGTTTGCGGCCGCGGCCGTGACATCATGCGCAGGGCCGTTGAAAGACAGAGCGTTCTCAAAGATGAGGGCCAGGTGCGTCTTGAAGTTCTCCAAGGTCACGATCGGGCTGCTGGGGTCCCGCACATTGCGGTCGAGCTCGGCGAGATCCATGGGCCTGTCGATCTTGGCCGCGTAGGAATCCCACAGCGCTGGCCACAGCTTCTGGACGGAGTCTCGGAAGTGGATGCCAGACTTGGTCTTCTTGACCCGACCGATGACCTTGCGAATCTCGCGTCTTTGGTAGGGCGATATCGTCTTGCCGTTGGTTTCCGAGTCGTTCCACTGCGGCAGGTTGGTGACGGCCGTCGCGTCGAGGCCGGGAAGTTCGGGCCCCGTGGCTACGGTGACTTCAGCGGCCATAGGCTCGCCCGGACCTTCAGAGGATGTTGGCTCGGCGACAGCCTCCGAAGGCGCAGCCTTGCTGGCCTCATCCTCCTCGGGCTCCGTCCTCGCTCGCTTCGGTGCTGGCTCCTCGGCGGCGTCATCCTCTCGCTCGCGGGCAACCTTGGCGCTCGGTGCATCCGCCATGGACACTTCGACTGACGCCTCGACAGGAGATGACCCTTCCTGCGTCCCGATGGCGAGCTGAGACATGGTGGCAGGACCCAAGTCGACCTCGGAAGTAGGAAGAGCAGCCGCGTCCTGTGATGCAGGGACGGCGGTATCGGCGTCAGCAGGCTTGTCGAGGGTGGCTGGCTCTTCGACGGCCGTGTCAGCCATGACCGCGTCGGGCGCGGATTCCTTGGCGGGCTCCGCGGCTTCAGCAGCCGGCTTCTCATCCGCTTTTTCAGGAGCTGATTGCGCAGGTTCCTCTTCAAATACAGAATCCGTCATCTGGATGTCCTCTGGCGACTTGGCCGAGGCCGACACATCGGCTATGGCGGGCTCCTCCTTGATGTCGGAATCGTTCGATTTCGCCACCTCGGCAGCTGCGGTCACAATCTCCGCGAGGGGCTGGGGCTCCTCCGTAGCCTTGGGTGTCGGACTCTTTGGCGCGGCGGCTTCGGGCTCGAGAGCCGCAGCCTGGGGCTGGGCAGAGCCCGTCGCAGCGTGGTCGGATGCACTTCGGTCGCTCGATGTTCCATCCCCGTTGACGACAGGTTTCTCAGCTTCCGGCTTTGGCGACTCAGCGGGTGCCGCTGCTGGCTTTTCGTCCGTCGACGCAGGACCCATTTGAGCCTCGGCTGCAGCTTCGGGTTGGGATTTTATCGTAGTTTTGTCGGGAGAGGCATGCCTGTGCATGACACGTCGCGTCAGCGGTGCACTTGAAACAAATATTTACAGGGCGCGCAGCTGCGACGGATCGGCCAACTCACCCATTCATCTCCGACTGGGCCTCCTTGGCAAGCACTGGCTCGGTGGGCTTCGGGTCCAGCACGGAGGCGTCATGGCCCGGCGAGGCCATGGTTGTGATTCGCGATGACAGCGCAGTGGTGAGAGTGGCTCAGGAGGCGCAGCGCGACATGAAATCGAGCAAGGGATGGAAGCGCGCGCGGAGCTGCACGGGTGTGAAGAGGTGCAAGTTTGCGGGGAGGTCGCGACGCGACGAGAAGAGGGGAGGCGGCAGCTTTATGCGCACCGCCGTTCAGGCCCGTGGCGACAGTTGCGAGCGCTGGAGGGGGGGCAAGTGCGGTGATGCAGCGACAGGGCCGGTGGCGCTGGAGCAGGAGCCTGCGCGCGAAAAGGCGGTTGCCTGGTGACGCCCAAGGCTCTGTCTGGCTCAGGAACTAACTGGCGCAGGGGAGCAAATGCACCGAGCAGCGGGCGCACGGGGGAGACGGGATGCAGCCGGCGCGACGCGCACAGTAGAGCTGTCTCTGGTGCGACGGGTCGGTGGTGCGTTGTGATGCGCGGTGATGCGATGCGATTCACCGGACAGCTTCAGTGGAGCTTGGGCGGCGCGCGCGCGCGTGTGTTTGTTGTGTGCGGCAGCTTCGAGCACCTCCCAAAAAAAGAGGACGAGGGCGCGGCGATGCGATGCGATGCAGCGACGGCGATGCAGCTGCAGGGCGGCACGGTACGAATGGCTGGCAGGGGACAGGTGCGTTGCGAGCCGGAGAGGTCGGTCGACGACGATGGTTGGGCGCGACCGAGAAGGGCGAAATGCGACTGCGACTGCGCAGCTCCAGGTCGGGGGCGAGTACGAGTAAGGCGCGGCGCGGTACGCGGAGGGTACGTCGGCAGGCGTGCAGGCGCAGCAAAAATAGCGGGCGCGTGGGCGTGTTTATGCGCGGGCGCAGGTACCGGCTCGGGTATTTCGGGGGAGGGGGCGACAGCGGAGGGGAGGGGTGGGAGGGTCTGCGAAGAAAAGCGCGTGCACGTCAGTGAATTTTGGCCGGTCGGAGGCGCGAAGGTATTTATGAGAGAGAAAGGCAAAGCCCGGCGCGGGCGTTGATGTGTCGCTATCGGGGCGCCGAAAGAAGGCTGGGCGCGAAAAAATTTACGTGGCCGAGGTGGGGGCGGCGCATCGGGGCGGCGGCGCCTAAGGGGGTGTGGCTAGGGAGGGACTACTCTACTCGTAAGCTAAGGTAGTGCGCCGTGAGGCTGGGAGGCCGGGATATCTCCAACAAACAAACATGCACGCGGGCCGCCGGCTTGCCGTCGCAGGCGTTGCTGTTCGGCTTCAGCACGGCATGGAGTTGAAGTGCACGACCGTACGCTGCTGCTCGTAGCAGCGCCTGATGCAATTTGGGGAGGGGGAAATCGCTGAGCATTGTTGATGCTCGGTGTGTGATGGGCCGGGAGGGCTCAACCTGGTAGAGGCTTGACCTGCCAGTCGCACATCCGCTCGGGAGGCTCATCGTCTGCAGACATCGTTCATGCCATACGCATATACGAGTACTGCTCGTCGACGTCGCGTGGCCTTACCCCAACTTGTCCTCTGCGGCCTCTCATGAGTTGCGCGATTTGGACCGCGCCATGTGGGCGCTCCACTACGAATACAACACGGACCTGGTGGATAAGTAAAGGCATCGTGTAAGTGGTATGGGCGTCGGTGCTGCGTGTCCATAGCCGAACGTTCAGCTGCAGCCGATACTTGAGCATCTATCGCGATCACGGTGACGAGGAAGGCGGACGCGCGGGGCGTCGAGTGGTGGCCATTCGAGCTGCGGGACGAGATTCTACAGACTTCCGTGCAAGGTTCGATAGGATGCGTAGAACACCGTTGACACTAATGGGATGGTGCATACGCGCGCGAGATGCGCAGGTGGAGCTCGTACGAACCGCTGCGGCACACGAGCCAACTCCCGTCAACTTGCACGCGTGCGCGCGGCAGCCGTCCCGCGAGGGTTGGGTTAGCCTGCGTACCGCTAAATCGGGTTTATGCACACTGCGGTGCGCGTGTGGCGCATGCCCTCGCGCGAGGACAACGGATCCGTGAGGCAATCAGCTGACTTTGCAATTTCCGCAAGCAGGGGTGTGTGTGGTCTAGGGTAGGCGAGCGTGGGTGAGTGCTGCAAGCATCGTGCCGAGAGGCCAATCAGACACCGCCTCGGTTCGATGGGTGTTAAGCGATCGACCAAGTAACATACGGCTGCTGCGTGAACCAGTCGCATTGCACCCGTTGGAACCAGCCTCGCCAGCCTTGACCAGCAGCCGTGCAAGGGCCCTGGGGGCCGGTGAGATGAGTCATCATCGCGGACATGCCATATCTCCATGTGATATGTCACGTGAGACTTATCGATCTTGATTATGTCATCCGTCCCTTCGACTCCTGGTGGAGACGCACCGCCAGAGCGACCGGGCCTGGCTGGCCTGGACCAAAAAAAGTTGATCCGTCGTCGTGAAGCGGCCGTGAAATTTTCCCACCCAAACCCAGGCGCTGCTATCGCCGGCCTGACACCTCGTTTTAAGCACGAGCGGCATCTCTCAGCCATTTATTTCTCCATCTACATCCCTTCTGTTGGACTGCTGTCTGGTTTGTCTAGCGAACAAACCCTCCTGCGCTCCTCGCAGCGTATAACCGATACCCATCCTCCCATCACCCTCCTCCCCGCGGGTTGGATTGCCTCGTGCCTCTCATGCCCACATCAACGAAGCGAAAAGCGCCGGCCAGGCTGGCGGCCCCGGTCGTCAGGGCCGGCGCAAAGATCCCCACAAAGACCACGATCGACGAGTCGAGGACGTCGGTCGCCGGCACGGATGCCCTTCAAGGCTCCCAAGCTGAGACGATAGATATCTCGTCCGACGAGGGCAGCGAGGACGATATCTCCGACCAGGAGGAGAGCGACGAGGCGGAGCCTATCCACGGCGAGACGGACGCCAAGAAGCTGGCCGCTGCCTTCGCGGCGCGCGTCAATGGCAAGCACGCGGCTCGCGACGACGCCGACGCCGACGAGGACGAGGACGGAGAACCCACGTCGCCGTCCTTTGGCGAGCTGCTGCGCAACAACGAGGTCATCGACGTGCCCGCCCTCCTCCAGCAGTCCAGCGCGGCGAGCGACGCGGCGCTGCAGCGCCCCCGGACCGCCATCGTCCCTCCCTCCCATCAGTCCCTCACCACCGTCCTCACCCAAGCGCTGCGGACTGACGACACCGACCTCCTGGAGTCGTGCCTCCACACAAACGACCTCACCACCGTCCGAAACACGATAGAGCGCATCGACAGCGCCCTAGCCGGAAACCTCCTGATCAAGCTGGCCGCCAGGCTCTACAGGCGGCCCGGGCGAGCGGGCAACCTCATGACGTGGGTCCAGTGGACGCTCGTGTCTCACGGCGGCGCCCTGGCCTCGCAGCCCAAGGTGATACAGAACCTCAACAGCCTGCAGAAGGTGCTGGCCGAGCGGGCCAAGGGGCTTAACAGCCTCCTCGCCCTGAAGGGCAAGCTGGATCTGCTGGACGGTCAGATGGACCTGCGGAGAAAGATGCAGCGAAGCTCCGGCCTGCTGCGGCAAGGGGACAGCGACGATGACGAGGACGACGAGGACGTCATCTGGGTCGAGGGCGAGACGGACGCCGACCGGGACCTCTCCAACGGCGTCAGGTCCCGAAGGAAACGGGCCGCCGACGGCAGCGACGACGAGGACATGCCCCTGACCAACGGCTTCGCGGGCGACTCGGAGGACGAGGAGGAGGCGTCGGACGTGGAGGAGGACGACGAGAGCGACGACGCCGACGAGCCCCTGGACGAGGACGAGGTGGACCACGACGACGTGGACGACTCGATGGGCGAGGAAGAGGACAGCGACGTCGAGGCCGCGCCGCCGTCCAAGGTGCAAAAGGTGGCCAAGTCGCCCTTTTCGAAGAGGAAGTGAAAAAGCATGACGTGGGCGCGTCTGTTGGTTTTGGTCTATTTGCCCCTCCCCATCTGTGTCGTTTGTACAAGGGCATATTTCCTGGCGTTGGTTTGTGTAGATGCGAGACAATATACCGCGTGGGTATCTTACTGCCGCCTTTGCACTCGAAAGCTCCACTTGACGATGCTCTTGCGACCAAGCTAGGTGAAGGTGATTTATGTTGACGCTGCTCTGGACACAGACAGCCATCTATCGACCTCGACTGTCCATCTGACCTATGCTTATATGTACAGTATTTCCCTTCCATCAAAAGCCACGCAGCCCCCATGCAGTGCGGGAAGATGCCAGAATATTGCTATAAAGAAAATGGTAAAACGCCTGCAGCGCTGCAAAATGCCTTTGCAACCCCCCGAGACAGGAGAAGGGAAAAGGGGGTTCGCCAACAGCGGCGGCTCTCCATGAAGGAAGGGAACAGGCTATGCTCTCCAAGCCCGTGTAAAGCAAAAACGCCGGCTGCCCGTGGACGAGTTCTCGCCAAAAGAAAATAAAGAAAATGTATATCCTGTTTGAAGAGGAAGAAGGAGGAAGACAGGGAGGGGAAAAGAGGAAGAAGCGCCTAAATCGCCCAGCTGCCTCGTCGCTCCCTGACGCCCCACGCGAGTGGATCCATGCTGTCCAGGTCGGGGTGCTGGCGCGCCCACTCCATGATGTAGACCCTGAGGGCCTTCCAGCGCGGGCACCTGGCGTCCTCGGGCGAGTCGTCGAGGTTCATCTCGAGCATGTGGCCCTTGGCCATCTGCCTCTCGTCGTCGCGGCGGAGCTCGTCGACGCCGAAGTGGCTGATCTTGGCGAGCTCGTCGTCGAAGGAGCGGGCCATGGCCGGGTAGCCCAGGGACAGGTAGTTGTAGACCTGGGTGACGAACTCGTCGTCGAACTCGAGCGAGATCTTCTCGTCGAGCTCGGCCTGCGCCTTCTCGCGCCGCAGTCGCTCGTCGAGCCCGTGCAGCATGTGCAGGCCCTTGGCGGCGCCGTTCCTGGGCCGGTGCTCGGCCTTCCACAGGCTGGGGGGGCTGCTGCCCGATGAGTCCGACGACGCGTACAGGGAGCCGGGCTCCTCGCTCAGCGACTCGAACGACGGGGGCTCGCGCGGCGTCCCCGGCGGCTGCGGTGTGACAATCATGTGCGCGGGTTGCAGGTCCGCCGGCACGATGTACCCAGCGTTGGATCCCGATTTGCAGCAGTAGCCCCTCCAGAGGCCGCCGTCGCCCGACATGTCCCGGTTCTCCTCGTTGGAGCCCCCATCCTCGACGAACGGGTGGTCCGTCTCCAGCTTGGTCTGCTTCGGGGACGGGCATCTGCGAAACGTCAGGTCCTTGCCGAGCATCGGCGGCGAGGCGGCCTGTCGGATGAGGTGGAGCTTCATGTCCTCGGGCGGCAGTCCGAAGGCGCCAAACGGCCTGCCGAAGCCCACGCCCTGGGCACGGTGACCTGCATCGGCACCCGAGTGAGCCGACGGTGACTGGGTCTGCCCCGTCAGGGCATCGTTCGGCTTGAGGTGTCGGTTGTCATCCGCGGCCAGGGGGCCGGGCTGAGGAATGGTCGTGAGGGAGTCCCGTAGAGACTGGATCTCGACCATGGAGTCTCTCCGATCGTCGAGTTCAACCTTGTTGGTCGTGGTCCACAGCGGGTCCGGGGGCACGGCCAAGTCCATCTTGTCGAGGTCGGAGTCGGTTCTCATGATGGTGTCCTCCTGGTCCACCGCCATGGCGTCGTCGTCACGCTCCTCAGCGAGGTGCTCGGCATGCTCCTGCATATGCCTGTGCCACCAGTTCATCTCCAGGTTGGACGACTTCCGGCGTGCCCTCGACGGGCCATGGTGGCCTTTGTCTTCGGGTATGTTCTCGTCAGAGTTGTCGCTGTCGGAGCTCTCGCGAAAGTAAAAGTGCGCTACACCACCCTCGCGGGCCCGGCTGTTGGGGAAGGCGGCGAGGGCAGCCTCCTCGATCTGCCGTGCGGCCTCTCGGGCCGTCAGCTCCAGGAGGTATTCCTTGACCCCCTCATCTTCCGTCTCCCGCCGCGTCGGCGGCATGTGACGGCGCGGTTCATCGTCCGCAGAGTCCCCGCGCTTCCGCCGCGGCCTGGACTTGGCCAGGTAGATGTGGTTCGTGTAAGGGGTGATGTCCGTCTTGTCCGTCGGCCTGGTGGCGGGGCCCGCATCGCCAGCCCTGTGCGTCCTCCTCGACGTCTCGATCAACTGAGGTTTGAAGCGGCGTCTGGTCGGCGGCGGATCGGGAATTTTCGGTGAGGGGGATCGAGGTGACGGCTCGGGGGTCAGCTCCGGATTCGGGCCACCAACGGGACGCTGGCGGACCGATTGGAACGTCGTTTCAATGGGGACGGGGGCGAATCGCCGCTTTGGCTCGTCGGGTCTCGTCATCGTGTACGGTCTAAGAGCAGGACGATGGGGGATGGCGTCGTCAGGGTGAGGTGATGATCCCACAGCCGGTGGCAGGAAGGTCCAGTCGCCGCCGAGGACGGCCACGCAAGAGAGGGGAAGCGCTACGGGCAGGGCATGCCTTGACCCGTGCGGATGTGATCGTCGCCTGGCAGCAGAACGACGGCGAGCATGGACGAGGAGGAGGCCAGCCGTCGAAATTCGAGGTCGAAGCTCTGCAAGAGGCGGCGAGCGCGGTCGACGAGGCCCAGGCGAGGACGAGCCAGGGGGACCAGCTAATAATGGTGTCGTAGGGAGAGCAATCCCCCGGGCGGGCGACCGCTCACGATGGTAATAATACAGCGACTCCCGAGTTGTTCTGGTAGTGCAGTGGGGCAACTGTCGTGGCTTTTTGGTGGGGTGAGCGCCCATGTCGCGGCACAGTCCGAGCTGCCAAACGGCGGCCGACGGACACTGCCTTCCGGGCCCGCAACGGGCGAAGCCAAATGCCTTGTGCTGGTGACGGTGGCACGTGGAGGGTGGGCAGCCGTATACGCCCTCGCACTGTAGCAGTACGCCTCGTCAACGGCGCCGTCCCCAGTCATGCACCGACACGCCGCGCTCTCACTGGACGAACCAAGGATTTCAGGGCACCTCAGCGACGTCGTTTCCCCTGGCCGCAAACTCTCGCGCCAGCCAAGGCACGACTTGCGCACGCAGATCCTGCAGTCACCTTTGCTGCAGAATCCAAGCCTAGCCCTCCCGAGTGCGGCACGCCTGACATCATCCTGCCTGCACCCGCCCACGCCTTGGTGAGGAAGCCCCCATCATGCTCGTGGTCCGTAGCCCATACGAAGCATTGCTTCATGGGATATTTTCTCCCCTTGCACACGGTGCCGAGCTTTTGCCACGGCCAGGAATGTGCCGGGAGGCGTTTTCGATGAACGGGCCCATGGCAAATCACTTCATGGTCCGATGCTTACCTTGCGGCCATGGGGGGATGGGTGGAATGCAAGCACGGTGAGCGGGCGCCGCACTAATTCCACGACACGGCCCAGCTCTGCTCGAGCTTCCGTTTCAAGCGTCGTCAGGCCCAGCACAGGCTGCAGCCGCGTCAGGCCCCCGGAGGACACTGGCTAAGGTAAGGTAGTAAGCCCTCACCGACAATTGACCGTCGACCATGTCCAACAGCGCATCCAGGTTGCCAGGCTGCCGCGTGCTTCTCCGCAGGCAATCTCGCTGGCGGCAGACGGGGCCAGGGTCGGCGAATTGCCAACTCTTTTAATATCTTGCAGGCCTATCCAGGAGCACTGCCGCTGTTGGAAGAGCTGAATTTATTGCTCGTCTCGTCGGCGGCTGTTTCCATGCAATTTGAAGATCAACGGCTGTTATTGGCTGCGTTTACAAAGAAGTCGGCAGCACGGACTTGGTTCATGCCTGCGACTCATGCGAACCTGGGCCAAGCCACCCCGTGCGGCGTCCGTTAACATCTCAAGTGTGCTCCCAGAAATAGGAGGCGGCTTCCGAACTCGTAGCAGCATAATAATACTCCGTACTCCGTATTTGCAGCCCAGTAGCACGCCAGCCAACGTCCCACCTGCTCGTATGAATACAGAGTAATAATAGAACGGGATATTATCATTGCCCTTAGGCTGAAACGTGAAGTCTTGGCTCGTCACTCGAATCCGGAGTCTGTTTCTTCGCGTTGGTTGGCATCAAGTCCTACCCTGTACCACACCACGCGACCGCGCAAAGCTCATATCCTGAGCTTGCCTAATTACCACCATCCCTTTTGACGATATTTTTCTGTGGCAGTGTTTGATTTATCAAGCGGTGAGACGTGTGTAGGCGTGCTTTTTTGAGTTGCGTCATTAACCAAGTCACGTTGCTTGAAGTCTGACTCGATTCGATGTAGGACAGCAGTCGATGACACATAGGGACGGTGCTACGAGGCAGTATCCCACTGCGCAAGCAGACCTCCCTATGGCGCATTTCACCGAGAGGCCTTGCAGCAACGACAACAGAACCCAAAGGTTCGCTCTCGTGCACCAGCGAAAGGCGGTAAAGCCGCCGTTGGGCAAGACTGAGCACTGCCTGGCCCCTGATCTACCCTGCGCGAGTGAGACATCCTGGGGTGGTGGTCCCGGCAACGAATACTTCGACAGCCACATTTTGCTTCGCTATTGTCTCAATGTAATATCCCCAGTCTGGCTTCCGTGGTTCGCTATCGCCTTCAGTGGTCGAGTGGCAATGTAGATGAAGATATCGGTGCACCATCACCAGCCGGCTTCACCAAAAGGCAACTTCGTACGGCCGCGAGCTATTAGCAGCCACAAGCGATGTCCCTGACACGGCCGCTTGTGCGGGACGAGGTGATGCAATGAGACATGCAGCGGCGGCATCGGCAGGGACCCACGCTGCGCAGCGTTTATACCCGCGGGCGGCAACGATCGCAGCCTGTCCTGGACCGGCTCATCCAGCTGATCTTTCCACGAGCGGGTGTGACCGTCCGTCGTGTAACGGGATATTACGAGCACAGCAGAGAAACGGCTCGTCCGCCAGGGCCGAGCCGCCTGGGGCGCACAGAGTTATCGACGTTGGTTGGGCGCTACTGCACCTCAACGCCGCCGATCTGGATAGTGCCCGTCCTCGCAGCATGGGCATGGCGGTTTGCGTAGCTCGACCTTGGGTCGCATCAGCCACCGACCATTGTCTCCGGCGCGATCTCGATGCCCGCTCGAGGAACCTTGGCCTTGGGCGAGGAAACGGACATGACGGGGTAGCATTACCGGACAAGCAAGTACCTCGCGTGCCACGGCAGCCTTGACGGGCAAGATGTCGTTCCACGGCAACCCATCTGCAAATGAATCTGCCACAGGTACTCCGTATATGATGCATGAACGCTGCTGTGCTACGCGCCGCAAACGAGGATAAGACGGGACGGGTCTAATTACGTGTCATCCTCGCCACAGTCGTCGAGGGAAGGCATGGCGGCCGGCCCCCGCCAAGCTGCGATTGAGTTTGTCGACCTGTCGCCAGCAACGTAAATTGCCGATCTGCTTGTGGAAGCATGTATGCAGACCGAAAAGCTGCCATTGGCGATGGCACCGCGGTAAAACCTGTTTACCCAAACTCTGGCAGGTTTGGGATGCCGCCGATCGGAACCTTGGTCCATCGAGAAGCAGCGAGAAGTCATCGCCAGCCATGCCTTGGCTGCATCGGTCTTGCCCGTGATGCAGAGGTGCAGAGGCATTGACGCCCGCTGAATGCGTGGGACGCTTCATGTCGAGCCAGGTTGATATCTGCCCACGTCGTTAGCGCGGGCTGACGCCTCGTCTACGCCGTGGCCTGCCATCAATTGGAACAATTGGATAGTTCGCACGCCCACGATACGAGTTCGACGGCGGCGCTCCCTCGCGCCGCTACCTGGAATAAGAACAAAGTCGACGATCGCAACCTTGGGCCCGTCTGGTGGACCTCAAATCTCGAGACTGTCCTCGCGATCCGACCCTGCGATGTGGGACTGGCGCTTCTTGTGGCGGCGCAGCAGCTTTGGTCCGGCGATTTCTGGGCCTCCAGCGCACGCACACGAGCGCGGCGGCCTAAAAACAGCAGCCTGCCCACAAGGTCGGGTACGAAGTGGAGGGGCCCGCTAGTCCGCTAGCGGTGCCTGGGCTGGTGGTGGGCCGCTGTGCTCGTAGCGATTTGCGCCTCGTCCGTGGGACGGTGATGGCCAGTTCCGGAAGTCTGGGGACGGTGGTTTGGGAGCCCGAGGAACGCCTTGAGTGACCGCACGATGCTTGTGTCCGTTGGAGGATAAAGGCCAGTCTGACGACCGCATTGACGAATCCTGTGCTATATAGATAGTCGTTGAATTATCGTGAGGTGGAAGGGGACGGGGAAGAGAGAGAGGGGTGAAGCACTGCTGTGCGACGAACCCGACAGGCTGCACCACGGCGCACAGGGCCAGAGGGTAGGTATCACGGCGGCTGCAAGTGCCGGGTCCACGCCACGAGCACGCGTGGATTGAGATTACCTGCGAGCACCGTCGCGGGCACCCCTTGCGGCGCCGGAGATTGCGCCGATGCGTGCGAGGTGCTCGTCGTGGCAGGTCGTGGTGATGCCTGCTCGAGTGCTATCGGCAGCGGCCATCGCCTCGCCGCCGCCGGCCTATCGCGCCGCTGTCTGCTGGGGCCAAGGATGCGCTGCTGGACCGGGATCGTTTGCGTGTCTGCTCCCAGCGCGACCAGGGGCCGACGGGTGGAACCACGAGGCCGCTCTCGATCGCTGCCGAGGCCGCGAAAAGCCAAGATGTGTTTGGCGCGCCGCCTCTCGGGCGTCTCGTCTCCCCAGCCACACTTGGCCCAAAACCTGCTTCCGAGCATTGGATCGCAGCGCAGCTTACTCGTAGAGCATCGCAGGCCAAGCGGCTCTCCTTCCCTCCCTCTCGTCGCTCTTCGTGCGTCTGCGTCGCCTCCCACCGTTTCCTCGCACCCCTCGTGCATCATTCTGCACCAGCGCGGCAGAAGGGAACGGCGTTTGCGACTCAGGGGACCCCGGTGTTGCTTTTTGCGGTGCCCCGATCCGCGGGCGCCATCGCTAGACGCCGCATCCGTCCTGGTCTGGCACCCGACTCGAGCTTGTCACAGCAACCCAAGTTCTCGGACCGCTCCGCGGTCGAGTCAACGGCCTTCAAACCGCGAAACAACACAACCGAAAACACCCAACGCATCCCGTGCGCAGGCTCCCGCCTGTCTCGCCCTCGCTGCCGAACCAGCAAAAGCATCGGCCCCTGCAGTCTCTTGGCTCCTTGTCGCGTGTCGCATGGCTCGTGTTTTGCCAATCTGCGTCCTCTCACCAACAACAGCAGGATTTTCCCGTTTCGACCCGGCCCTGTCTCCCTCTCCCTCTCCCTCTCTGCCTCTGCCTCTCACGAACACTTCCCATACCTCTCTCCTTCCTGCGCCTCGCTCAGGCACACGCCACGGCCGCCCGCGCATTCTCGCCGCCGAGAGCCAGGAATGACCACATTCGACTCTCACCCTGGTCGCTAGGCGGGTTACTGACTCTCATGTCTCGGTCCTCACTGGACGCCTGAGAAACATCTCCCACGCCCCCCTTGAGCGTCCGCTGGAGCCGACGAGCTCGGGGAGTCGAGCAACCATTCATTCATTCAAGCATACAGCTAGACCTAGATTTTAAAAGTTGCGATAGCAAAGGGCCACGTTCCGTCTCTTTCCTGCGCCGCTGGCAGCACCGCCAGAGGCGTCCGTCGTCATGGCGCCCGAAGACTCTGCACCTTTGGCCGCCTGCCACGACGATGATTCGCATTCGCCTGCGCCCGAACCCTCGCCGCCAGCAACCACGAGCCCGTCCTCGCCGCCGATTCGATCCGTCACCGGCCGCGTCGCCACGCCGTTGAGCCTCTTCCTCGACTCGCCGTCTGCGGCGGCCGGCCTTGGCGGCAAAGCGCCCGTCGGTGGATCGCTTACAAGGGACGATCCCTTCGCCGCCGTGTCACCCGCCGAGACTCCTGAGCCCGCCGTCTCGCCTGGCCCTGCGCACGGCGATTCCGTGGATGAGGCGACGGCAAATGTTGGACGTTCACGGCGACGGGATTTGGGCGTCGTGACGGCGCATATTTCTGGGGCCGTGGCCCAGGGCTCTAATAATGGCCACGCCGGGGTCCAGCAATACGAGCCCCCGACGGAGGTCATTGCTCGGAGCCCCATCGCGCAGATGACAAACACCACCTCGCCCCCTGACAGCTACGGAGAGCCCGACTCTGCCCTATCCGACGACCGCCCTCTCCGCACCGCGAGCGTCCGGGCAGATACCCAGATTGCCCATCCCAAACCCATCGCTCGACCGACCCCGATAACGCAAGCCGTGGCCGATCCCAAGCTGCGACCCGTCTCGTCCCTGGCCAGCGTTGCCCACCTCGAGGCCACGGCCGAGAGACTCTCCATGACCAGCTCCATTGACGATGCCATCCGCGACCTGCACGGGGAATTGAAGCGCAGCGACAGCAGGCGTTCCTCCATCCTGGCCGCCAGCGTGCGTGCACTCTCCACCGATATTTGCAGCAGCAGCAACAGCAACAACGGCGAGCCGTCGTCGGCTGCTG
Organism: Tolypocladium tropicale; assembly: GCA_024340005.1. NCBI lineage: Eukaryota > Fungi > Ascomycota > Sordariomycetes > Hypocreales > Ophiocordycipitaceae > Tolypocladium > Tolypocladium tropicale. Next base: position 42,059 of record JALHBU010000013.1, on the reverse strand, counting down.
CTGCTGCTGTCGGACAATTGAAGCGACATCAGTCTACTGCGTCGTCCATTGTTTCCACCAACATTGCCGCCCGCCACGGCGGATACTCGCCGGCTGCATTCGTCATGTCCCCGGACCACCCTATCGTCGCTGGCCGCCTTCGGTCCAGCTCCAAGGGCTCGACTGGGCGACCCGACCTCGATCTCGATACCGTGCTGTCGCGCCATGGCCCTGGCAAGAGCTCCGTCAGGAGCGTTCGGTCGACCAAGATGTCTCTGGCCGAGATCTCCGAGTCCGAACCCGTGTCACTGGATCAAGAGGCCTTCGACCGAGCCGACGCGGCGTCGCCAATCGAGGAGGACATCAACGAAGGCATGCTGAACCTGCCACCCGAGGACGACGAGGATGCATCGGGTACCGACGCTTTCCATCATATGCTGGACGATGGCCATGACCATGTGCATCCCCAGCATGAGACTGCGGAGGAGCTCAACTTCCACCATACCCAGCACCACGACGAGGAGGAGCGGCCCGGAAGCTCCCACTCCAATAACACTTTCCAGCAGTGCCAGGATGCGTTTGTCGACTTTGACGGAGTGCATTGGGAACCCGAGGACGAAAATGTCTTATTTGTTCCGCCAGAGCTGGAGATGGAAATGCCCACGCCGCGCTCGGCGCCCGCCGTGAGGGCAAGGCCGCAGTCCTACTTGGACCCGGAGACTGGCATGCAAATGCTGTACTACCCAGCCAAGGTGCCCGCCATGCTGAACCTACCTCCCAAGCTGTCAAGTAGGCCCAAGGCGGACCAGAGGAACAACAGGCGGTCCCAGATTTTGAGTGCCATGATGGATGCAGCCGCGCAACCACCCTCACCCAAAAAGAGGCACTCTGCATTCTCCGATATGAACAGGCTCTCTGCAGCACCAGACTTGGAGGAGCAGTCTTGGTTGCCCGACCCCGTTGCCGGCCAGCGGAACTCGTTTGCCGAGCTGTCGTCGTACGGCCCCTTGTGCGACCCGGATGCCAAGCCAGATCCAGTGGCGGACGAAGAGACGGCCGCTCCCGAGGCCGAACCGGTCGTTGCCCCGGAAGGGCTACGGCGCCCTCAACGCCTGTCCGCCATGGACCCGGAGAAGCGCAAGTCGAAAATGTCCTTGTTGACCAACCTGCCCCCTCAACTCCGAGCCAGTGCGTTCTTTGATCTCCCTTCCACCACCGCAGAGGTGGAAATCAAGGACGGATCTGCCATGGCCACGCTCGACAGCATACTCGATGCGTCCGCGCATGCGCCCGTCAATGCGTTTACGGACCATGCATTCGCCGGAGCGTTGGGGTCGGAGATTTACGGGAAAGAGAAGAAGCACAAGGCTCGAAAGTCCACATCAACCCTCAACGTCCTCGCTTCCGAGGAGCCCAAGAAGAGGTCGTCACTCATGTGGCTCAAGAAACGCAGCGCCAGCCACAACAGCGAGGATCTGCCGCGGCCGCACAGCGTGGCTGGCGACATGCCGGCAGACGCCGAGGGCAGGCACTCGCCCACCGGCAACAGCGAGGATAATGTGATTCGGGTAGGCCGGGAAGAGCCGCTGCCCGAAGAGGACGAATCCGAGCCAGAAGCTGGCGTAGCCTACAACGGCCCTCCAACAACGCTCCTTGCCGAGCTTCAACTCCGTAAGCAGGAGCAGCATGAAAGGACGAGAAATCGACACGCAAACGGCATCCATGCCACCTTGCTAGAGATGGACACGGTCGCGGAGCAACAGCGCAAGCAGCGGCAAAAGAAGCGCGTCAACCTCGCATGGGAGGACCCCGACGCCCACTTGGACCAGAATGGGTCCGACGACGAAGACGTTCCGTTGGGAATCCTGGTCGCCATGCAGCAAGGAGCCAAGAACCTGGCGGACCTTCAACGACCCATGGGGATGCTGCAACAGCGCGAGATCGAAGACAACGAGCCGCTCAGCCATCGCCGAGCACGCCTGCAAGGGCTGGAGCCTCCTCCGCCGCCGGTCAACCTGCAAAATCGCCGGAGCGTCATGTCCTTGTCCGCCTTGAGAGCGATGGATAATCGGTCCCCGCACTCGGGAATGGGCCCGACCCCGAGCCCTGGACCCGAGGAGGAAGACGTCGAGGGGGAGTCACTGGCCGAGAGGCGGCGCCGACTTGCCACAAAGGACGCTGGCGACTGCGACCTTCCCACCGCCAGGCCTGTCAGCAGGGCTTTCTCTGCGGAACTCCTGAGCCAGTTTGGCGACCCAGAGGATCAGAAGGACAAGGCAGCCGATTCGAAGGGAGACAAGACGTCAGATGCTAAGCCGGAAGAAGAAACCCTGGGACAGCGGCGTCGCCGGTTGCAGGCCGAGAGGGAAGCCCGAGAGCAGGAGATGAGCTACGGCAACCTGGTGGGCAACGCAACGCAGCAAAGGGCCAGCCGACGACTCAGTGCTGCCGGTCTTTACCTGGCGAAGAAGGAGTATGACGCGGAGACGCAGGAAGCGAGGCTGCGGGCCGAGCAGGAACAACGAGCCGCCAGGGAGCAGGAGGCCAGGATGGCAGCCTTGAGGAAGCAAATGCCCCAGAGCCTAAACACGCCGACTGTCGAACGGTCTGGAGGCTTCCGAGGCGGCATGTATAACGACGGCACCGCAGGCTACGGCCCCAATGCTGCGAAGACCGGCGAAGTCGTGCAAACCCAAGGCGTTGCTCAGGCGCACTACGGCAACCAGAACCGGTCAAGCGTCATGCTCAACAACAACTACGGTGGACATGCGCAGCAGCCGGTTTACGGATCGATGAACGCCCTTGGCGGCATGAACAACATGGGCCCCTATAACAGCATGAACAACCTCGGCGTCTACGGCAGCGCGAACAACCTGGGCCTGTACAACAACGGCTCGAGAATGAGCCTTTACAACCCTGGCATGGTGTCTCCGGGGATGCAGATGCCCATGCAGATGCAGATGCCCATGCACATGGGCACAGGGTCCGTCGACCGCGTGGAACAGTGGCGACGCGGCGTCCGGCCTTGAGTCGTCTTTTTTCTTTTGTTCTCTTGCTGATTCGACTCGTAATGCTCTCCCGTTGGCAAGCATCGGAGCGGCATCAATGGCCAGCGCCTCGAATAGAAGCATTGTATTATTTCCACGGGCGGGTTGGAAACAGGCGGCATACAGGAGGGAGGCCTTCGGAAGCGTGCTCGATTCCACAGCTGAAGCATGGTACGGCGCTGGTTGGGGGAATAAATGCATTTACACAGCAGTACTTAATAACATGTGGGGATTAGCCGGCGCGCTTTGTCACCGTTTGGAAAGACGAGACTGGGTCTATAGATTCGGCACAGTTGAATAAATTGAAGGGATTGCGCTTCACCGCACCGTACGCCGTAGCAAAGAATGCATGTGGGATGCCTAGACATGGCATAGTTGTGCAAGTTGAAGAAAAGAGCATTCCACTTGATACATAAAACTTTGCAGTGTCATACAAGCGGATACACAGGATCATAGGAAAGGCTCATCCATATATATATGTATTCAGGGGTATTTTGCGTGTAACGGCGCCTTTCTGCCTCGAAGAGGTCTTGATTACAGAGGCTCGGGTTGATTCATTAGGTATACAAGAAAGTAAAACAGAGCGACATTTTTGCCAGTAGAGGCTCGAAGAGGCCGAACACACCCCACGGCTCCCACCCTTGCGGGTCTTCCACTCGACGCGCCCCTTATTCGAACTCGGCGTGATCAAACTCGAAGCGCTTCTTGAGACGGTAGGCGATGGCTCGCTTGCGGGCGGCAGGGCTCTGCGTGAAGGCACCGCCACCACCAAACGGTCCGGCAGGAGCAGGGTTGCGAATTCTCACGATGCAGACGTTCTCGGCTCCGCCAACCTTGCCCTCGCAGGTCATGCCCTCGGGCATCTTGACCTTGACGGGGAAGTCGGTGTTGGTGGCAATGGACAGGCCGGCGACGCCCAGGCCGGGCACGTTCTGCATGACCTCGGCGTTCTGGAAGGCCTTGGGGTCGTAGCCACCGGACGAGGGGTCGATGGCGGCAGTGAGAGGACCGGCACCGTCCTGGTTGATCTAGAGGGGCGGGAAACATTAGCACAGGCTGCCGGGTAAGGCTTGGCTTTGGAAGGATTGTATGCACCTGTCGGTAGACGAGGGAGACGACGCCGTCGTCGTCGGAGGTAGGGAGGCCCTGGGTGGCGCCCTCACCCTCCGTGTCCTTGATCATGGTCTCGGTGGGATAGCTGGTCCTCTTGCCGCCGAGGCCGGCGACGCCGATGACGGGGAGGTTGAAGAGGTTGCTCAGCTGTCGCTTCTGCTCCTCGCGGCGCTGAGCAGAGCCCCCGAAGCCGCCGAGGTCGTCCTCGACGCCCACGGAGCTGCCGGCGCCCTTGTTGGTAGGGATCGAGCCGCTCTTGCCCATGAAGACGGAGATGACGGACGCGGGATCAACGTTGCCGTTGCCCTGGGTCTTGCCCAGGGGACCGTTGGCACCGTCGTTGATGTCGGTGTCCCGGATGATGGCGGTGTCGGCCTGCGCGCCGCAAGCGTTGACGACGCAGTCACGCTTGGTGCCGTCTTGGACTTGGGTCACGGGTCAGCAGTGAGCTCGAATAGGGGGCTGCTCTAACAACATACCACTCAGGCCAGGCATGGAGACGTTGTTGGCGCCCACGACCCACGTGCAGAGGCCGTGTGCGGAGGCGCCCGCGATGAAAGCGGAGGAAAGGATAGCGTAACGCATATTGTAGGTGGAAGTTGAAAGAATGCAGAATGCCTAGTTGGTAATTAACTGTGGAAGGGATAAAAAGCTACACGATCTGGTCGCCGGGACTGCGGACCGGTAGAGACGGAAAGAAGCGAGAGACTGAATTACTTGGGGATGCCGAACAAGAGAGAGGCTGGACGAGAAGCGTGGACGTTTCATGAATATATAGCCCGTCCGCAAGCCGAGATGGTTCGACTGCTGCGCTTGGCCGAGAGTCCCGGCATCATGGCCGGAGCGTCATGGCGTCCCCGGGGGGCTCGGCCGAGCGGCACGTGCCAAACGACTACCCCAAGACGTACGACTATGGCGATGGCAGCTGAACGTGAAGCTGCAAACCTTCGACGGACGGCGAAAATAGCATCTCGACGGACGCTAGGGCCTGAAACAAAACGATCCGACCGCCAGGGAGCTCAGAAGGGGACGTTTACGGTAGGGCTGTGCAGGGCGCCGGCGCACGAGCTCGGGACTAGCCGGGGTGCCCGGTCGGCAGACGAGTGGATCTGCGCTTGGACGGCGATCGGCTGGGCCATCCGTGCTGGAGGGTGGTAGGTATGGCATTGCAGATGGCAGGCAATGGGGATGGCAAGAGACGAAACAAACAAAAGGTGGTGGGTGCCATTGGCGACGAGTAGGCGTCGATCAGCAGGTGATCGGTGCATGGTTGTCGGTACTGACGGAGTGTTTGCCTGTCTACATGGCCACAGAACGAGCGCCGACAATTGCGTCTTACAGTCCCATCAACGGGCTTGAAACACAACGGTCCATGAGCTCCAGGAAGTCGAAATCTGCATGTGAGCAGAGAAAAAGCGGGACGCAGCATCGCGAGGGGCCATCGCGAGTGGTAGAAAGAAGGTCTCCGGGCCCGGCGCCGGGCGGCGATAAAGCATCCCCCGACGGGCCCCGCGCCGAGGCCCGTGGGGTTCCCCGATGCGGACAAGTAATCAGGCGTACCAAGCTTTGATCCATGCAACCCCGATTTTTCCAGGCCGGCACCCTACTTGGCCAGGAACGCGCGCGGGTGCGGCTGGGCCCAGCCTGAAACAGGCCCTGCGCTGTGCAGCGATTGCACGAATGCGGATGGGAGAGATAGGTACACGGGCAGGCCGGCGACGAGAAGGCACGGGGGCGCAGCAGCAGATGAAACAGGCAGTGGGAGCTGGCCCGAAGGTTTATCGGCGGGTTTGAACAGAGAGCGTGCGGACCTGGGCTGCGTGCACGCGTGATGTGCACAGCAAGGTAAGGCACGGACAGGTCCTGGTAATGTCGATGGTAAGGTGTCGATGGGAGAACACCTCGGATGAGAGAGCTCGAGCATCGGATGCAAACTCTAAGACGTACGAGTGCGCAAGCATTGCCGTTGATGGTGTCGCTGCCCGCGGACGATGATGTCGGAGGCGGTGGCGATGGCTTCACTTTTCTCTGCGCCAACACTCCCTCACCTTGTGATTGCGGGTATGCATCCAGAGACCACACAGAAAAAGAAGACTCCGTGCCCCCGTCGGTCAGCTTGCTACGCTCCGCAGGCGGCGCGGTGGCGTTGCGGAGATCCGATGCCCTGCCCTCCACGGTTTACATGACGATGCCGGGTGCCGAGGCATGGATGCCATCCGCACGTCGGCCTCGTTCCCGAACATCTGCAGCGGGAGCACGATGCACATTTGCACGGTAGCAACTGCTATAATAAGCTTCTATTAGTGGCATTCCAGACTTTGGGTCGGGCAGCCGTAGGTGTTTCCCGTTTCAGGTTGCCCGGGATTGGCCCTGCGCTGCCGACTCCGTGACCCCGTGCTCGTCCCCACACGCCGCCCGGATCGCATCATTCTCCTCCAGCGCCTCCCCCAATGCCGCTGCTGTCGCCGAGCCGCTCGAGCCTCCCTCCCGTATCAGGTCGCCCAGAGAGGCCGTAGTGAGCGCGGCCTCTTGCCCTATTTCCCGTTCTGGTGCTTTGGTCTGTGCCCCGAGAGACACCATGTCGGTTCACATGTCCGCCCGACTCGCCGGTCGTGTCGATGCGTCGACGGAGTACTTAAGAGATGCCTTCTGACCTCCTTTCCCGATGAGTGCTCTCTTTCCATCTCCAGCAAGCAACTACATTCTTTCCTCCATTTTCCTAAGTTTCTTTCTCTTCTCACTCACTCTACTACCATTTACAACCTGCGGTTGTCGAAACATTCACACTTTCTCAAAATGAAGACCTTCGCCATCATCCTCGCCGCCGCCTCGGCCTGCCTCGTCCACGCCGCCCCCGCGCAGGACGTCAACTTCGGCGGCCTCGGACCCCTGAGCAACGTCGTGCCCACCAGCGGTCCCGCTAACGGCGTCGCCAACGGCGTCCAGGACGGCGTGGCCGAGGTCTTCAAGCTGGCCGACGGCGTCCTCAACAACCCCATCGACGCCGTCACCCAGGCCGCCGGCGGCGACCCGGTCGGCGCTGTCACCAACCTGGGCTCCAACGCGGCTAAGCTCGTCGGCGAGCTGCCCGGCGACATTGCCAAGATGGGCGGAGACGTCATGAAGGGCGTCACTAGCAGCTCCTAGGCGCTGATAAAAAAACAGTCTCGGAGATATCATCGGCAGTGAGTGCTTGCTTCCTCAGTGGATGACGTCGTACGAGTTCAGTATACTGACAAGCTGCTAGTTTCATCGCGGGGCGATGAGGCCGATCCGAGAAGGGTGACTGAGCAGACACTATTCATACGGGACCATGGAGTGGTATTATTGTAATTCAAGACTTCTCGACATAATAGAGATACACCATTTGACTATCTACGCATTGATGCTGGAGCTGAGTATGACGTGATATCGTGGCGGACTCGACCATGCCTGGCCTGGATCGTCTATTTCGTACACCCAGGTCTCGTGGCTTCGCAAGCGCCCAGTTTGATAGGCGCCCTGGACCCATTTCCGACCGGGCGGCTGATGCGCCACCCGCGGCACAGCTAGACCGCTCGAGATTGCTTCAAGCAGTGAATCCGTCAAATACGGCTGCGCCGGACACTCGGCCCAAGATCGAGTGTCTGATAATTGGTGAGGAACTTACCAAAACGCCTTCCACTTACACGTTGCTGCAGAGCCGTCGTTCCGGTACCAACAACGGCACGCGGAGACGCAAAGCAACATTGATCGATAAACAGCCCCCGCCGCATTTACGAGTAGCCCAAGCCGGTAATCGGCGTGGCAGAATGTGGGGGAGCGGCGGAACAGGGCCGATGGCACCATCCCTTGTGGGCATTACGATAAAGCTAGAACTGTGGTCCCGCGATTAAAAACCATCGCGCCGCGCTTGGCGTTTTTTTTCTTTCGTCTCTCGCGTCGTTGACACGGATCTGCTTTCTGCGTGCCTTTCGGCGAGCGAGCGCGTTACTTTGCTCTCCTTCCCTTGCGTCCCGGGCCGCCGATCGAGCGACGGGAGCGAGCGATACCGTGGCCGGTGCCCCGCCGAGACCGACCCGCCGACATCGCAAACGTTCGGACAAAGCGACAAGCCATGGGCTTTGATTTCTTCCGCGGCAAGAAGGGCCGCGCCGGCGAGACGACGCCGCCCGTGCTCGCGGCCGGGGACGGCGCCGCTCCGGCTGCCGGCGGCGTCGGCGACGGCAAGCGGGCGTCCAACAACATCCTGGGCGGCGGCTTCGACACGGACCTCGAGTACCAGCACGGCCGGCAGCCGGACGACGATGCGCGCTCCGGGCCGCCGCTCGGCACCAGCGACCTCCTCGCGTCGGGCGACCTGGTGACGGCGGCCGAGACGCAAGATCTCAAGCGCGGCCTCGAGGAGCGGCACCTGTCCATGCTGGGCATCGCCGGCGCCATCGGCACGGGGCTCTTCCTCGGCCTCGGCTCCGCGGTGCAGACGGGCGGCCCGCTGGGCGCGCTGCTCGGCTACGCCACCATCGGGCTCGTCGTCTGCGCCGTCCAGCTGGCCCTCGGAGAGGTGGCGGCCCTGCTGCCCGTGACGGGCGCCTTTGTGCGCCACGCCGAGTTCTTCGTCGATCCAGCCTGGGGCTTCGCCATCGGCTGGAACCTCGTCTACGGCAACATCCTGTCCATCCCGTCCGAGATCACGGCCATCTGCGTGCTGTTCCAGCTGTGGACTGACGTCAACTCGTCCGTCTTCATCATCACCTTCATCGTGCTGACCGTCGCCATCGGCCTGGCCTTTGTGCGCGTCTTCGGCGAGGTCGAGTTCGCCTTCGCCGTGCTCAAGATCCTGCTCGTTGTCTTCCTCATCATCCTGGGACTCGTCATTGACCTCGGCGGCATCCCCGGCACGCCCGCCATCTACTTCCGCTACTGGTCCAGCCCGGGCCCCTTCGTCGAGTACATCGCCTCGGGCAACTGGGGCAAGTTCCTCGGCTACTGGAGCGTCATGACGGGCGCCGTCTTCTCCTTTGCCGGCGTCGAGTCCATCGCCATGGCTGGCGCCGAGACCAAGAACCCGCGCAAGGCCATCCCAAAGGCGTGCAAGAACGTCTTCATCCGCATCCTGCTCTTCTACATGCTCGCCATCCTCGTCGTCGGCATGCTTGTGTCGAGCGCCGACCCCCGCCTCAACGACAACAGCGGTACCGCCGCCCAGAGCCCCTTCGTCATCGCCGCCTCCGCCGCCGGCTACCCGGCCATCACCTCCGTCGTCAACGCCGTCGTCATCACCTCGGCCTGGTCCGCCTCCAACCAGAGCCTGCTCGCTGGCACCCGTGTTCTGTACGGCCTCGCCCTCAAGGGCCAAGCGCCCAAGATCTTCCTGCGGACCACGTCGTGGGGCGTGCCTTACATGTGCGTCCTGCTCTTCACCGTCTTCATGTTCCTCAGCTTCATGGGCATGTCGAGCGGTGCCCTGACGGCGTTTTACTGGCTCGTCGACTTGACGGCCGCGGGCGTTCTCGTCTCGTGGATATCCATCGTGCTCAACCACATCCGCATGAGACTCGCAATGAAGAAGCAAGACATTCCCATCACGAGGCTTCCGTGGTACAACTCTTGGACACGTAAGTTCACCTTGATGATGCCGTGTGTACAGATGCCAAATCGAACTCCGAACTGACAAGCCATTCAGTGTACAGCTCGTACTTCGCACTCGTCATGTGCACCATCATCCTGCTGACTAGCGGCTTTGCCGTTTTCACCGAGGGGAACTGGAGCGCCAGCAGCTTCGTCTCCGCATATCTGTAAGTTTGACTTCCCCTCCTGACTCGCGAGAGATTCTGGACGGTCATTCTAACACGTCACAGAGATATTCCCCTTGTGATTGGTGCCTATCTGCTATGGAAATTCTACAAAGGCACAAAGATCGTGAACCTCTCCGAGATACCCCTGCATAGCGCATTGGAGCAAGCAGAACAGAAGTACGCAGCCTTGGATTAATAGTATCAATAATGTACTAGGCATTTAAACGTCTTTTATTGCGAAGGTTTGCGTTGTCACAAATCTGCTATTATCGCTGTCTGCCTGTTCTACTCAAACGTGAACGTTCCGTCGGAGACTAATATCAGATCTGCCGCCTTTCCCACTTTGCACTGCATCGACCAGCTGCACTGCGAATATGTATGGGGACAGATCGTGATGTCAAGGGCAAGGTAGCACCGAAGTGCCAATAATGTAATCGCATCGCCAGACACCGGACATTTCGTTGCAAGATGTCCCATTCATTTCCGATCATCTGGTACACGGCCTAGGGCGCCGAACGTACCATTGCGTGCGGAGTTCGTGCTGGCAATGCCTGATCCCCCAGTAAATTGAAAGTGATCATGCAGTCCGCCCGAATAAGCTACACCGATGAGCCTCTCGCCATGGTGAGTCATTTGTGCTTCGCCACGGTGAGCAGCAAAGTACCTACGTAATGTCGTTGCACTTCCGCTACAAAGCAGTAGCGCAACGGAATACAAAAAGCATGGAGGCGCGCTTCGTTTACGACAGACACCAACCAAAGCCGCCATGGATTTCTTCCACTCCCCCAAGTTCTCCTCCCGCGTAGAGGAGCTCATAGAGCAGCACCATGTGCCGGGCATCGCCATCGCAATCGTGCAGGATGAGACGGTAGCGTCTGCAGGCTTCGGGCACGCCTCTCTGGACCCGCCAAAGCCGTGCACCGCCGACACGCTCTTCGACATTGCGTCGGCCTCAAAGTCGCTCACGGCCGCGTCTGTCGGCTTGCTGGTCGCCGACGACAGGTACCCGCACGTCCAGTATGAAGCCGTCATGTCGAAGCTGCTGCCGGGGGACTTTGTGATGCCCGGCGAAGGGTACACGGAGGGCGTAACAGTCGAGGATGTGCTCAGTCACAGAACAGGCATGGCAACGTGAGCCATCTCGTTTTCCGCAATTGTACTGTCACTAACACAGAGCCGCAGTCATGACTGCTCATACATGGGCCCTGACGCCGCACAGCCAGACGATGCGCGATCCGTGACGCGCAACCTGCGGAACCTGCAGCTAGCGGCGCCGCTCCGGTCCAAGTACATCTATTGCAACATGATGTATACTGTGGCGACGTATCTCGTAGAGAAGACAAGCGGACTCAGCTTCTCCGACTTCCTTCATGAGCATTTCTTCCACCCACTCGGCATGGAGTCGACCAACCTCCAGCCCGCCCGCGCTCGAGCGAAGGGATTAGGAGACCGTATCTCCACCGGATTCTATTGGGACAAGGACGCCAAAAAGTATTTGGCGTACCAATACCCCGACACTCCTGAAGCCCAAGGCGCTGGCTCAATCATCACCAGCGTGAACGACTACGTGAAATGGGTCAAGGCCATGATGAACAAGCAGGGCTCCATCACCGAGGATGTGTACCAGGGTCTCATCAAATCACGGACGCTGCAGAACCCAAATTACAAAAACCTACGCCCGAACACATCTCCGGCGCTGTATGCTGCTGGATGGGACGTGTATCACTACCGTGGTCAAATGATTGTCGTTCACGAGGGGTTGATAGCAGGCGTTGCCACCCGCCACTTTTTCCTTCCGGGGATCAAATTTGGCGGTGTCATCTTTGGCAACTCCGAGGATTGTAGTGTGGTTGCTGCTGTCCTCGCACAGGAGCTGATTGACGAGGTTCTGAGGGTCCCAGAGGATGAAAGGCCGAATTGGAACAAGATTGAAACTGAAGCGTGTGGGGACGACGACGACGATGGCGATAAGGAAGTAGAAGAGGTTCGGAAAAAGCTCAGCCCTGGCATCAAGGAGTCAGAGCTGCAGACGACACCTCTAAGCGCCTACGTCGGAGAGTACTGGAATGTGGGCTACAAGAGCTTGAAAGTCGAGGTGAAGGACAATCAGCTCTTCGTCGATGCCTGGGACCGCTCCATGCCCTTTACTCTCAAATTTGACCACGTAAGCGGGCAAACAAAGTACGTCGTACACTTGCGCGACGTTTTCAATCTGGGCGACTCTTTCGAGGGAGAATTCAAATTCGACGGCGACTTGGCCATCAGCATGGGTCTGCGTTTCGAGGAAGAGCTGGAAGAATACATCTGGTTCGATAGAGTGAAGGCAAAAGACGCCGAGTCGGGAACTGAGACTTCACAAGACAAGATTCCGGTGGAGGTCTCAATGAGATAGTTCTATTGGCAGAAAGGCATTGATCTCGGACATCGCTTAGAAGTACCAGATTCAGTCGTACAGCTATACTAGTTCTGCTATGGATAAGAATACGCTTTAAATTTCCTCGCCACAGCTATAAATTGAAGCCCGACATCAATCACAATTAGGCCTGCTGGCCCAGGACGACGTCCAGAGAAACTTCCTCCAGGATGGTATCGGAGATGACGTTGACGTTCTCCCCCTCAACATCCTCGACCCACGCCTCGATGTGAGACGCGACCTTCTCGTCGTGATCCACCTCTCGGGTGTAGTTGGATGGCGTCTCAATGGTCTCAAGGGAGCCGAGAATCATGCCGGAGCTGGTCTTGTAGAACTTGAACATGGGCTCCTCGCTGCGCCTCTTGATCTGCTTGTCCTGGACCTCCCAGCCGTCGTTCTTGCAGGGCTGGTTGGTGCAGTATTTGACACCCGCGGCACCGGGGTTGCCAAAGTTGATGACGAGGCTGTGCGACTTGAGGCCCTGCTTCTTCCACCGGCTGTAGACCGTCTTGAGGGCCTGGCCCTGCCTGGAGTTCTCGGACCGAGGCACGCAGCGCGACACCTGGTGGCCGTTGGGGAACGTGCTCTCCTTCGTCGAGGCAAACGGGTACTCGTCGCAGGAGATGTAGATGCCGCCGCGGTGGCCCACGCCCGTCTGCTTGGTGCCGCACTTGTTGCCGCTTCTCTGGCAGCCGGCCGAGGCGCGACGCTTGTCCTGCGTCGACTTGTCGGGGTTGTCCCAATTCAACGTCTGCGGGAAGACTGGGCTCGCACAGCGGACGGCCCAGCACATGTTGGTGCAAACTTCCGGCATCTTGTTGCACAGAAACGTAACATCAGGGGGGGTGGCCAAGGCAGTCGGGACCATGGCGACCCAGGCAAGGCCTGTGAGCAGCAAGGTATTGGCGTACATGATGAGATGTGGTTTTCAAGCTAGAAGACGAAAAAGGTCTTTGAAACTCTCCTGAGAAACGCCGCTTCCTATGTATTATTTCCTAACTGAACACAAGTCTTATATAGATGGCTCAACTGAACATATGTGGTATCTGAGGCTTACACGGGGGGTTACACGACGAAGCAGCTGAAAACTTGAAAGCCTCCTTACGGCCAAGATCTTCTTGCAACAGTAATCTCGATCGACAGTCGAACATGCCACTGGGTATTCAGTTGAGCTCCTACCACGCCATCTGATTGCTCGATCGAACGGGGGCAGCAGGCTTCAATGCTACACGGATTTTCGGTATATAAATACCGGCAGTGGCGCCCCTCCATTGGCTGATGATTGACAATGCATGCAGCTTACAGCGGCACAAGGCTGACACTCAAAGCCAGACCCGTTGCTCACTGCAGCTCAAGAGCACATGGGCTCAAACCATTTGGCCCCCATCGTGCAAGTAACGAGGTCAAGAACATGCATTCAGGCCCTGGAAAGCGGCTGACGCAGGATCGCAAACAACGTTCTACCAACGGGGAGGGCTTACTGTACTCCGTAGCCGAGACTGATTGGGCGCCGCAGCAAAGGCATTGTCCGGCTTGCTGCCATTAGAGGTGAAGTCCGAGCGAGCAAGATCGTGATCTACGCTTACGTACGCCCGGGCAACGACAATGCTACCATGCACGGTCGGTAAGCTGACCAAAGAGCTCAGGACAGAGCCTGCAGTCAACGGGGAGAAGCGTGCAGCTTGTCTGAGCCGCGTGCAGCTCAGACCAGGAGGGGTCGCGGTTTGCGGAGTTGCGCGTGTCGTCACACATGCACTCGGCCCCCATTGCATTTTCTTCCCAAAGAATGCAGAGCATTCATCTTCGTTGAGCCCGCGCAAGACGCTAGAGATTAAACGAAATCAGTGAGCAGTTCGTAACCAAGAGTTGGGTTGCCTATTCTTCAAGATGTCCGACTCCGAGCCCGATGGCGACAAATTCAAGGTATACATCACGGCCGACGTCGACAAAGGTGACATCGTCACAGCACTGTACAGCGATGTCGATGACGAGTCCGTGGCCCAGGAGACATTCGTCTTCGAGACTCTCCGCGGGCAAACAACGCAGCAGGTGGTGCGGCACCACAGAGACAGCCGCGGCAAGGAGGAAGACGTCCATCCCAACATGTTCCTCGTCTTCGACAGCGACGACCTCGAAGGGCGCGGCGCCTTGTTCGTCAGCCTGGACGAGTACCACGGCTTTGATGACGCGGTGAGACTGTCGCCGGATGACGCGAACATGAGCATCTGCTCGCTTAGCATCGCAAACGACGACTGGCACACCCTGCGGGAAGACCTGCCTGACGAAAAGACGGAGACGGTACCCATCAATTGGCTCGCGCTCTACAATCTCCTCCCCGAGGACCAGCAGGGCCGGTTCGACAAGGCGTCCCTCGCGATGAATCTGGGCAACCAGGAGGTTGGGGTTGGCGAGCCAGGACAGGACCTCGACATGTCGGGACTGAAACGCATCTATCGAGACGTGCGCCCCGACAGCCGAGACCTGGACAGCATTCGAGATGGACACGCTGCTTTCGCGGAAGAGAATGACTTGGACACGGATAGGTTCGCGGTGGTCGATGGACAGTTCGACGAGGCTGGTGCCCTTATTGTCCAGGTACAGCCCAGCGCGGACTCTTTCCGCTGCAGAGGCGAGGTTGCCGGAGAGATTCTGCGCTGGGTCTTCATCAACTTTATGACCTGGGACGAGGCCAAGGAGTTCGCCGGCAGGCAGTGAGGCTGACCTCCCGGGCGTCCCGCGCCGGCCTCACCGCCGTGTAAGTGGCCCGGCCGGGGGAGGGTTCGACTCACGTCACAGTTTCGCTCGCCAGGTGCCCTTCGCGCCCCTCGGCTGCGAAACCCCGAATGTCAATTGGCCGCGGGGAAATTTCTAGGTCTTGGCCGACACTTGTCGAGGCCGTCTGCGGAGTTGGTCTTGCTCGTACTCGCACAAGTTGAAACAATGGAGGCATCTGCTAGCGCTCCTAGGCCGGCCAGGGTCCTCGGCATAAGCAACAGAAACAGAGTCTAGCGTGCAAATGGGCAGAATTAGCAGCTGTTTTGCGGCAAAGCAATCAATGGATACGAAGCAGTACTGTCCTTATCAATTATGTAAAATCTCACTTCTTTCGCAGAATGCCAGCAGGCTTCGGTATTTCTTCTGGACGGCCGCCGGGGTCGGGTCTCAGAGCGGCAATGAAGCCCTGGCCAATGACTGCTCGTGCTGCGTCGGCGTGTGCCGTGAGAGCCACGTGAGATAGGATGGATGAAAACGCCCAGAACGGAAGGTCAACTTGTTTGGCCTCGCTTGCTATAGTCATCAGTCTGTCAGTTGCCAGGCTAGAGTAAATGGCGCAGCTTGGCTCTGCGCTCGCTTCGGGCCGTCAAGGGTACGAGACATCAAATACTGCCCGACCGAAACACATAGGCTCGTGACGAGGTTGGGCGAGCATCGAGCGGTGAGTTGACTCTGATTGCAGCTGGCGCCTGCATCACGCTTTGAGACGAAAAAGGCATGTCGGTAGACTGGGAGTGGAAGGTCATCTATTCAGTCTTGTTAGTGCTAATGCTCCTTCGGATTAAAAGGCATTTACAAAACCCCCTGGCAACGGGCAAATTCCGGGCGAGATGGCCTTTCGCCGCTCTGCTGACTTCTTATCTGGCTCGATGGCAGGCTTTGGAACCAGGCACGCCCAAGAATAGGATGCTAGCTTCGGCCCCAACGGCAGGCTAGAGCTGAAGAGGCACTTGGGCGACGCCCGCCTCCAACCCCAGACGGCACTCAGATCCGTTCAGGCGCATCCCGGACCGGGCGTCGATCTCTCGAGCGCCGGCTAGCCACTCAGGCGCCGGGCCAAGGCCACGACCTTCCAAGATGCGCAACTGAGCCGGTGCCACACCGTCTCACATGGTGGCCTCGAGGAGCCCTGAGTGGTAGGATTCAACCGTATCGCGGAAGTCGGCGCCGAGGGGAAGCATCAGCTTGACGACTGCGGAAGGCTTGCGGGCTCCGGAGGTGGCCGGCGCGCTTCTGTTCGCGGGCTCGGTGTCTAAGCTCGGTGTCTCTCCACTTCAGCTCTCGAGCTTGTAATCTTGCTCGTGTCTCTGGGGGGCACAAGGTCATGCTATTCGAAATGAGTTAGTTGGTCTTGGTCAGAGTATATTTAAGATGTCACATCCCTCGGCCTTCAGTTCTCCTCCCTTTGTCCAGCAAGCCGTCTGTCCAATACCCTTCACCTCTTCATATAAGACACATTACCAGAAAGCTCCGCGCAGTCAAGATGCAGCTGTCCTTTGCCCTCCTCTCCCTCGTGGCCCTCGCCACCGCTGCTCCTGCGGAGCTTGACTCCCGGGATACCACCTGCGGCAGCCACTACTACTCGGACGACGCCATCAACGCGGCCTCGAACGCCGCCTGCGACTACGTCCAGAACGGTAACACCGCTGGCCGCTCGTCTTACCCCCACGAGTACAAGGACTACGAGGGTTTCGACTTCGGCGGCCTCAGCGGTCCCTTTTACGAGTTCCCCATCCTGTCTTCCGGCAGAATTTTCAGCGGCGGTTCGTACCCCCTTGCTTCGTCTGTCTTCTCCAAACTGTACAGCAGCTGACGAGAACAGGTTCACCCGGCGCTGACCGTGTCATCATCGACTCGAACTGCGACATTGCTGGCCAGATCACCCACACCGGTGCCAGCGGCAACAACTTTGTCGCCTGCTCTGGCACCAGCTGAACGAATCGAGAAGCATAATAGACGGGACATGTTCCGTCCCAGAAGACCACACTCTTCTGTGACATATTCATTGTACATACTGCATAAAAGGCCACCCTACTGTTGTGTATATAATCTGCACTCGCCATGGCCATAGCCAAAAGCCTGGCTCGGATGACTGTTACGCCGGACCTTTTCTCTCGTCAAACACTCAAAAGCAATTTCTCTACCATAGCAAAGCGCTTCACGCATTCACGGCGAATAAAACAAGAAGTTTCCAAAGCTTGACATGTGTTTTGGATGAATAGATCCCAGGTCACAAAGCAATCAGTACACTGCAGTGAAGATTTGGAGGTCAGGAACATTTTGAAGTCGCTGCAAAAGACGCATGAAACAGCAACACATTCCACGCCAAGCTCGCAGGCATACTCAGTTCTCTGTTTCTCTCTCCTCTGCAAGCTCCATCTCCGCCTTGGTCCCTTTCCAGTCAAACAGCCTACAAAGAACAGGAATCGCCGCAGCCAGCACCATGCCTGCCCCAAGAAAGCCTGCCGTGACACCGAACCCAATGTGGTACGCCGGGGCATCGCTGCTAGGCCAAATCCTGCTCCCGTACACGCTCGAAAAGTTTCCAAAGGCGTTGACCATGGCCAGCACAATCGCTCGCTTCTCGGGAGGCAGGCTGATGACGTTGCTCGTCCAAGACAAAATGAGGGGCAGGGCGGACCAGATACCCGCTGCGACGAAGCAAATCATGACATAGCGAACCACGGCGGTCTGCACGGCGGCGCACACGACGGAGCACACAAACCCGACGGCCAACGAAACGGCTACGTGCCACCGTCGCTCGACATGACGGTCCGATGACCAAGCAACGATGTTGAGGCACACTGCGGCGACAGCGTAGATGGGGACCGTCATGTACTGCGCTTTGACGGTGTCGTAGCCGAGCGAGGCGGTGATGGTGGGGATGAAGTATGAGATGGTGCCGGACCCGACGTCGAGCATGAACAGCATCAGGAACATGTAGGTGCGCGGGTCGGCGACGGCTGCCACAAACGCCTGCCAGTGGCTCAGGCGGCGATGGCTGCTGCTGCCATTGAGCTTGCTGTCGTGGACGATGCGAATCTTGGCCAAGTGGCGCTCTGCCAGTGTAAGACGCTTTGACGTCTCGGGATAGTCGAGTAGGATGAAGAAGGCGACAATGGAAACGCCGGTAGTCGCGACTCCTTCAACGATAAACAGCCATCGCCAGCCTGCGATGCCATGAGCGTCATGCAAGTGGGAGGTGATCGCTCCGGCGAGGATGCCACCGAAAGCGCCGGACAGTACGGACGCGGTGTAGAAGATGGCAAAACGCTTGCCTGGACGAGATGCAATGATCAGCGATGCGGCTCTCGAGAGATGCATGCGTACCGCTTACCCAACTCGGCCCTCGTGTACCAGCAGCTCAGAACAAACAGAACACCAGGAAAGAATCCCGCCTCGATGCACCCGAGGACGAATCGAAAGGCCAGGAGTGCACCGTAGCTTTTCGAGATGGACATGAGGGCGCTCAAGACGCCCCAGACCAACATGATGCCGGGCAGGAACAGCGATGGCTTGCTCCGGCTGAGAATCATGTTGGATGGGATCTCGCAGATGAGGTAGCCAAAGAAGAAGATCGACAGCGCCCAAGCCTAGGTGGCCATGTTAGCAGCCACGTCGTTCGACAGACGCTGCCCGACTCACATATCCATCGTCAGTAAGATCGAGATCTTTTTGCATGCCCGCGATCTTGGCATTGCCCTATTCGAAATGTGGACGTCAGTACAGCTGACATACGAACCTGAGATGTGGGCCATGGCAGACGCGGAACCCGACTCACAATGTTGGTCCGGTCAACGTAGTTGAGAATGTACATGAGCCAGAGAATAGGCATGAGAAAGATGTCAATCTTCCTCACCAGTTTCTTCTCGTCCGCCGTGTTTGGTACATAGTTGCGCAACGCCTCGGCCAGCTCGTCGTCCACCTGAGATACGCTCGGCACGTCGTCCTCCTTCATCCTGATAGATGGCGCCGTTTCACGCTCCGTGGCGGCGGCGGAGACACGCAGCTTGCGGCAGAGCAGAGTCTGAAGGGGAGGAGAGAGTTCTCAATAAGCTGGAGGCCGCGGTGTTGATTTCGGCTGTCCGTTCCGAGGCTCCAAAGTTTTTGCTCCTCGCGGATCTACGCGTCTGCCTTCCAACCCCCATGGGGGAAGGCCATTGGCGTTAGGCTAGACACATTCGACAGACGGGGACGAGAACCTTGTCCAGAGAGCCCAACGTGGTTGGCTCACTCTGAACGCCTAGGCGTCGTGTCGAGACAATTGGCTTTGGGACGGAAGCGGTCCACTTTGGCTCGAGTCATGGCCCTGGCATCTGCACTGGTGGATACACCTGCAGCATTGAGCGGGATTCTGTCCGGCAACGGGCAGATCTTGTGGGCACGAACTCGGCAGTTCCAAATCGCCAAATGTTCAATCAATGTTGCATAATCGGCTTTTTACCCGGGCATCTGCGAGTTGAGGACATCCAGGAAGCTCAGCCCATAGGCTTCCGGATCCATGCCAACTTGCTCGGGCATGCCGCCAAACATCCAGCTGTTCCAGTCTGGAGGCATCTCGGCTTCGGTCCAGGTTTGGGGGACGGCTTGCCCAGCTTGATCATACGCCTTTTCGTTGGCGGTGCGCTCCTTGAACTTGTGAAGCATGGTGCTGAGCCCGCGCCCGAGGAAGTGCGCGACATGACGGACGCACGGTCGCGTCTCCTCCAGCAGTGCAATCGTGCCTTCGATGAGCGCGACAACGTCCTCGTAACGTATGTTGAGATTGGCAGATCTCCACTGCGATTGGGCTTTCATCAGAAAGAGACAGGCGTATGCAATGGTCGTGAGCAAGTACAGCGGTACGCCGATTACAGCCTTTCGCATGTCGGCGTCGTTCAGTATCAAGCTGAGCGCGCTTGATGCGCTTGATATGGCGAGATTGACAAAGTGGCGACGTTCAGGAGACATGCTGTACTGCTCAGTCGGTCTAAGACCTCGGAGGCAGATTGAGAACAACTGCAGCCGAGCAAAGTGGTAATGCAGGGTGACCCCCTTTGCTGGATAGTGTGCGATGTACTTGTTGGGGGCTGCGCCATGTGTTAGAGCAAGTCGGCCAAGTTTGGAGGTGCTCAGGTCCTACCTAGCCGCGTCTCCCAGTGAGTTCGCCAGTATCCCAGCTCAACGTCGAAGCGCCTCAGGATCTCGAACTCGTCGCTCGCAATCATTCTCGACCTGTCGGGTCCAAATGTGTGAAACACGCGACTCAGAATGATGAAGACGCCGACTTGGCTGTGCAGGCGAAAATCAGCTTCTGTGATGCCCGGCAGTCGGAGAAAGTCTTCATGGCATGTAATCGTGGAGTTCTCGTTGATGACCGGTGGCCTTCCGTACGCGATGCTGAAGTGATGGTCGCAGACGTATAGCAAGTACCACAGCCGTGCTTCCTCGATGTATTGCGGCCCATCTCTCAGAGCCTTTGCGCAGAATTGATGGAGGTTGAGTTCCGTGGCGATGCGGACGGCGAGACCCGACAGCTTCCAGCTCAGGTCTGAGAGGAAGAAGGCGCCGATGCAGAGTCCCCGAACGTCGTCGAGGGTGTGGTATCGATCAAACATGGCCTGGCCCACCAGGTCTATGAAAATGGGATAGCAGGTGTCAAATGCGCTTCCATCGTCCTGGGCGTGCAACGTGGTCACGGCAAGGATGGCGGCCGTGAGGAGGGTAGACGACGCCCGGGTTGCTGCCAGCGTGCTGTGGACGAGCGCGATGCCACCCCAAAGATACGCGTTGAGAGTCTCGCCGAACTTGACGAACAACTTCTCGGCTTCCTCTTCGCTGAACTTGCCCTGGGCGATGAAGTCTGGTTGCTGGGCGCGGCTCGGAGGCCGGCGCTCGCGTGCCCAGGGGTCGTTGCGAATGTTGCGAAGCTTCGTTACCTCAAAAAGGCTCGCCATGGGGGCGCCGACGATGGCTTGATCATCAGCCTCCTGTGTGTCGGCTTCGACGGAATTCTCCCTCGTCATGCCCGTGGGACGGACCGGCGACTGACCAGACGGATGGCTCTGCGACACCGCCCTAGCAACGCCAGGGCTCTGTGAGAATGCGCTTCCTTCGGCAGGCGACTGCTGCATGAGAGTAAGCTGGGGCAGGTTCAGGGTCCTCTGGACCTCATTCAGAGCCGCCTGAAGGCTCTTCATCTGAGCTTCCATGCCCTTCTTCCACTCATTCTCGTCGTCGAGCAGCGTCTGCAGGCTCTTGTTGACGACGCAGGCGAGCCCCAACCGCGCGCACCGTGCGCATTGGGTCTCGCCAGGCTCCAAGTTGCATTTTATTTTGCGGTTCTGGCATGCTTGGCCTGCGCAACGAATCAGCATCAACGGACCCGGATCGCTGCCAAGCGCAGGGGGCGTTTTCTCACAAGCACGTATCTTCCTTGAGATCTTCGGCTGATACTCGGCGAGCTCGTGAGGCGGACTGGTCTGCGAGGCCTCGAACCTCGCGCGCTTCATGGCGTCTTATCGGATGGCTGGAGCGAAGTCCGCGAATACTGGGGCCGTGAGACGTGTGCATGGAGGCGTTGGAGACGCAGACGACGGCGACGAGGTGGCGGGACTAATGCCGACGCGTTGACGCAACCCCACGACGCCAGGCACGTGCCCCCAGGTGCGGGTTTCTCCCCGCGATGCCGCCGCACCTCTGGAGCTCTCATTCAACGTCCATGGCATCACGTCGCATCATGCTGGAGGCCAATTTGGCACGGCAATGCTTTTGTCTTTGAAAAGGGCATCATGTCTGCATATCCTGATTACTAGAGAAAGCAAAGAAATTTGGCCGCATCGAACCCGATCGTCATGGCTTCGACGGACCGTGAATGCGCCACCGTGTGCTTCCTCGGCCTGGGAGCTCTAAGCAGCGCCATGGCGCGCCGGCTTCTGCCGGATTCACGATATCGTGCCAAAGCATACCCCGGAAATGATGGTGATGCTCCAAGCGTGGATGCATTTGTAGCATTGGGCGGAGAAATCACCGAGGCTCCGCGAGACGCCGCAGCGGGCTGCGAGTTTCTCGTCTGCGCGGCTGCCACTGCTGAGCTTCTAGACGATGCGCTCTTCGGAGAGAAAACGGGCGCTTTGAAAGGTAACTCCGATCATGACGTTCAGGACTTAGGCTGTGGCTAAACGCAGAATCAGTCCTGCCACGGAATGCAACTCTGCTCATGTGCGGCACGGCCACACCAGCCTACCTTGAGGCGCTGATGCCTCGGATAAAGATGGCAGGCAGACAAGAAGTGCGTATCGTGGATAGCCCTGTGGCTCATGGCATCGAGAGCTTGACTAAAAATGCCGTGACAATTGTCGCATCTGGCACACCCGACGCTGTTGCTTCGGCGGAGCAGCTTCTCCGTGTTATGTCTGACAAGCTATATACCGTCCCGGGCGACCTTGGTGTGGCTACAAAAGTGCACTTGGTCAACTGCTTGCTCATGGGTTCTCATCTTGCTGCTGCGGCCGAAGCAATTGGTCTCGCGGCAAAGGCTGGATTGAACACTCAACAAGTTTACAACATCATCACCAACGCCGCGGGCAGCTCATCGGCATTCGAAAGTCGCGTGCCGCAGATGCTCCACAGCGACTGGGCGCCGCGCTCTTCACTCGCATCGTGCCTTACCAGCATGGATGCCGTCGTGGCGACAGCCAGGGAAATCAGCTTCGCTCTTCCCCTGGGAGGCGCCGCGGAACAGCTCCTCATCTCAGGCACTTCGCAAGGACATGGAAGCGATGATGACTCAAGTTTAATACGAATTTACTTGCCGGCCACGCCGGATTTGGTCCGCGACAGCGCCAAGTCCGGCAGCATCAAAGACGCACTGACGCCAGGTGGCAGCCCGCTGGAGATTACCAAAATCGGCATGATCGGACTGGGGGCAATGGGTCAAGGCATGGCTGCGTCTCTTGTGCGCGCAGGCTTTGCTGTGCAAGGCTTTGACGTAAGTCGGGCGGCCGTCGACAAATTTGCATCACTTGGGCCAAAAGCTGTAGCCATGACTTCACCGGCCGAGGCAGCGCGGGGCGCCGATGTCGTGGTCCTGATGGTACAGAACGCATCCCAGGTCGACGATGTTCTGTTTGGATCTGGGAATGCAGCAGACGCCCTGCCTGATGGTGCCATCATCATTCTCAGCTCCACAGTCCCACCATCGTTCGTGCGAGATCTGGATTCCAGACTGAGAGCATTGGATAGAGGGTTCTCCCTGGTTGATGCGCCCGTCAGTGGGGGCGTCGTCCGCGCTGCAAACGGCACTCTCACCGTAAGACACTCCTCCGACCCCTAGTTCTTAGGCACACGACTAATATTCCTCAAGATGATATGCTCTGCAGGACACATGACTCTTCCCAAAATCAACGGCGTACTTCTTGCGATGACAGGATTGTCAAGCAACCTGTGTCATGTTGAAGGTGGTGTCGGGGCTGCCTCATCGGTGAAGCTCGTGAACCAACTTCTCGCAGGAGTGCATATTGCCACCGCGGCGGAGGCGATGGCGTTTGCAGCTCGTCTGAATCTTGATACGAGGCTGGTGTTTAAAATTCTCAAATCAACAGGGGCGTGGAGTTGGATGCTTGAGAACCGGGTTCCGCAGATGCTAGGGGCAGACTGGACGCCGCACTCGGCACTCGCCATATTCGTCAAAGACCTGGGTATTGTACTTGACGAAGCAAAACGGCTCCAGTACTATGTTCCGATGGCATCTATGGCTCACAATCTCTACCTAGCCGGAGCGTCTCGTGGCTGGTCCAAAGAGTCTGATGCCGGTGTGGTTCGCCTCTGGGAAGTTCCAGGAAATTCCGTCGCAGAGAAAACTAGCACCGAAGACGAGGGCAGAGAACATGCCGAGACCGATGGTGACGAATCCCAGCCTCAGCCCCTGCCGGCCAAGGCGACTCTCGACTCACTTCCGCCAGAGTACCGCAAAGACGTCATCGGCTCGGTGAGAGATATGGTCGAAAATGGCGGCGTGCCCACGCTCGTGGTTCTGGATGACGATCCTACGGGAACGCAGACATGTCATGACATTGACGTCCTCACGGTTTGGGACAGTGAAACTCTGGAATACGAGTTTAGCCTCAACCCCAGTGGCTTCTTCATCCTCACGAATTCACGCGCACTGCCTTCTGCCGAAGCCCGAAGCTTGATCCTCGACATCTGTAAAAAGGTTGCGGTGGCGGCAGAGAGGGCAAAGAAAACTTTCGAGATTGTCCTTCGCGGTGACTCCACGCTACGAGGCCACCTTCCGGAGGAGCCAGAAGCCGCTGAAGAAGCTTTGGGGCTATTTGACGGTTGGGTGGTCACTCCCTTCTTCTCTCAAGGGGGCCGTCTCACGATCAACGACGTTCACTACGTGAAAGAGGGTGACGTATTGGTTCCCGCGAGCCAGACTCCGTTTGCCCAGGATGCGACGTTTGGATACAAAAATTCAAACCTTCGACGGTACATCTTGGAGAAATGCGGGTCACGATTTCAGGAATCTTCCTTCCTGTCGGTGACTCTGGATGATATACGCCTTGGCGGCCCCTCGGCTGTCGCGCAAAGGCTTCTATCATCCGCATCTGACCCCAATAGGGTCATAATAGTTAATGCAGCCGCGGAATCCGACATGCATGTATTTGTCGCTGGCTTGCTTGAAGCCGAAAAGAGCGGAAGGAGATACCTATACCGAACTGGCGCAGCGTTCGTGTCGTCGCGCCTTGGAATCACCGGAATTCCTCCACTGACCCTGAAAGATCTCGGCGTAGATGCGACCTCCAGCTCCGCACACAACGGAGGCTTGATCGTTGCCGGATCGTACGTGCCAAAGACGACGGCTCAACTCAAGGTCTTACGAGAGCGGCGGGGGGATAAGCTGGCGGTAATCGAGCTGGACGTCGCAGAGCTCATTGCGTCTGCGGAGGAAGCCGAAGCCATTGTTGGAGAAGCTGCCGGCGACGCCTCCAGGCTCATTTCGGCCGGGCACGATGTCCTCGTCATGACCTCACGGGCGCTCATTAAGGGCCACGACGGAACGAGCTCTCTCCAGATAGGGTCTAAAGTCGCACATGCCCTTGTCCGCTTTGTCGAAGGCGTCGAGGTTCGCCCCCGATACATCATTGCCAAGGGTGGCATCACGTCATCTGATGCGGCAACAAAAGGCCTCAAAATGCGGCGCGCGAGAATTCTGGGCCAAGCCGCGCCTGGGGTGCCGCTCTGGAGGTGTGATGAGGAGACGAGTCGTCACCGTGGCGTACCGTATGTTGTTTTCCCAGGGAACGTGGGGAGCGAGAGCACACTCGCAGAGGTTGTGGAAGCATGGGCAATTGGCGATGCTGCATGAGTTGGGATCGAATAGAGAGAGCGTTCCAAGCTCCCAATGGCGATCACAGTTCCCGAGTATCGGCCGTACGTAGATCTTGACGCGCATCCTTCTACGTCGCCTGCCCACTCAACCAACGGTTGGTCAGCATCAAAACGCTGACCCACGTAGGTGATGGATGCGGGCCCTCCTCCATCTCAGTGACCCAGCCAACGGAGCTCGACAGCCAATTGGCCCTATCTATACTGCTCAGAGCTGCGCAGGAGTGCTTCAATATCACTGCAGCTGCATCCATGCTGTTAGCTGCAGGTTCATGTCCAGCTGACACCGCGGACTTTTCGTCCCACATCTTGTGACTCGATCGTCAACCAGCGTGCGGCTGGAACGACGCAGGCGTGAACTGAGATGAGAGATTAAAGAACACATCGCACTTTCCTCTCTAGCAGTGCTTTAATACTTAGCACCAAGAATCGTCCAATGCAACGATTGATGTAAGCCCGATCATATCCTTTGTCAATCTGGCCTCCCTACCAGTTGAGTTCTAGCAACTAGACTCTGTAAAGCGTCTCTCATCGGATCGACTTCCTATAGTCGAGAGCAACTCTGAAATCATCGAAAGACAGACGCATGCTGCAAAAGTCTTCAACAAGTGCATCATCTTGGGCAGGGACGCGAAATCAGTAGGAACAGCAAACGCAACATCAGCAGCAGCAGCAACAACAGTGGCAGCGTTAGGAGCAAAAACGAAAAGCTCCGGGTTGCTTTCAACTTATTACCTGAGGTGTAATTCAAAATTTCCAGGCCGTCTCAAGTTACTGCTGTACGGTTGCGCAGTCAGAGAGCAAATTGGCAAAATCTGGACTTAATATCGTCATTCAAGAGAGGAACCAACATAACAACCTCCTCCTTTGTCGGAACTGCTCACGATACTACTGGCATTTTAATAAAGCTATAGGAAACCATGTCTCAAAATATTCCTCAGCTTCTACCCCGCATTCCGTCTCGGGGAACTATCATACCGACGACGCAGCAATTCATCGCAGAACACCGCAACGTCGTCCAAGCCATTACGAGCGCAGTCTCCGTTTTGGTAGCTTGCTTCAGCAACGTTGTCGCGCCAATTGTCGACATTGAGAATGAACAATCTGGGCAGAAAGCCGTCATTTTTGCATTACGGTACGCGGCTGCGGACAAGGCTACTCAAGAGACCGTTGAAGCGGTCGTGAAACTTTGGCTCGAATACGATGCCGAAGTTGACAAGAACGTGTCGCTGTTCAATCTGCTCCAAGCGGTCAAGAAAAATGGTGAACCCTTGGATCCCGAATCCAAGAAATTTCTCGATCGGTTCTTAATGCGGTACACCGATTGTGGACATGGAGTGCTTGACAGCGCCGGCATCCATGCCTGGCAAGAGACAAGCCAAAAGATTGACGCCCTATGCATCGACTTCAATCGCAACGTCCGAGAATTTGATGGCAACGCTTGGCGTGTCTCCTTCACGGATGACCAGCTCGACGGCGTTCCGAGCCGCGAGCTCGAGGAGTACCCGCTAGGTGCTGACTGTAAACGCCATATACCCTTGCAGGCGCGCTGGCGTACTTCTATCTTGCGGTATGCTCATAACCCCGAGACCCGGAGACAGATTCAGTTCGCTTGGGGACAGAGATTGCCTCAAAACGTTCCTATCTTCAAGCAGATCGTGATGCTGCGGGATTCCAACGCGCGCCTTCGCGGCTACAGCAGCCACGCTGCCTCTCGCCTGCCATACCGAATGGCCACGTCCACGGAGTGGGTCGAAAACCTCCTTGACGAACTGAGCAATCGCATGCTCCCTGAAGCAAGAAAGGAATTCAAACGACTGGAGGAGAAGAAACATCAAGCTAATGCAGTTTCTCGTGAAGCGAATCCAGAAGCAGTCAATATTGAATCCTGGGACGTGTCTTACTACCATCGACTGCTAGATGAGGCGGCTGTGGTAGACCATGACAAGATCATGGAATACTTTCCGCTGACCCACACGTTCAACTCTATGCTCGGTTTGTTCTCGACTTATCTGCAGCTCCGATTTGAGAAGATACCGGCGGAGAAGCTGGCGGGCCATACTTGGGCTTCTGAAGTCGAAGTGTGGAGTGTTTGGGACGAGAGACCCGAAGTGCAGGAGACTTTTATTGGCTACATATACGCCGACCTCCTTGGCCGCCCAAATAAGTACAAAGGAAACCAAGCCGTAAATCTTCAGCCGGTGAATACCCCTTTGCTCATCCAAGATGGCATCATTCTAATTCATTCTGCCTAGGGCTACCTTAGGAATAACGGAAACAGGGTGTATCCCGCGACGACGCTGATGTGCAACTTCTCCCCATCGTCGCTAAACGGGTGTCTTCTCTTGAAACACTCCCAGGTCACAACCCTATTCCACGGTAAGCTAGCGTTCTTCTGACATGTCCTTTTGCTTTATTTCTAAACGTTCATTGTCCATGCATGCAGAAATGGGCCATTGCATGCATGACTTGGTCTCCAGGACAAAGTACGCCGGATTCCACGGATTCCAGGTGTGCGTCGAATTTGGAGAGGCGATCGCTACGATGCTCGAGAACTGGTGTTGGATGAAAGAAGAGCTCAAGGCAATTAGTTGTCACTACACCAGGACGGAGATCAGATATATGGAGGCATGGACGACCGACCACCCCGGATGCATGGTTCCGCCCGCGCAAATACCAGACAACCTCGTGGACAACTTGATCAAGAGTCGTCGAGGATCCAGGATAGATTTTCTTGGAGTTCTACTGCAAGTCATCTCCAGCCCTTTTTATCTTTGCAGCACCTAACGGTGTTTCTCAGCCGTGACGCGTTGTTCGACATGGCAGTGCATAATCCAGCTAGCGAAGAGGCTTTGTTGGAACTCGGTGAGACAAAGCTATATCTAGACCTACACGAGAGGTTCTGCTTTGTTAGGCGACCGGAGCCGTGCTATCTTCAAGCAGCGTTCACTCATCTCGTGTCTGGATACGATGCCGGGTATTATGCCTATATTTGGTAAGTCTTCAACATCTCCTCCCGGGGGTCACGTTCACTCCTCCCGGGGGTCACGTTCACTGCTCCCGGAGGTCACTGAACGCGGCGATGCACGTTTCGATTCATCGGATATCGCTGACAGAGGCTAGCGCAAACGTCTTCGGAGAGGAAATGTTTCAATACAATTTTGCCGGGCATCACAACAGCGAAGACGCTTGGGATCGCTTCCGGCGCGAAATACTAGAGTATGGCGGTAGTAGGGACGAGAAACTAGTGTTGGACGATTTTCTTGGTCGTCCTCCGAGTACAGATGCCCTGCTGGAGAGCCTTGACATCTCGCAGGCATCATCAGCCATTGAGCGCAGACAGTAGCGAATGGTGCCTCAGTGAAAACTAGTGCTTTTTTCATTCGCTAATCTCAAGTGAAGTTGCAAATTGGATTTTACTTTTAAAGTTCTGACGTAGAAGGAATTCAATAATATATATATACGTATAGAATGAGACAGAAAGACAGAGAGCCCAGTCTAGAGCGGAGGACGCTGGATCTACTTTCATACCCTCACTACCACCCACTTAAGGCAATGTGAATCACCATGAAAGGGTGGCGTCTTTATATTTGCAGGAAGGTATAATCTCCTTAGACACTTCTTACTTTTTTTCCCAGGGCCGAAACTCTCAGCGCACTTGATGCTGAATACAGATTGCCCAGTCCGCAGCGAACCGCTCAGAACATTGCATTACTTTGGCTTCTTGGTCAGGAGTGTAACACTATTCCTACTCCCGCCTCATAGCCTTAGACGGTCGTGCTGAAGAATGCGATCCCTCTGTCACCTCGCGATTGCGCTTGTTTGGTTGTGTCGCGCAGTCGCACGATCGACTAGTTTTTAATTCTCCCCCGAAAATAATGGCTGCGTGAATTGAAACTTGTGATAGCTGCTGTCGCAAACTTTCAGGTAGCCTCCCCCTCTGCGTCGTAATCTTTTGCAGGCGGTTGTTGCTGTATCCGGAACAGGGATCAAAAGGGCCGTTTATACCTTTCTTCCAGTAATGTTCAGGGGAGAGCCTGAAAGGATCCTCTCCATGAGTTTCGGACAACAGTTTTGCGCAGTAAACTGTCGTGACCAAGAAGTCGTGGCCTGCGGGAGGCGGAAACCATCCACGACAAACAGAAGATACAGGATTGATCGGAGGCGGGCGAAGGTTTGAGCAAAAAAGGACAGGCACTTTGTGAGGTTCCGGATCCACTTTCCAGTCTTTCCAATTCTTTTCTAGTGCAACTGGCCATTCTCCACTGGACTGCACACTTAGGTTCTGCCGTAATATCGAAAACATCTTTGGCCTCTTTGCTAACTTGGCAAAATCCACGCCGGCGAGCTCTACCGTTCGCCCTAGCCGTCGTATTTTCGGTTTCAGTTGGTTATTTGACTCCAGCTGATCAAGCGCAGAGGTGAATGCCATAAAGACGTTCGGTATGTCAATCCAAAGCCCAGCTGCTGCTACCCCTTTGAAGAAATCCTCCAAGGTTGTCCATAAACTCTGAAAATCCATGCGCTCGAAACTTGGGTAGTTGAGTTGTGTATCTGAATTTTGGCAGACCCATGATTGTACTAGGTGCATAACCACGCATACCCGTGGTAGCATCCATGCGATTCTGTTCTGGGCATCGTAGAGAATTGCGAGTTTCTCTCTGCCACTTTTGATACAATCATAGAAGGTGTGGTCAAAGTTGAGTTTCATCAGCCGTTCTTGCGCCGCTAGGACGTATATTTCTGTCCCGAGGCTGCATGAAAATAGCCCCATGCCTGCGCCAATGGCAAGGGAAAATGATCTGTTCCAACTTATAGGAAACAGCAAATCTTGAACCGTGACATCCTTTTGATCGCAAGCTGATAACACCGCCAAATCGCAGGTACTGTTTGTGCCCGTCAAGATTTCGGCGCTTGCACATAATCCAAGAAAGTGCCGCTTCGGTTTCTTGATCGTGTTGAGAAATTCTGTCGGCTGACCACTGAAATCGATGGGTACTGTGTCTGGTTCCTTCTCTTCCCATTCTTCCATATGGAGCCGTCCCTTTTCGGTACTGAGAAGATGCCATTGTAGAGTCTTAGCCTCAGCAATGTTGCGGATACCCAGCTCGGCTTTCATTGGGAGCAGTGCATTTTTCCACCCCTTGAGGATGAGACCGGCTCCATATGGGACCGGGTATCTAACATCAGCGAGCATGGTCATCAGATAGAAGGGCAATTCCACGCCATGCATTCCACTTTGGCGATGCGGAACAGGAAACCCAACCGCAACATTGAGTCCAGTAAATAATTTGTGCCAACAATTGCAGCTGTTTTCAACACGTCTGTCTGCAGCATCGCAGTGAACAATCTGGTAATCTGAGCAACGGTCGTTCTCTGGAGAGATCAGAGAATGTTGAATCTCAGCGGTGGAGAATGACAGACAGTTTTTCGAAACTTTCTTGAAAGTCAACGAGATCCACGCTAGCTGCAATGCAACATCTGCCATCAATGCATAGTAGTCCTTCATTTTGCCGTTAATCCAAGTTGCTCGAATGGAGACGTTGACTTCGCTCAAGGTTGTGGCATGCGTCTCATTGAGTCTTCCACGAAGCTCAACGCACACCGGCCCGGCATGATTCTCACCAAAAATCCTCAGTGGGGGACCTGCCGATGCGAGCAGTGGAAGCCAGTGCAGAATGTCCATCCCTTTCTGGCCCCAACGCCAACTAATATAGCCTGCCGCTGTATTTGCAAATGCATCCCCGAATAGTGCAGTGACGGTAACAAAAGAGTCAAAGGGATCGTTACGAAGGTCATAGAAGTCGCCTAGGTCAACGGAGAAACTGATACCCAATGTGTCTCTTATTAAGTCAGAAGTATTGGTGAGCCCGTCGAGTGCTTGATTTGCCTGGAGTAATCCTTGTCCAGTAGCTGTCCTCAGACTATCGACATGGATAACGGTAGCCAAGGCATGAATGGCGCTGGCAGTGGTTAACATCGCCTCATCAAGTCTTGAAGTCAGGTGTTCAGCCTCGGCCAGCGTTTGAGCATCTTCTTGGAGTTTGTATAAGTCGGCTATAGCCTCAGAAACCACCGGAACCTTGGATTTGACTCTGAGGATTGTGTCTGCGTTCTTGGCTAAGCTGACTGTCCAGTCCTTCTGCTTGCGGAGTAGACCACGTCCGTCTGCAGCAAGCTCGTTTGCTATGGCATGAGCGGAAAGGCGTGACGAAAGGTCATCTGTATATGGAGGCAGATTCTGAAGGCCTGAACAGTCCTCGGATCCGCATTTTATGGCACTTCGTGTATGAGACAGGCGCGATGCGGACGGGGCTGGGATCGCAGAGAGTCCATTGTGGCCGTCGATTGACCAAGCAAACAAGGAAGTTTCTGTGGCACTATTGAGCCCGCCCATAGCTTTAGTCAGCTGAGTTGGCTTAGTGAGAGCCGTCGTAGGGCTGACAAAAGGATGCTTGGGCTCGGAGTGTTGCGTATCCTCAATCCTTTCCTGAATGATAATATCAGACCCATGACCATCACCTTCGAGAATGTCGAACGTGATGGACGGCCGTGTATCAAAAGAATGACGGATTGATGGATGACGGTACTCGATTTGACTTAACTCCAAAGCCCATATTTTCTCATTGGTAGGTGTTGTGGAATATTGATCGCTACTTGACGGTGTGGCAATTTTCGTCCTTTCGACAATTCGTTTTCCGACGATCATATAAACGACATCTTGACGGAGGCCGGCTTTTTTAATCCAATTTTTGGTCTCAGCTATCTCAAGTGCCTTCTTGAGGTGACTCAAAGGCGACGAGAGTTTGTAGCTTTTTTCGCGAGCTACAACGGTGGTGGTTTATGGTGTTAGTTCCTGCAAGGAAATGCACACTAGAGATTCTGAAGTGAGCCACGCACCGAATTTGTCGTGACTTTTAGAGTCATGTACTACAGTTTCATCCCCGGGGTCCAAAGCTATAGAAGGTTCGTGGTATCCCTCGAGGGGCTTTTCTTTATTCTTGGTGAACGCACCAAGCTTGACCTCATCACGTTGGATGAGAGGTCGCATTTTGACAACCGACGACATTTTGAAGAAGTTTCAATTATGTGAAGCAATACTTCGACACGGCTTTGGTTTCTGGTTTTGAATATGAAATTTGCGTCTCGCATCGCGAGCATTGAGATCCTAGGATAGATACGAGACGTGGAGTGAGGAGGGCAAGAGTTGGGGAGGCAGCAATCGAAATTATATCATGGAGGCGCCAAACACAGCTGAATGTATTCAGCGACCGCGGCAAACCTCGTGAAACTTAAACAAACGTCAAGCTTACGTCAATATCTCGTCGAATTTTATTGCTGCAGCTTGAAACATGGTGTCGCACTTTGGCTGACTTTGATGTCATCCCTGATCGGGCAAGCGCATCTTTGCCGTTCTGCCGAAGGTCTCCCCCCTTTTCAATCATTTACCAACACTATCACAGCCATGAGAACAGGCTTTCACCTACTACCCGCGGAGATATCCTTTGCCTTTCTTTACACCTCCAGCAGAGCGGCAAAAACCTCGACGCCTTCCAACGCACTCCTGGTCAGCACGCACCATTTCAATAGTACTTGGCCACGGCGTGACCCTCAAAGCGTGAAAAACCGGCGCTTCACCTTGAGCCCGCGGGGCAGCTGAGTACGCCGCTCTAGAGCGTAAGGGTCAGACGACTCCAAGTATGCGGAGGTCAGCGAAGGAGCGCTGCTAGCAGGAGGCTTTTGAGTTTGAAACAAGTCGGATAAATTCAATAGATGGAGCTTTCTAGCCACCGGACTTCGATATACGGCGTTAGAAAACAGCGTGTGGCAACCGACCTTGGAAATACCAGCTTTTAAAAACAATAGAAGCTGGAATAACTACGCCTCATCTTTTCGGAGATTTATAGACGACAGAATATGATTTAAGGAGAGCACGGAGGAAGCATGTTTTGTAAATAATATGCTCATCTGATAGAGACAAATAGGTCGTTTTCGATTCGCGGGATATAGTTGGCCGAGGCTACCGCAAACATCTTTAGAGGAAGTGTTTCAATCGTCTTTCGCAGGGCATCACAACAGAGAGAACGCTTCAGGTCGCCTTCGGCGCGAAACATTAGAGTATAGCGGTAGTCGGGACGAGCGGCTAGGGCTGAAGAATTCTCTTGGCCGTCCCCCGAGGACCGATGCCCTTCTTCAGAGCCTTGACATTTCACTAGCACCGAAGAGCCGTTGAGGCTTTGGAGTAGTCAACGGTAGCCATGCCGTCGTTTAAAAATGAATGATAGAAGCAGAGGCGCTGTTGTGCATCACCGTCTGGGATCGGGCGGGAGCTGCCCTACATGTGGCCTTGGGTGGTCTCGATTGTGGTGGCGGTGACTGCCCGCCAGATACAGCGTAAGTTACTGCACTGCGGTCAGCGCCTACCTGAATGTAACTCGATTGCACAGCAAGGACTCAGTTGAGTTTACTTTTATAGAATTATTCGTCTTTCGGTTGTCCCATAGCACGTGATCCCTGCTGTGTCCGTCACGCCGTTTCCAGCCCGAGGTCCCGCCAATTCAAAAGGCTCGTCTGAAAGCCAATATCGGTCGATCCGGCTGATCTAGCTTAACTTGATCTCAAACACTAGTCGTCAGTGTCGGGCCCTTCGGCGTAGTCGCGTAGCGGCTACAAGAAGCGACGGGAATAAAGCGCCGGTGTTTGAAGGCGGCCGTCGGACCAGTTCATGCCTGGCCGCGACTCCTGTCTGCAATGTCCGACCGAACCGACGGTCCGAGAAGCTTGATTGGCTTTCTGCCAAGTGCACGGTTCTAGAGACAATGGGAACGCGGGCATATCGGCAAGACACACCACCAGGATGCATATCGTCACCCACGTGTCCTTGTTACCGTTGGCGACAGACGATCCGCTACGTCATAGGCGTCAGATGACTACCGACCGCAAGCAATGCTCATGAATGATGGCGAACTATTGGACAGAGAATAGATCCGCGGAAAGAAGGAGGTGCGAAGGCAATGGAAAGTGCTTGTCGAGTGGGTTGGGCGGGTAGAACCGGCGTGGGAACCATTGGATTTTGTTGTGTACACGACATCATTGCCTCGGTATAAACAGTTCATGGGAAAGTAGGATCGGAGCAGACCCTCGGAACGGGAGGAGGGGAGAGGAGATGAGAAAGGTGGTATTGTATCCAGCTAGGCCCGCAGGGGTCTCGGGCTTCCCTCGCGACCATGACCCAGAGGAACACCTGAGCTACATTTAGGAGCTTGCGCCGCGCTCGTGATTTTCTATTTCCCTTCTTTTCTCCCTAGATTTAGGATCATCGTCGCAGCCGGTCAGCACGTTAACATTATACTCAGTTGAGACCATTGCGGAGCAGATACAAGTATGGCTTGATTCCGGCCCTACACATTAGCTTGGCGATGGCCAAAACACCAAGAATACAGGTAAATCATATCACCCGTCGGCATCCGCCATCCGCTGAAGTCGCAAGATCAGGAAGGTAACATTTGCTGCGAGGTTTAGATGTTAGCCATCGTGCGGGGAAAGTTGTCTCCAAGGTCGATCCCAGCTGCTATCGGCAGACCGTATGAAGAATTCGTCCCTAAGCGTGACGTCTAAATTCTCTTTTATGGTAGTCTTCACTACCCTTCTTGCACCGAATGTTACCTCTCGCGCAGTAGTGTAATGCAACGTGTGTCAGCTCCCCCGGATAATACCCAGGCAAACACCCTGAATATGACCGGTGTTGGTGACCATTCCCCAGACACTAATGAATTCGGCGTGGTATGTCATACAATCGCCTTTCACAGTACTCGAGAGTCGATTGAGAGACAATAAACTGGCCCTACCGAGGGACCAAGATGGAAGGTACCTGTATCCATGGCTTCCTATTCGTTGCATAGTCTTATGTATGTAGCTTCGTTTATGCCGCCAAATTGGCATTGGCATCTATTGTCGGAACGAATTATCACTAAAGTAAAAGTATATATAGCGAGGACCGCCCCCTCGCAATATCATCCTTCGCCTCATTAATCAGTCACACGCGGAAAATCCATACAGACACATACTAAATCAATTACCCTGCCAGCCCCCAATAAATCGCCAACATGAAGTTCGCTATCGTCCTCACCCTCATTGCCACAGCTTCTGCTGCCTCCCTTCTTCCTAGACTCGACGCCTGCCCTACTTCCAGCGGCTCTCCCTGTGGTATCGTCAGCGCTTTGGGAAACTCCGTCACCTACCCTGACTGCACGTGCAATCCTACCTGCGAGGGTGACGTATCATTTTCTGGCATCACTGCCCACGTGGTACGTTCCTCCTATACCCCATGTACTATTACATTTATGAACATGAACCTAACTATCGATAGCAAATCGGCGTAAGTACAAGAACACCGAGCGATCGGATTAACAGAATTCTTGCTAACGTAGTTTTGTGTTGAAACGGATAGACCTGTGTAAGTGCTTCCCTAAAGACGATAGTCAGAGTTACTGATAATTTCTCTAGGGTTAATCCGAAGGCCGACTATAACTATAGGATATACAAGTAGCATTGTTGGATTGCAAATAGCAGCTGAAGGCATTTCCGAACTATACAGAGGCCAATTGAACCTCTCGATAGCTTCAAATCAAGGACAAATTCTGCTCTCAATATTACCTATAGCCACCGGCCGCATGATAAAAGCTCTCAAAATGTTCCTAAATGTTTCAACTGAGTGTGTTTACAACTAGCTGAGCGACTCCAACCAGTATCCTAAAGCTGGAGAATAATGGCAGAAAGAAAACCCCAGGATAGGGCGCCGGCTTCTGAGCGGAGCTAGGAGCTCCTGCTGGTCCACATCAATAGCACTGCCGAGATCCACATGGCCCCGGCCCGTTCAACCCCTTGTGGAACCAATTGTGTGACACAGCGTATTAATTCACATCCGTGGTTATCGACGAAAATTATCCATCCCCAGCCAATAGTGATAGCAATTAAGAGGTAATGAGAATCTCAGTCTAGGCTTCCTGTAACATCGCAATGAATTGTACGGGGTATAAGATCCTCAGAAACGAGGGTAAGGGCGAAAGTCGATCCCCCATCCTCCCATCTATGTTCAGGCTAGGCGTCTATATCTGCTAACCTGCAACTTTACAAGAAAAATTCTATCTCAAAACTTGTACCTCCCCCAATCATAAGTGGTCCTCGCGCAAAATGCATATGAGATGGTCTATCACAGCATATGCGTTAGCGTTGCATACGGATGAATCCTTCTCTCTACTCCAAACTTCCCGACACGATTGGAGCGCATCTAGCACGATCTCTTGCGGCCGGCCCTCACAATTGCAGGAAGATGGAAGTCCGAGATGGCGCCCCTCACGAACCAGCTGGGAGCAGACGGTCATGGCCGCCGTGAAGAATTCGTGCCTGAATAAGCCAGCAGCCCACCTGGTCTGCTGGTCGGCTGAGTCGCCCACGTATAGAGTCTCTTGATGTGAGAGAATTGCCAAAGAACTCTCGAGTGATGAGACGTAGGAAAGAGGGTGCTCAGTTGGAGACGTAGGCTTCAAGGCAAAGCGCGAGTGCAGGGCCATCAATACCAGCCGGAAGAAAAGGTGGACCATGCAAGCTTCCCAATCGATTCCAAGGTTACAGTTCCCAGCCCCTATGCTGCTTGAAGTGAGGCCAATTCCTGACTGTTTGAGGTGCTGTCTGATTGCAGCATCCACTTCCACAACCTGTTCGTAGGTGACGGAATCGGCGGAAGTAGCAAGCTCTAGTGTTTGAAGGAGAAGATGTCCTGACTCCTCAAAAGTGCGCTCAAGTAGTGTTCGATCATTCTTCACAGCCGCGGGGACGTCAAATGCGTCTTCTATCGAGAATATATCCCTTGGAGCGAACGTGTTGGAATCCTTGAAGCATGCCAAATCCGAGGGTTGCAAGAGCACAGGCATTCCGGAGTGTAGCGAATGTCTCATCTCCAGAAAGACGACCACAGCCCAGAGTCTTCGCTTCGCTCTGGAGCCACTGACTTCTCCGTCTCGAACGGATTTCGTCGGGAGATGCAGACCGGTCCTGATACACAACCGCTTGATCAAGCCTGTGAGAGGCCAGCAAGAGTCCGATTCATGGCATGAAACGGTACTAACCTGCTTCGAGATGACGGTGAGGCACAGGGTCCTAATATTGGCCAGGGTGGACTTGAACATGTATGGCGTTCTCTTCAAGCACACTTCAGCCCCGTGCAAGAGCCGTGAAGGCAGGTTGGGGTACACCTCGGCACCATGAGCTTTCGAGGCGGAGTTGTGCGCTCGACAACCCAGAGATAAGATCATGAGATACTGGGCCAGCCAGTCATCGGGTTGGCAGCTCGTGTCATGCCAAAAGTCGTGCAATTCCTGCTCCCAACTTGTCTCGTCCAAGAGGTGGTATGCTTTCTCTATGGTGTCCATGTAATGAGACACGAAGATCTCCTGCAGAGCTTGAGGGGGCAGATGCGTGACGATTCTGCGGACCGACTCGGCGGAGCTTCCGTCACCGCCGAATGGGTAGTTGATGCACATTGTCATTGCTTGGGACTTTGGCTCGTCGTGAATGTGGAAGTCGTGTTCCTTGTCATGAGCAGACGGGAGGTGATGTGTTATCTGTGCGCAAGTCAGCAATTGCAGGCACGGACGAGGGTGACTCTCTCACCTCGGCCAAAATCTTGTTCCAATGAGTTCCATTCCGGTATTGGGACTCCCAGACTGCGTCGACAAATCTCGTAGCGGTGAGACTAGGAGTGCCCTCATTTTCCAGATCCGAAGCGCGGGAGTATGTATGCGTTGATTCAGGGTAGACACATTGCGACTCCCGCCGACTTTTTATACAACGGCCGCAAGGAACTTTTCTGTCACATCGTACCTTGTGCTTCCGGCAGCGCATGCATGATAGAATTGCACGATCGCGTTTGAGCTTTATGGAGGCCTTGGCGCGTTGGGGAGTCGTCTCTCGAGTTTCTGTGTGCTCAGAAGAGGTTGAATCATGGGGCAAAGCCAAGCTTTGCAAAAGCATGTCTCTCACGACGTCGCTCGAGAAGGTCCAGTCAGGGCTTTCGGGTGGCCCTGAGGAGGGGGAATCGTTCAAACGATCCTGGGCTGAGCGCAGGACGATACCTGGCTGCTCCCTCTCTGCCCCACGTTGCATGGACTCGTCGCCGGCAGGCCTATACACGCAATCGGCATCGGCACGAGCACATCGTATGCACCTCGGGCGGGCTCTGTCGCAGGCAACTTTGAACCCGCGGCATCTCTGGCAAGCAGAGATTGGACGGCCTTGAGCTGAGGGAATCCTTGGCATCTTCACTGGTCAACTGCTAAATGCCGACCAATGAGTTACAGCGCTTGATGGCTGTTGAACCTGACACGTAGGCTCAAAGTAGAGTATGTGTCGGAGAGCGTTGTGCGATTAAGACCGATCGCCAAGGCAGAAGTTGATTATTAGATCTTGGGGGAACACTACAAAGCAGAGGTGAGAAGTCAAGTCTGGCATTATTCGACATTTACGAATACGGCGCTGCGCCAATGTTGCTCTTTTCCGATCGTCGGCCGAGAAAGGTGGGGCTAATATCCGATTTCCGACTGCGGCCCGGTAAGCGGGAGGCGCCTTCCCGCCTAGCACTTTCACGATGCGGATCCCTGGATCCGTCTTACGAGTACCGGCCTCTTCCCCTTGTTCATCCACGTCGCAGCCAGACAGCTTAGCTCAAATGATCACTTGACCCTCACACGATCATGTATCAATTATTAATTTCTGAACGGCCCTGGCGCCGGAAGCTGCACTTGCTGGTCGTGCCTTTGCTCTCCTTTGTCGTTATTGGGAGCCTGTTTTTTTTTTGGCCGCGACCAGCTTTCGCATCTTTGATCGCATGGTGACGATGGGAAGATCCCCCAGGAAGGGACCGACAGCCTTGTCACGCCAAACCTAGCCCCGACCGAAGCCATATCAGAAGGTCAGTTGAGATATGTAGGGCGCGTGGGCCCGCCTTCAGTCTGGCATACTGACCCTGCGTGCAAGCAGGCCATGACATGATTGCATGATTGCGTTAAATGTTACAACACACCTGGATCAGATACTAGGCGAAAAGAAAGCACAGCTGCAGACTTTGGGATGCCCAGCTTTGGACAGCGCGCGTTACTCATCTCTACGAGGAAACGGCGAGGGCCTCTGGTACTACTTTGCGCTGGACCTGCGATACTGTCTGTCAGTGCTGCCCCAATTGGTAGGCAGTATAGTCAAAGCCATCAAGTTCTTCGGTCCTGCGTCCTGCGCGCTCTCCATCGTTGAAGGCAACTCAAACGATGGGACCGCTGATGTTCTCTCCGCACTACAACCCCAAGTCGAAATACGTGGCATCAAGTACTTCCTCCAAACCTCGTCTACCGATCCTCCTCAGGGCGACCGCATCCAAAAGCTTGCCCATCTCCGAAATCTGGCGCTCGAACCCTTACTCCATCGGCAGGATGAACTAAACGCGTCGAGCGAAACTACTATCATCTTCCTCAATGACGTCGTCCTCTGCCCGGAAGATATCCTTGAACTTGTGCTCCAGCGACGGCGCCTTGATGCAACCATGACGTGTGCTATGGATTGGACTTCTGTTGGTCGTGATCCAACCTTCTACGACGTCTGGGTCGCTCGCAGTATAGATGGCGACTCCTGCGATATCCCCGCCGACGGAAACTGGAACTCTGCCTGGAATCTTTTTTGGGACGCTGATGAGGACATGCGCTCACGTTTCAACTCTAACCGGCCCTTTCCCGTGTTCTCGTGTTGGAATGGCGCCGCAGTGTTTGATGCGGGCGTTGTACTGGAACACGGTGCTCACTTTAGGAGTTCGAATACGGAGAAGAGTGAGAGTGCGCAACGTGAGCCGCAACTTTTTTGCAAGGACCTTTGATTCCATGGCTTAGGGAAAGTGGCGGTCGTACCAGCGGTGAACGTCAATTAACTTACTCCGTGGATAGTGGGGCAGATCAAGGAGGCTAAGGGCTTCACATGTGGCGGCGCAGACGGAAAACGAGGATAACAAAATCAACTGGCCGTCACCCCCAGAAAAGGTGAAGTGCATGCCGGCATGGGACAACCAGTTCTGGCAACTATGGAACCAGAGCCTAACGTAATCCCACGAGAGTAGGTCTATAAACTGAGATGAGACAGAATGAGTTCAGAACCAATGCGTACCGAATTTTACAGCGGCTGGGTTTTGCGTTCGGTCGCTTCCAGTTGTTTTGCGCTCGTTTACAGTGGATATGGCTGAGTCAGCGGGCAGACCCCTTACCCTACCTTTACAAGTACAGGTATGGGCCTTCGACCGCAGCGCAGATATGAGCCAGCTCCACTACGCATGGCAGAGTTCAATGGCACCTACTGTCCGAGACGAGTCGGTGGATGACTTGACGGTTATCATCACGACGTCTCCTACGCCCTCGACCCCTGGGACTGATCTCATCGCTGCAGTCTTGCAATCGTTTCACACGCACTGTCCCCACCTACTGGCTTGCCCCGTCATCGTCGTGCTGGACACGTACGACGACATTGCGACCCTGCCAAGGCTGAAGAAGGGCGTTGTGACCGAGAAGAGCGCCACGCATTATGATACCTACAAGCGTAATGTGAAGCGTCTTGTCCTTGGCGAATACTGTCAAGCTTGGAATGAAGAGGGAACGGACGGCGGTTGTGCTTGCGAACAGCTTAAGGAGTCGTGCGGCGAAGCAGAATACGGCTCCGAGGCTGAGGGAAACTGCGTCAAACTGCACATCTCCCGGACCGTGGATGGCTGTATCACCTTTATCGAGCCGTTGAGGCGCCTCGGCTTC
Organism: Tolypocladium tropicale; assembly: GCA_024340005.1. Classification (NCBI taxonomy): domain Eukaryota; kingdom Fungi; phylum Ascomycota; class Sordariomycetes; order Hypocreales; family Ophiocordycipitaceae; genus Tolypocladium; species Tolypocladium tropicale. The sequence goes on along the minus strand of JALHBU010000013.1, from coordinate 751 downwards.
GGACTGGCGGTGCGCTCGGCGCTGAGGATTGCAGACACACCCTTTGTGTGGGTGCAGCAGCACGACTGGCCTCTATCCGCTGACATCCCGGTGCGATCGATTCTGCGTATAATGAGCCACGATTCAGCCAGTTGTCCGGTCAAATATGTGGGCTTACCTTCGATTCGCATGCGCTCGTATGCAACCTCGGACCACGTCGTCAAGTTCTCGGCCCTGCGCGCATTGACCGACGCTCTAAAGGGTGACTTTTCTGCCTCCGATGACGACGATTCGGTGCCGCTGACACCCCTCTTCTTCTGGCACGACAAGCCGCACGTGGCCTCGACAGCGCATTATCTCGAGCGCGTCTTTCCAACCCGCCTGGCGGTGCGGCGCGGTGGCTTCATCGAGGATATCATCGGCCAAAGAGCCAGGGATCAGATGAAACAGGGGAGTTGGGCGCGGTGGGCTTGTTGGTTATACTATCCGGATGAAGGAATGAGGCTGTGCGTGAGGCACCTCCAAGGGCGGACTCGGACGGGTGTAACCTCCTGTATAGTACCTAAGATTAAAAAATTAAACCGATAGCTAAGTTTTGCTACCTTTATATAGACCCGTTCTCTTTCACTGGAAAAGGCCGTCTAGCCAATCAGCGATAGTTGGCCCTGTCTTCTTTGACTAGAATTCCTCTTTGACTAGAAAAGATGGAACAAAAACCGACATCCCCCCTTATCGCATTACTCTAACTAAATGAGCGCTACTCCCCCCCCCC